>JAVHZZ010000043.1:600000-1090000 GCA_036250195.1 Mixophyes australis | reverse complement strand
TCATGAATCATGAATTGAATCATGAATCATGAATTGAATCATGAATCATGAATCATAAATTGAATCATGAATCATGAATCATGAATCATGAATCGAATCATGAATCATGAATCATTAATTGAATCATGAATCATGAATTGAATCATGAATCATGAATCATGAATTGAATCATGAATCATGAATCATGAATCATGAATCGAATCGTGAATCATGAATCATGAATCATGATTCGAATCATGAATCATGAATTGAATCATGAATCATGAATCAAGAATCATGAATCGAAACATGAATCATGAATTGAATCATGAATCATGAATCATGAATTGAATAATGAATCATGAATCATAAATCAAATAATGAATAATGAATCATGAATCATGAATTGAATCATGAATTATGAATCAAGAATCATGAATCGAAACATGAATCATGAATTGAATCATGAATCATGAATCATGAATCATGAATTGAATCATGAATCATGAATCATGAATCGAATAATGAATCATGAATCATGAATCATGAATTGAATCATGAATCATGAATTGAATCATAAATCATGAATTAAATCATGAATTGAATCACGAATCAAGAATCGAATCATGAATCATGAATTGAATCAAGAATCATGAATCATGAATCATAAATTGAATCATAAATCATGAATCATGAATTGAATCATGAATCATGAATCGAATCATGTATCATGAATCATGAATTGAATCATGAATCATGAATCATGAATCATGAATTGAATCATGAATCATGAATTGAATCAGGAATCGAATCATGAATTCAATCATGAATCATAAATCGAATCATGAATCATGAATTGAATCAGAAATCGAATCATGAATTCAATCATGAATCATGAATTCAATCATGAATTCAATCATGAATCATGAATTCAATCATGATTTTAATTATGAATCATGAATCATGAATTCAATCATGAATCATGAATCATGAATTAAATTATGAATTGAATCATGAATCTTGAATCATGAATTGAATCATGAATCATGAATCATAAATCATGAGTCATGAATCATGAATCATAAATCATGAATCATGAATCATGATTCATGAATCATGAATCATGAATTGAATTATGAATTGAATCATGAATCATGAATTGAATCATGAATCATGAATCATGAAATGAATCATGAATCATGAATTGAATTATGAATCATGAATTGTATCATGAATCATGAATCATGAATTGAATCATGAATCATGAATCATGAATTGAATCATGAATCATGAATCATGAATCATGAATCGAATCATGAATCATGAATCATGAATCGAATCATGAATCATGAATTGAATCATGAATCATGAATCATGAATTGAATCATGAATCATGAATTAATGAATTGAATCATGAATCATGAATCATGAATCGAATCATGAATCATGAATCGAATCATGAATCATGAATTGAATCATGAATCATGAATCATGAATTGAATCATGAATCATGAATTAATGAATTAAATCATGAATCATGAATCGAATCATGAATCATGAATCATGAATTGAATCATGAATCATGAATCGAATCATGAATCATGAATTGAAACATTATTTGAATCATGTATCATGAATTGAAGCAGGAATCGAATCATGAATTGAATTATGAATCATGAAATGAATCATGAGTCATGAATAATGAATTGAATCATGAATCATGAATCATGAATCATGAATTGAATCATGAATCATGAATCATGAATCGAATCATGAATCATGAATCGAATCATGAATCATGAATTGAATCATGAGTTGAATCATGAATCATAAATTTAATCATGAATCATGAATCATGAATCGAATCATGAATTGAATCATGAATCATGAATCGAATCATGAATCATGAATCATGAATCGAATCATGAATCATGAATTGAATCATGAATCATGAATCATGAATTGAATCATGAATCATGAATCATGAATTGAATCATGAATCATGAATCATGAAATGAATCATGAATCATGAATTGAATTATGAATCATGAATCGAATCATGAATCGAATCATGAATCATGAATCGAATCATGAATCATGAATTGAATCATGAATCATGAATCGAATCATGAATCATGAATCGAATCATGAATCATGAATTGTATCATGAATCATGAATCATGAATTGAATCATGAATCATGAATCATGAATTGAATCATGAATCATGAATCATGAATCATGAATCTAATCATGAATCATGAATCATGAATCGAATCATGAATCATGAATTGAATCATGAATCATGAATTATGAATCATGAATTGAATCATGAATCATGAATTATGAATCATGAATTGAATCATGAATCATGAATCATGAATTGAATCATGAATCATGAATCAAATCATGAATCATGAATCATGAATCGAATCATGAATCATGAATTGAATCATGAATCATGAATCATGAATTGAATCATGAATCATGAATCATGAATTGAATCATGAATCATGAATCGAATCATGAATCATGAATCATGAATCATGAATTGAATCATGAATAATGAATCGAATCATGAATCATGAATTGAATCATGAGTTGAATCATGAATCATAAATTGAATCATGAATCATGAATCATGAATTGAATCATGAATCATGAATTATGAATCGAATCATGAATCATGAATTAAACCATGAGTTGAATCATGAATCATAAATTGAATCATGAATCATGAAATGAATCATGAATTGAATCATGAATTGAATCATGATTCATGAATCATGAATTGAATCATGAATCATGAATCATGAATCATGAATCATGAATTGAATCATGAATCATGATTTGAATCAGGAATCGAATCATGAATCATGAATTGAATCATGATTTTAATTATGAATCATGAATCATGAATTGAATCATGAATCATGAATTGAATTATGAATTGAATCATGAATCTTGAATCATGAATTGAATCATGAATCATGAATCATAAATCATGAATCATGAATCATGAATCATGAATTGAATTATGAATTGAATCATGAATCATGAATTGAATCATGAATCATGAATCATGAATTGAATCATGAATCATGAATCATGAATCGAATCATGAATCATGAATCGAATCATGAATCATGAATCGAATCATGAATCATGAATTGTATCATGAATCATGAATCATGAATTGAATCATGAATCATGAATCATGAATTGAATCATGAATCATGAATCATGAATCATGAATCGAATCATGAATCATGAATCATGAATCGAATTATGAATCATGAATTGAATCATGAATCATGAATTATGAATCATGAATTGAATCATGATTCATGAATCATGAATTGAATCATGAATCATGAATTGAATCATGAATCATGAATCATAAATTGAATCATGAATCATGAATCATGAATCATTAATCGAATCATGAATCATGAATCATTAATTGAATCATGAATCATGAATTGAATCATGAATCATGAATCATGAATTGAATCATGAATCATGAATCATGAATCATGAATCGAATCGTGAATCATGAATCATGAATCATGATTCGAATCATGAATCATGAATTGAATCATGAATCATGAATCAAGAATCATGAATCGAAACATGAATCATGAATTGAATCATGAATCATGAATCATGAATCATGAATTGAATAATGAATCATGAATCATAAATCAAATAATGAATAATGAATCATGAATCATGAATTGAATCATGAATTATGAATCAAGAATCATGAATCGAAACATGAATCATGAATTGAATCATGAATCATGAATCATGAATCATGAATTGAATCATGAATCATGAATCATGAATCGAATAATGAATCATGAATCATGAATCATGAATTGAATCATGAATCATGAATTGAATCATAAATCATGAATTAAATCATGAATTGAATCACGAATCAAGAATCGAATCATGAATCATGAATTGAATCAAGAATCATGAATCATGAATCATAAATTGAATCATAAATCATGAATCATGAATCGAATCATGAATTGAATCATGAATCATAAATCGAATCATGAATCATGAATTGAATCAGGAATCGAATCATGAATTGAATCATGAATCATGAATTGAATCATGATTTTAATTATGAATCATGAATCATGAATTGAATCATGAATCATGAATCATGAATCATGAATTGAATTATGAATTGAATCATGAATCTTGAATCATGAATTGAATCATGAATCATGAATCATAAATCATGAATCATGAATCATGAATTGAATTATGAATCATGAATCGAATCATGAATCGAATCATGAATCATGAATCGAATCATGAATCATGAATTGAATCATGAATCATGAATCGAATCATGAATCATGAATCGAATCATGAATCATGAATTGTATCATGAATCATGAATCATGAATTGAATCATGAATCATGAATCATGAATTGAATCATGAATCATGAATCATGAATCATGAATCGAATCATGAATCATGAATCATGAATCATGAATCGAATCATGAATCATGAATTGAATCATGAATCATGAATTATGAATCATGAATTGAATCATGAATCATGAATTATGAATCATGAATTGAATCATGAATCATGAATCATGAATTGAATCATGAATCATGAATCAAATCATGAATCATGAATCATGAATCGAATCATGAATCATGAATTGAATCATGAATCATGAATTGAATCATGAATCATGAATCATGAATTGAATCATGAATCATGAATCATGAATCGAATCATGAATCATGAATCATGAATCATGAATTGAATCATGAATAATGAATCGAATCATGAATCATGAATTGAATCATGAGTTGAATCATGAATCATAAATTGAATCATGAATCATGAATCATGAATTGAATCATGAATCATGAATTATGAATCGAATCATGAATCATGAATTAAATCATGAGTTGAATCATGAATCATAAATTGAATCATGAATCATGAAATGAATCATGAATTGAATCATGAATTGAATCATGATTCATGAATCATGAATTGAATCATGAATCATGAATCATGAATCATGAATCATGAATTGAATCATGAATCATGATTTGAATCAGGAATCGAATCATGAATCATGAATTCAATCATGATTTTAATTATGAATCATGAATCATGAATTGAATCATGAATCATGAATTGAATTATGAATTGAATCATGAATCTTGAATCATGAATTGAATCATGAATCATGAATCATAAATCATGAATCATGAATCATGAATCATGAATTGAATTATGAATTGAATCATGAATCATGAATTGAATCATGAATCATGAATCATGAATTGAATCATGAATCATGAATCATGAATTGAATCATGAATCATGAATCGAATCATGAATCATGAATCGAATCATGAATCATGAATCGAATCATGAATCATGAATTGAATCATGAATCATGAATCAAATCATGAATCATGAATCATGAATCGAATCATGAATCATGAATTGAATCATGAATCATGAATCATGAATTGAATCATGAATCATGAATCATGAATTGAATCATGAATCATGAATCATGAATCGAATCATGAATCATGAATCATGAATCATGAATTGAATCATGAATAATGAATCGAATCATGAATCATGAATTGAATCATGAGTTGAATCATGAATCATAAATTGAATCATGAATCATGAATCATGAATTGAATCATGAATCATGAATTATGAATCGAATCATGAATCATGAATTAAATCATGAGTTGAATCATGAATCATAAATTGAATCATGAATCATGAAATGAATCATGAATTGAATCATGAATTGAATCATGATTCATGAATCATGAATTGAATCATGAATCATGAATCATGAATCATGAATTGAATCATGAATCATGATTTGAATCAGGAATCGAATCATGAATCATGAATTTAATCATGATTTTAATTATGAATCATGAATCATGAATTGAATCATGAATCATTAATTGAATTATGAATTGAATCATGAATCTTGAATCATGAATTGAATCATGAATCATGAATCATAAATCATGAATCATGAATCATGAATCATGAATTGAATTATGAATTGAATCATGAATCATGAATTGAATCATGAATCATGAATCATGAATTGAATCATGAATCATGAATCATGAATTGAATCATGAATCATGAATCGAATCATGAATCATGAATCGAATCATGAATCATGAATCGAATCATGAATCATGAATTGTATCATGAATCATGAATCATGAATTGAATCATGAATCATGAATCATGAATTGAATCATGAATCATGAATCATGAATCATGAATCGAATCATGAATCATGAATCGAATTATGAATCATGAATTGAATCATGAATCATGAATTATGAATCATGAATTGAATCATGATTCATGAATCATGAATTGAATCATGAATCATGAATCATGAATTGAATCATGAATCATGAATCATAAATTGAATCATGAATCATGAATCATGAATCATGAATCGAATCATGAATCATGAATCATTAATTGAATCATGAATCATGAATTGAATCATGAATCATGAATTGAATCATGAATCATGAATCATGAATCATGAATCGAATCGTGAATCATGAATCATGAATCATGATTCGAATCATGAATCATGAATTGAATCATGAATCATGAATCAAGAATCATGAATCGAAACATGAATCATGAATTGAATCATGAATCATGAATCATGAATTGAATAATGAATCATGAATCATAAATCAAATAATGAATAATGAATCATGAATCATGAATTGAATCATGAATTATGAATCAAGAATCATGAATCGAAACATGAATCATGAATTGAATCATGAATCATGAATCATGAATCATGAATTGAATCATGAATCATGAATCATGAATCGAATAATGAATCATGAATCATGAATCATGAATTGAATCATGAATCATGAATTGAATCATAAATCATGAATTAAATCATGAATTGAATCACGAATCAAGAATCGAATCATGAATCATGAATTGAATCAAGAATCATGAATCATGAATCATAAATTGAATCATAAATCATGAATCATGAATTGAATCATGAATCATGAATCGAATCATGTATCATGAATCATGAATTGAATCATGAATCATGAATCATGAATCATGAATTGAATCATGAATCATGAATTGAATCAGGAATCGAATCATGAATTCAATCATGAATCATAAATCGAATCATGAATCATGAATTGAATCAGAAATCGAATCATGAATTCAATCATGAGTCATGAATTCAATCATGAATTCAATCATGAATCATGAATTCAATCATGATTTTAATTGTGAATCATGAATCATGAATTCAATCATGAATCATGAATCATGAATTAAATTATGAATTGAATCATGAATCTTGAAATGAATCATGAATTGAATCATGAATTGAATCATGATTCATGAATCATGAATTGAATCATGAATCATGAATCATGAATCATGAATCATGAATTGAATCATGAATCATGATTTGAATCAGGAATCGAATCATGAATCATGAATTCAATCATGATTTTAATTATGAATCATGAATCATGAATTGAATCATGAATCATGAATTGAATTATGAATTGAATCATGAATCTTGAATCATGAATTGAATCATGAATCATGAATCATAAATCATGAATCATGAATCATGAATCATGAATTGAATTATGAATTGAATCATGAATCATGAATTGAATCATGAATCATGAATCATGAATTGAATCATGAATCATGAATCATGAATTGAATCATGAATCATGAATCGAATCATGAATCATGAATCGAATCATGAATCATGAATTGTATCATGAATCATGAATCATGAATTGAATCATGAATCATGAATCATGAATTGAATCATGAATCATGAATCATGAATCATGAATCGAATCATGAATCATGAATCGAATTATGAATCATGAATTGAATCATGAATCATGAATTATGAATCATGAATTGAATCATGATTCATGAATCATGAATTGAATCATGAATCATGAATCATGAATTGAATCATGAATCATGAATCATAAATTGAATCATGAATCATGAATCATGAATCATGAATCGAATCATGAATCATGAATCATTAATTGAATCATGAATCATGAATTGAATCATGAATCATGAATCATGAATTGAATCATGAATCATGAATCATGAATCATGAATCGAATCGTGAATCATGAATCATGAATCATGATTCGAATCATGAATCATGAATTGAATCATGAATCATGAATCAAGAATCATGAATCGAAACATGAATCATGAATTGAATCATGAATCATGAATCATGAATTGAATAATGAATCATGAATCATAAATCAAATAATGAATAATGAATCATGAATCATGAATTGAATCATGAATTATGAATCAAGAATCATGAATCGAAACATGAATCATGAATTGAATCATGAATCATGAATCATGAATCATGAATTGAATCATGAATCATGAATCATGAATCGAATAATGAATCATGAATCATGAATCATGAATTGAATCATGAATCATGAATTGAATCATAAATCATGAATTAAATCATGAATTGAATCACGAATCAAGAATCGAATCATGAATCATGAATTGAATCAAGAATCATGAATCATGAATCATAAATTGAATCATAAATCATGAATCATGAATTGAATCATGAATCATGAATCGAATCATGTATCATGAATCATGAATTGAATCATGAATCATGAATCATGAATCATGAATTGAATCATGAATCATGAATTGAATCAGGAATCGAATCATGAATTCAATCATGAATCATAAATCGAATCATGAATCATGAATTGAATCAGAAATCGAATCATGAATTCAATCATGAATCATGAATTCAATCATGATTTTAATTATGAATCATGAATCATGAATCATGAATTGAATCATGAATCATGAATTGAATCAGGAATCGAATCATGAATTCAATCATGAATCATAAATCGAATCATGAATCATGAATTGAATCAGAAATCGAATCATGAATTCAATCATGAATCATGAATTCAATCATGATTTTAATTATGAATCATGAATCATGAATTCAATCATGAATCATGAATCATGAATTAAATTATGAATTGAATCATGAATCTTGAATCATGAATTGAATCATGAATCATGAATCATAAATCATGAGTCATGAATCATGAATCATAAATCATGAATCATGAATCATGATTCATGAATCATGAATCATGAATTGAATTATGAATTGAATCATGAATCATGAATTGAATCATGAATCATGAATCATGAAATGAATCATGAATTGAATTATGAATCATGAATCATGAATCATGAATTGAATCATGAATCATGAATTGAATCAGGAATCGAATCATGAATTCAATCATGAATCATAAATCGAATCATGAATCATGAATTGAATCAGAAATCGAATCATGAATTCAATCATGAATCATGAATTCAATCATGATTTTAATTATGAATCATGAATCATGAATTCAATCATGAATCATGAATCATGAATTAAATTATGAATTGAATCATGAATCTTGAATCATGAATTGAATCATGAATCATGAATCATAAATCATGAGTCATGAATCATGAATCATAAATCATGAATTGAATTATGAATTGAATCATGAATCATGAATTGAATCATGAATCATGAATCATGAAATGAATCATGAATCATGAATTGAATTATGAATCATGAATTGTATCATGAATCATGAATCATGAATTGAATCATGAATCATGAATCATGAATTGAATCATGAATCATGAATCATGAATCATGAATCGAATCATGAATCATGAATCATGAATCGAATCATGAATCATGAATTGAATCATGAATCATAAAACATGAATTGAATCATGAATCATGAATTAATGAATTGAATCATGAATCATGAATCATGAATCGAATCATGAATCATGAATCGAATCATGAATCATGAATTGAATCATGAATCATGAATCATGAATTGAATCATGAATCATGAATTAATGAATTAAATCATGAATCATGAATCGAATCATGAATCATGAATCATGAATTGAATCATGAATCATGAATCGAATCATGAATCATGAATTGAAACATTATTTGAATCATGTATCATGAATTGAAGCAGGAATCGAATCATGAATTGAATTATGAATCATGAAATGAATCATGAGTCATGAATAATGAATTGAATCATGAATCATGAATCATGAATCATGAATTGAATCATGAATCATGAATCATGAATCGAATCATGAATCATGAATCGAATCATGAATCATGAATTGAATCATGAGTTGAATCATGAATCATAAATTTAATCATGAATCATGAATCATGAATCGAATCATGAATTGAATCATGAATCATGAATCGAATCATGAATCATGAATTGAAACATTATTTGAATCATGTATCATGAATTGAATCAGGAATCGAATCATGAATTGAATTATGAATCATGAAATGAATCATGAGTCATGAATAATGAATTGAATCATGAATCATGAATCATGAATCATAAATTGAATCATGAATCATGAATCATGAATCGAATCATGAATCATAAATCGAATCATGAATCATGAATTGAATCATGAATCATGAATTGAATCATGAATCATGAATAATGAATTGAATCATGAATCATGAATCGAATCTTGAATCATGAATCGAATCATGAATCATGAATTGAATCATGAATCATGAATCATGAATTGAATCATGAATCATGAATTGAATCATGAATCATGAATCATGAATCATGAATCATGAATCATGAATCATGAATCATGAATCGAATCATGAATCATGAATTGAATCATGAATCATGAATCATGAATTGAATCATGAATCATAATTCATGAATTGAATCATGAATCATGAATCATGAATCATGAATTGAATCATGAATCATGAATTGAATCAGGAATCGAATCATGAATTCAATCATGAATCATAAATCGAATCATGAATCATGAATTGAATCAGAAATCGAATCATGAATTCAATCATGAATCATGAATTCAATCATGAATTCAATCATGAATCATGAATTCAATCATGATTTTAATTATGAATCATGAATCATGAATTCAATCATGAATCATGAATTAAATTATGAACTGAATCATGAATCTTGAATCATGAATTGAATCATGAATCATGAATCATAAATCATGAGTCATAAATCATGAATCATAAATCATGAATCATGAATCATGATTCATGAATCATGAATCATGAATTGAATTATGAATTGAATCATGAATCATGAATTGAATCATGAATCATGAATCATGAAATGAATCATGAATCATGAATTGAATTATGAATCATGAATTGTATCATGAATCATGAATCATGAATTGAATCATGAATCATGAATCATGAATCATGAATCGAATCATGAATCATGAATCATGAATCGAATCATGAATCATGAATTGAATCATGAATCATGAATCATGAATTGAATCATGAATCATGAATTAATGAATTGAATCATGAATCATGAATCATGAATCGAATCATGAATCATGAATTGAATCATGAATCATGAATCGAATCATGAATCATGAATTGAATCATGAATCATGAATTGAATCATGAATCATGAATTAATGAATTAAATCATGAATCATGAATCGAATCATGAATCATGAATCATGAATTGAATCATGAATCATGAATCGAATCATGAATCATGAATTGAAACATTATTTGAATCATGTATCATGAATTGAAGCAGGAATCGAATCATGAATTGAATTATGAATCATGAAATGAATCATGAGTCATGAATAATGAATTGAATCATGAATCATGAATCATGAATCATGAATTGAATCATGAATCATGAATCATGAATCGAATCATGAATCATGAATCGAATCATGAATCATGAATTGAATCATGAGTTGAATCATGAATCATAAATTGAATCATGAATCATGAATCATGAATCATGAATCGAATCATGAATTGAATCATGAATCATGAATCGAATCATGAATCATGAATTGAAACATTATTTGAATCATGTATCATGAATTGAATCAGGAATCGAATCATGAATTGAATTATGAATCATGAAATGAATCATGAGTCATGAATAATGAATTGAATCATGAATCATGAATCATAAATTGAATCATGAATCATGAATCATGAATCGAATCATGAATCATGAATCGAATCATGAATCATGAATTGAATCATGAATCATGAATTGAATCATGAATCATGAATAATGAATTGAATCATGAATCATGAATCATGAATCATGAATCCTAATCTTGAATCATGAATCGAATCATGAATCATGAATTGAATCATGAATCATGAATCATGAATTGAATCATGAATCATGAATTGAAACATGAATCATGAATCATGAATCATGAATCATGAATCATGAATCATGAATCATGAATCATGAATCGAATCATGAATCATGAATTGAATCATGAATCATGAATCATGAATTGAATCATGAATCATAATTCATGAATTGAATCATGAATCATGAATCGAATCATGAATCATGAATCATGAATCGAATCATGAATCATGAATTGAATCATGAATCATGAATTGAATCATGAATCATGAATTGAATCATGAATCATGAATCGAATAATGAATCATGAATTGAATCATGAATCATGAATCATGAATCATGAATCATAAATTGAATCATGAATCATGAATCATTAATCGAATCATGAATCATGAATCGAATCATGAATCATGAATTGAATCATGAATCATGAATTGAATCATGAATCATGAATAATGAATTGAATCATGAATCATGAATCATGAATCATGAATCGAATCTTGAATCATGAATCGAATCATGAATCATGAATTGAATCATGAATCATGAATCATGAATTGAATCATGAATCATGAATTGAAACATGAATCATGAATCATGAATCATGAATCATGAATCATGAATCATGAATCGAATCATGAATCATGAATTGAATCATGAATCATGAATCATGAATTGAATCATGAATCATAATTCATGAATTGAATCATGAATCATGAATCATGAATCGAATCATGAATCATGAATCATGAATCGAAACATGAATCATGAATTGAATCATGAATCATGAATTGAATCATGAATCATGAATTGAATCATGAATCATGAATCGAATAATGAATCATGAATTGAATCATGAATCATGAATCATGAATCATGAATCGAATAATGAATCTTGAATTTTGAATTGAATCATGAATCATGAATTGAATCATGAATCATGAATCAAGAATCATGAATCGAAACATGAATCATGAATTGAATCATGAATCATGAATCATGAATTGAATCATGAATCATGAATCATGAATCATGAATCGAATAATGAATCTTGAATTTTGAATTGAATCATGAATCATGAATTGAATCATTAATCATGGATCGAATCATGAATTGAATCATGAATCATGAATCGAATCATGAATCATAAATTGAATCATGAATCATAAATTGAATCATAAATCATGAATCATGAATTGAATCATGAATCATGAATCGAATCATGAATTATGAATCATGAATTGAATCATGAATTGAATCATGAATCATGAATCGAATCATGAATCATGAATTGAATCATGAATTGAATCATGAATCATGAATTGAATCATGAATCATGAATCATAAATCCAATCATGAATCATGAATTGAATCATGAATCGAATCATGAATTGAATCATTAATCATGAATTGAATCATGAATCATGAATTATGAATCATGAATTGAATCATGAATCATGAATCATGAATTGAATCATGAATCATGAATCATGAATTGAATCATGAATCATGAATTATGAATCATGAATTGAATCATGAATCATGAATCATGAATTGAATCATGAATCATGAATCATGAATCATAAATCGAATCATGAATCATGAATCGAATCATGAATCATGAATTGAATCATGAATCATGAATCATGAATTGAATCATGAATCATGAATCATGAATTGAATCATGAATCATGAATCATGAATCATGAATCATGAATTGAATCATGAATCATGAATCGAATCATGAATCATGAATCATGAATTGAATCATGAATCATGAATCATGAATTGAATCATGAATTATGAATCATGAATCATGAATCGAATCATGAATCATGAATCATGAATCATGAATTGAATCATGAATCATGAATCATGAATCATGAATCATAAATCATGAATCATGAATCATGAATTGAATCATGAATCATGAATCATGAATTGAATCATGAATCATAATTCATGAATTGAATCATGAATCATGAATCATGAATCGAATCATGAATCATGAATCATGAATCGAATCATGAATCATGAATTGAATCATGAATCATGAATCATGAATCGAAACATGAATCATGAATTGAATCATGAATCATGAATTGAATCATGAATCATGAATTGAATCATGAATCATGAATCGAATAATGAATCATGAATTGAATCATGAATCATGAATCATGAATCAAGAATCATGAATCGAAACATGAATCATGAATTGAATCATGAATCATGAATCATGAATCATGAATTGAATCATGAATCATGAATCATAAATCGAATCATGAATTATGAATTGAATCATGAATCGAATCATGAATTGAATCATGAATCATGAATTGTATCATGAATCATGAATCATGAATTGAATCATGAATCATGAATCATGAATCATGAATCGAATAATGAATCTTGAATTTTGAATTGAATCATGAATCATGAATTGAATCATGAATCATGGATCGAATCATGAATTGAATCATGAATCATGAATCGAATCATGAATCATGAATCGAATCATGAATCATGAATCATGAATCATAAATTGAATCATAAATCATGAATCGAATCATGAATCATGAATCGAATCATGAATCATGAATCGAATCATGAATCATGAATCATGAATCATAAATTGAATCATAAATCATGAATCATGAATCGAATCATGAATTATGAATCATGAATTGAATCATGAATCGAATCATGAATCATGAATTGAATCATGAATTGAATCATGAATCATGAATTGAATCATGAATCATGAATCATAAATCAAATCATGAATCATGAATTGAATCATGAATCGAATCATGAATTGAATCAGTAATCATGAATTGAATCATGAATCATGAATTGAATCATGAATCATGAATTATGAATCATGAATTAAATCATGAATCATGAATCATGAATTGAATCATGAATCATGAATCATGAATTGAATCATGAATCATGAATTGAATCATGAATTATGAATCATGAATCATGAATTGAATCATGAATCATGAATCATGAATTGAATCATGAATCATGAATCATGAATCATAAATCGAATCATGAATCATGAATCGAATCATGAATCATGAATTGAATCATGAATCATGAATCATGAATTGAATCATGAATCATGAATCATGAATTGAATCATGAATCATGAATCATGAATCATGAATCATGAATCATGAATCATGAATTGAATCATGAATCATGAATCGAATCATGAATCATGAATTGAATCATGATTCATGAATCATGAATTGAATCATGAATCATGAATCATGAATCATGAATTCAATCATGAATCATGATTTGAATCAGGAATCGAATCATGAATCATGAATTGAATCATGATTTTAATTATGAATCATGAATCATGAATTGAATCATGAATCATGAATCATGAATCATGAATTGAATTATGAATTGAATCATGAATCATGAATCATGAATGGAATCATGAATCATGAATCATAAATCATGAATCATGAATCATGAATCATGAATTGAATTATGAATTGAATCATGAATCATGAATTGAATCATGAATCATGAATCATGAATTGAATCATGAATCATGAATCATGAATTGAATCATGAATCATGAATCGAATCATGAATCATGAATCGAATCATGAATCATGAATTGTATCATGAATCATGAATCATGAATTGAATCATGAATCATGAATCATGAATTGAATCATGAATCATGAATCATGAATCGAATCATGAATCATGAATCATGAATCGAATCATGAATCATGAATTGAATCATGAATCATGAATTATGAATCATGAATTGAATCATGAATCATGAATCATGAATTGAATCATGAATCATGAATCATGAATTGAATCATGAATCATGAATCATGAATTGAATCATGAATTATGAATCATGAATCATGAATCGAATCATGAATCATGAATCATGAATCGAATCATGAATCATGAATCATGAATTGAATCATGAATCATGAATCATGAATCATGAATCGAATAATGAATAATGAATCATAAATAATGAATTGAATCATGAATCATGAATCAAGAATCATGAATCGAAACATGAATCATGAATTGAATCATGAATCATGAATCATGAATCATGAATTGAATCATGAATCAAGAATCGAATCATGAATCATGAATTGAATCAAGAATCATGAATCATGAATCATAAATTGAATCATAAATCATGAATCATGAATTGAATCATGAATCATGAATCGAATCATATATCATGAATCATGAATTTAATCATGAATCATGAATCGAATCATGAATCATGAATCATGAATTGAATCATGAATCGAATCATGAATCATGAATTGAATCATGAATCATGAATTGAATCAGGAATCGAATCATGAATTCAATCATGAATCATGAATTCAATCATGATTTTAATTATGAATCATGAATCATGAATTAAATCATGAATCATGAATCATGAATCATGAATTGAATTATGAATTGAATCATGAATTTTGAATCATGAATTGAATCATGAATCATGAATCATAAATCATGAATCATGAATCATGATTCATGAATCATGAATCATGAATTGAATTATGAATTGAATCATGAATCATGAATTGAATCATGAATCATGAAATGAATCATGAATCATAAATCATGAATTGAATTATGAATCATGAATCGAATCATGAATCGAATCATGAATCGAATCATGAATCATGAATTGTATCATGAATCATGAATCATGAATTGAATCATGAATCATGAATCATGAAATGAATCATGAATCATGAATCATGAATTGAATAATGAATCATGAATCGAATCAGGAATCGAATCATGAATCAAGAATTGAATCATGAATCATGAATTATGAATCATGAATTGAATCATGAATCATGAATCATGAATCATGAATTGAATCATGAATTATGAATCATGAATTGAATCATGAATCATGAATTGAATCATGAATCATGAATCATGAATCATGAATCGAATCATGAATCATGAATCATGAATCGAATCATGAATCATGAATTGAATCATGAATCATGAATCATGAATTGAATCATGAATCATTTATCATGAATTGTATCATGAATTATGAATCGAATCATGAATCATGAATTGAATCATGAATTGAATCATGAATCATGAATCGAATCATGAATCATGAATTGAATCATGAATTGAATCATGAATTGAATCATGAATCATGAATTGAATCATGAATCATGAATCATAAATCGAATCATGAATTATGAATTGAATCATGAATCGAATCATGAATTGAATCATTAATCATGAATTGAATCATGAATCATGAATTGAATCATGAATCATGAATTATGAATCATGAATTAAATCATGAATCATGAATCATGAATTGAATCATGAATCATGAATCATGAATTGAATCATGAATCATGAATTGAATCATGAATTATGAATCATGAATCATGAATCGAATCATGAATCATGAATTGAATCATGAATCATGAAATAATGAATTGAATCATGAATCATGAATCATGAATTGAATCATGAATCATGGATCGAATCATGAATCATGAATTGAATCATGAATCATGAATCATGAATCATGAATTGAATCATGAATCATGAATTAATAAATTGAATCATGAATCATGAATCATGAATCGAATCATGAATCATGAATCATGAATTGAATCATGAATCGAATCATGAATCATGAATTGAAACATTAATTGAATCATGTATCATGAATTGAATCAGGAATCGAATCATGAATTGAATTATGAATCATCAAAATGAATCATGAGTCATGAATAATGAATTAAATCATGAATCATGAATCATGAATCATGAATTGAATCATGAATCATGAATTATGAATCAAATCATGAATCATGAATTGAATCATGAGTTGAATCATGAATCATAAATTGAATCATGAATCATGAAATGAATCATGAATTGAATCATGAATCATGAATCATGAATCATGAATTCAATCATGAATCATGATTTGAATCAGGAATCGAATCATGAATCATGAATTGAATCATGATTTTAATTATGAATCATGAATCATGAATTGAATCATGAATCATGAATCATGAATTGAATTATGAATTGAATCATGAATCTTGAATCATGAATTGAATAATGAATCATGAATCATAAATCATGAATCATGAATCATGAATCATGAATTGAATTATGAATTGAATCATGAATCATGAATTGAATCATGGATCATGAATCATGAATTGAATCATGAATCATAAATCATGAATTGAATCATGAATCATGAATCAAAACATGAATCATGAATCGAATCATGAATCATGAATTGTATCATGAATCATGAATTATGAATCATGAATTGAATCATGAATCATGAATCATGAATCGAATCATGAATCATGAATTGAATCATGAATCATGAATTATGAATCATGAATTGAATCATGAATCATGAATTGAATCATGAATCATGAATCATGAATTGAATCATGAATCATGAATTGAATCATGAATCATGAATCATGAATTAAATCATGAATCATGAATCATGAATCGAATCATAAATCATGAATCATGAATCGAATCATGAATCATGAATTGAATCATAAATCATGAATCATGAATTGAATCATGAATCATGAATCATGAATTGAATCATGAATCATTAATCATGAATCATGAAGCGAATCATGAATCATGAATCATGAATTGAATCATGAATCATGAATCATGAATCGAATCATGAATCAAGAATCATGAATCGAAACATGAATCATGAATTGAATCATGAATCATGAATCATAAATCATGAATTGAATCATGAATCATGAATCATGAATTGTATCATGAATTATGAATCGAATCATGAATCATGAATTGAATCATGAATTGAATCATGAATCATGAATCGAATCATGAATCATGAATTGAATCATGAATTGAATCATGAATTGAATCATGAATCATGAATTGAATCATGAATCATGAATCATAAATCGAATCATGAATTATGAATTGAATCATGAATCGAATCATGAATTGAATCATTAATCATGAATTGAATCATGAATCATGAATTGAATCATGAATCATGAATTATGAATCATGAATTAAATCATGAATCATGAATCATGAATTGAATCATGAATCATGAATCATGAATTGAATCATGAATCATGAATTGAATCATGAATTATGAATCATGAATCATGAATCGAATCATGAATCATGAATTGAATCATGAATCATGAAATAATGAATTGAATCATGAATCATGAATCATGAATTGAATCATGAATCATGGATCGAATCATGAATCATGAATTGAATCATGAATCATGAATCATGAATCATGAATTGAATCATGAATCATGAATTAATAAATTGAATCATGAATCATGAATCATGAATCGAATCATGAATCATGAATCATGAATTGAATCATGAATCGAATCATGAATCATGAATTGAAACATTAATTGAATCATGTATCATGAATTGAATCAGGAATCGAATCATGAATTGAATTATGAATCATCAAAATGAATCATGAGTCATGAATAATGAATTAAATCATGAATCATGAATCATGAATCATGAATTGAATCATGAGTTGAATCATGAATCATAAATTGAATCATGAATCATGAATCATGAATCATGAATTGAATCATGAATCATGAATTGTATCATGAATCATGAATCATGAATTGAATCATGAATCATGAATCATGAATTGAATCATGAATCATGAATCATGAATCATGAATCGAATCATGAATCATGAATCGAATCATGAATCATGAATTGAATCATGAATCATGAAATGAATCATGAATCATGAATCATGAATTGAATCATGAATCATGAATTGAATCATGAATCATGAATTGAATCATGAATCATGAATCAAATCATGAATCATGAATTGAATCATGAATCATGAATTGAATCATGAATCATGAATCATGAATCGAATCATGAATCATGAATTGAATCATGAATCATGAATCATGAATTGAATCATGAATCATGAATCGAATCATGAATCATGAATCGAATCATGAATCATGAATCATGAATCGAAACATGAATCATGAATTGAATCATGAATCATGAATTGAATCATGAATCATGAATCATGAATCGAATAATGAATCATGAATTGAATCATGAATCATGAATCATGAATCAAGAATCATGAATCGAAACATGAATCATGAATTGAATCATGAATCATGAATCATGAATCATGAGTCATGAATTGAATCATGAATCATGAATTGAATCATGAATCATGAATTGAATCATGAATCATGAATCGAATCATGAATCAAATCATGAATCATGAATCGAATCATGAATCATGAATCGAATCATGAATCATGAATCATGAATCATAAATTGAATCATAAATCATGAATCATGAATTGAATCATGAATCATGAATCGAATCATGAATCATGAATTGAATCATGAATTATGAATCATGAATCATAAATTGAATCATAAATCATGAATCATGAATTGAATCATGAATCATGAATCGAATCATGAATCATGAATCATGAATTGAATCACGAATCATGAATCATAAATCCAATCATGAATCATGAATTGAATCATGAATCGAATCATGAATTGAATCATTAATCATGAATTGAATCATGAATCGTAAATTATTATGAATCATGAATTGAATCATGAATCATGAATCATGAATTGAATCATGAATCATGAATCATGAATTGAATCATGAATTATGAATTATGAATCATGAATTGAATCATGAATCATGAATCATGAATTGAATCATGAATCATGAATCATGAATCATAAATCGAATCATGAATCATGAATCGAATCATGAATCATGAATTGAATCATGAATCATGAATCATGAATTGAATCATGAATCATGAATCATGAATTGAATCATGAATCATGAATCATGAATCATGAATTGAATCATGAATCATGAATCGAATCATGAATCATGAATTGAATCATGAGTTGAATCATGAATCATAAATTGAATCATGAATCATGAATCATGAATCATGAATTGAATCATGAATCATGAATTATGAATCGAATCATGAATCATGAATTGAATCATGAGTTGAATCATGAATCATAAATTGAATCATGAATCATGAAATGAATCATGAATTGAATCATGAATCATGAATCATGAATCATGAATTCAATCATGAATCATGATTTGAATCAGGAATCGAATCATGAATCATGAATTGAATCATGATTTTAATTATGAATCATGAATCATGAATTGAATCATAAATCATGAATCATGAATTGAATTATGAATTGAATCATGAATCTTGAATCATGAATTGAATAATGAATCATGAATCATAAATCATGAATCATGAATCATGAATCATGAATTGAATTATGAATTGAATCATGAATCATGAATTGAATCATGGATCATGAATCATGAATTGAATCATGAATCATAAATCATGAATTGAATCATGAATTATGAATCATGAATCATGAATCGAATCATGAATCATGAATTGAATCATGAATCATGAATCATGAATTGAATCATGAATCATGAATTGAATCATGAATTATGAATCATGAATCATGAATCGAATCATGAATCATGAATTGAATCATGAATCATGAAATAATGAATTGAATTATGAATCATGAATCATGAATTGAATCATGAATCATGGATCGAATCATGAATCATGAATTGAATCATGAATCATGAATCATGAATCATGAATTGAATCATGAATCATGAATTAATAAATTGAATCATGAATCATGAATCATGAATCGAATCATGAATCATGAATCATGAATTGAATCATGAATCGAATCATGAATCATGAATTGAAACATTAATTGAATCATGTATCATGAATTGAATCAGGAATCGAATCATGAATTGAATTATGAATCATCAAAATGAATCATGAGTCATGAATAATGAATTAAATCATGAATCATGAATCATGAATCATGAATTGAATCATGAGTTGAATCATGAATCATAAATTGAATCATGAATCATGAATCATGAATCATGAATTGAATCATGAATCATGAATTGTATCATGAATCATGAATCATGAATTGAATCATGAATCATGAATCATGAATTGAATCATGAATCATGAATCATGAATCATGAATCGAATCATGAATCATGAATCGAATCATGAATCATGAATTGAATCATGAATCATGAAATGAATCATGAATCATGAATCATGAATTGAATCATGAATCATGAATTGAATCATGAATCATGAATTGAATCATGAATCATGAATCAAATCATGAATCATGAATTGAATCATGAATCATGAATTGAATCATGAATCATGAATCATGAATCGAATCATGAATCATGAATTGAATCATGAATCATGAATCATGAATTGAATCATGAATCATGAATCGAATCATGAATCATGAATCGAATCATGAATCATGAATCATGAATCGAAACATGAATCATGAATTGAATCATGAATCATGAATTGAATCATGAATCATGAATCATGAATCGAATAATGAATCATGAATTGAATCATGAATCATGAATCATGAATCAAGAATCATGAATCGAAACATGAATCATGAATTGAATCATGAATCATGAATCATGAATCATGAGTCATGAATTGAATCATGAATCATGAATTGAATCATGAATCATGAATTGAATCATGAATCATGAATCGAATCATGAATCAAATCATGAATCATGAATCGAATCATGAATCATGAATCGAATCATGAATCATGAATCATGAATCATAAATTGAATCATAAATCATGAATCATGAATTGAATCATGAATCATGAATCGAATCATGAATCATGAATTGAATCATGAATTATGAATCATGAATCATAAATTGAATCATAAATCATGAATCATGAATTGAATCATGAATCATGAATCGAATCATGAATCATGAATCATGAATTGAATCACGAATCATGAATCATAAATCCAATCATGAATCATGAATTGAATCATGAATCGAATCATGAATTGAATCATTAATCATGAATTGAATCATGAATCGTAAATTATTATGAATCATGAATTGAATCATGAATCATGAATCATGAATTGAATCATGAATCATGAATCATGAATTGAATCATGAATTATGAATTATGAATCATGAATTGAATCATGAATCATGAATCATGAATTGAATCATGAATCATGAATCATGAATCATAAATCGAATCATGAATCATGAATCGAATCATGAATCATGAATTGAATCATGAATCATGAATCATGAATTGAATCATGAATCATGAATCATGAATTGAATCATGAATCATGAATCATGAATTGAATCATGAATCATGAATCGAATCATGAATCATGAATTGAATCATGAGTTGAATCATGAATCATAAATTGAATCATGAATCATGAATCATGAATCATGAATTGAATCATGAATCATGAATTATGAATCGAATCATGAATCATGAATTGAATCATGAGTTGAATCATGAATCATAAATTGAATCATGAATCATGAAATGAATCATGAATTGAATCATGAATCATGAATTATGAATCATGAATTCAATCATGAATCATGATTTGAATCAGGAATCGAATCATGAATCATGAATTGAATCATGATTTTAATTATGAATCATGAATCATGAATTGAATCATAAATCATGAATCATGAATTGAATTATGAATTGAATCATGAATCTTGAATCATGAATTGAATAATGAATCATGAATCATAAATCATGAATCATGAATCATGAATCATGAATTGAATTATGAATTGAATCATGAATCATGAATTGAATCATGGATCATGAATCATGAATTGAATCATGAATCATAAATCATGAATTGAATCATGAATCATGAATCAAAACATGAATCATGAATCGAATCATGAATCATGAATTGTATCATGAATCATGAATCATGAATTGAATCATGAATCATGAATCATGAATCGAATCATGAATCATGAATCGAATCATGAATCATGAATTGAAAAATGAATCATGAATTATGAATCATGAATTGAATCATGAATCATGAATTGAATCATGAATCATGAATCATGAATTGAATCATGAATCATGAATTGAATCATGAATCATGAATCATGAATTAAATCATGAATCATGAATCATGAATCGAATCATAAATCATGAATCACGAATCGAATCATGAATCATGAATTGAATCATAAATCATGAATCATGAATTGAATCATGAATCATGAATCATGAATTGAATCATGAATCATTAATCATGAATCATGAAGCGAATCATGAATCATGAATCATGAATCATGAATTGAATCATGAATCATGAATCATGAATCGAATCATGAATCATGAATCAAGAATCATGAATCGAAACATGAATCATGAATTGAATCATGAATCATGAATCATAAATCATGAATTGAATCATGAATCATGAATCATGAATCAAATAATGTATCATGAATCATGAATCATGAATTGAATCATGAATCATGAATCAAGAATCATGAATCGAAATATGAATCATGAATTGAATCATGAATCATAAATCATGAATCATGAATTGAATCATGAATTATGAATCATGAATCGAATAATGAATCATGAATCATGAATCATGAATTGAATCATGAATCATGAATTGAATCATGAATTGAATCATGAATCAAGAATCGAATCATGAATCATGAATTGAATCAAGAATCATGAATTATGAATTGAATCATGAACCATGAATCGAATCATGAATCATGAATCATGAATTGAATCATAAATTGAATCATGAATCATGAATCGAATCATGAATCATGAATCATGAATTGAATCATGAATCGAATCATGAATCATGAATTGAATCATGAATTGAATCATGAATTGAATCATTAATCATGAATTGAATCATGAATTGAATCATGAATCATGAATTATGAATCATGAATTGAATCATGAATCATGAATCGAATCATGAATCATGAATTGAATCATGAATCGAATCATAAATCATGAATTGAATCATGAATTGAATCATGAATCATGAATCGAATCATGAATCATGAATTAAATAATAAATTGAATCATGAATCATGAATCATGAATCATGAATCATGAATTGAATCATGAATCATGAATCATGAATTGAATCATGAATCATGAATCATGAATCGAATCATGAATCATGAATCGAATCAAGAATCATGAATTGAATCATGAGTTGAATCATGAATCATAAATTGAATCATGAATCATGAATTATGAATCATGAATTGAATCATGAATCATGAATTGTATCATGAATCATGAATCATGAATTGAATCATGAATCATGAATCATGAATTGAATCATGAATCATGAATCATGAATCATGAATCGAATCATGAATCATGAATCGAATCATGAATCATGAATTGAATCATGAATCATGAATCATGAATTGAATCATGAATCATGAATCATGAATTGAATCATGAATCATGAATCATGAATCATGAATCATGAATTGAATCATGAATCATGAATTGAATCATGAATCATGAATCATGAATTGAATCATGAATCATGAATCATGAATTGAATCATGAATCATGAATCGAATCATGAATCATGAATTGAATCATGAATCATGAATCGAAACATGAATCATGAATTGAATCATGAATCATGAATTGAATCATGAATCATGAATCGAATAATGAATCATGAATTGAATCATGAATCATGAATCGAATAATGAATCATGAATTGAATCATGAATCATGAATCATGAATCATGACTCAAGAATCATGAATCGAAACATGAATCATGAATTGAATCATGAATCATGAATCATGAATCATGAGTCATGAATCATGAATCATGAATCATGAATCGAATAATGAATCATGAATCATGAATCATGAATTGAATCATGAATCATGAATTGAATCATGAATCATGAATCGAATCATGAATCGAATCATGAATCATGAATCGAATCATGAATCATGAATTGAATCATAAATCATGAATCATGAATCATAAATTGAATCATAAATCATGAATCATGAATTGAATCATTAATCATGAATCGAATCATGAATCATGAATTGAATCATAAATCATGAATCATGAATTATAAATTGAATCATAAATCATGAATCATGAATTGAATCATGAATCATGAATTGAATCATGAA
This sequence comes from Mixophyes australis, assembly GCA_036250195.1. Classification (NCBI taxonomy): domain Eukaryota; kingdom Metazoa; phylum Chordata; class Amphibia; order Anura; family Limnodynastidae; genus Mixophyes; species Mixophyes australis. Next base: position 1,063,413 of record JAVHZZ010000043.1, on the reverse strand, counting down.
TCATGAATCGAATCATGAATCATGAATCGAATCATGAATTGAATCATTAATCATGAATTGAATCATGAATCGTGAATTATGAATCATGAATTGAATCATGAATCGAATCATGAATTGAATCATTAATCATGAATTGAATCATGAATCGTGAATTATGAATCATGAATTGAATCATGAATCATGAATCATGAATTGAATCATGAATCATGAATCATGAATTGAATCATGAATCATGAATTATGAATCATGAATTGAATCATGAATCATGAATCATGAATTGAATCATGAATCATGAATCATGAATCATAAATCGAATCATGAATCATGAATCGAATCATGAATCATGAATTGAATCATGAATCATGAATCATGAATTGAATCATGAATTGAAGCATGAATCATGAATCATGAATCATGAATTGAATCATGAATCATGAATCGAATCATGAATCATGAATTGGATCATGAGTTGAATCATGAATCATAAATTGAATCATATATCATGAATCATGAATCATGAATTGAATCATGAATCATGAATTATGAATCAAATCATGAATCATGAATTGAATCATGAGTTGAATCATGAATCATAAATTGAATCATGAATCATGAAATGAATCATGAATTGAATCATGAATCATGAATCATGAATCATGAATTCAATCATGAATCATGATTTGAATCAGGAATCGAATCATGAATCATGAATTGAATCATGATTTTAATTATGAATCATGAATCATGAATTGAATCATGAATCATGAATCATGAATCATGAATTGAATTATGAATTGAATCATGAATCTTGAATCATGAATTGAATAATGAATCATGAATCATAAATCATGAATTGAATTATGAATTGAATCATGAATCATGAATTGAATCATGAATCATGAATCATGAATTGAATCATGAATCATAAATCATGAAATTAATCATGATTCATGAATCAAAACATGAATCATGAATCGAATCATGAATAATGAATTGTATCATGAATCATGAATCATGAATTGAATCATGAATCATGAATCATGAATTGAATCATGAATCATGAATCATGAATCATGAATCGAATCATGAATCATGAATCATGAATCATGAATTGAATCATGAATCATGAATTATGAATCATGAATTGAATCATGAATCATGAATTGAATCATGAATCATGAATCATGAATTGAATCATGAATCATGAATCATGAATTGAATCATGAATCATGAATCATGAATCATGAATCGAATCATGAATCATGAATCACGAATAGAATCATGAATCATGAATTGAATCATGAATCATAAATCATGAATTGAATCATGAATCATGAATCATGAATTGAATCATGAATCATGAATCATGAATCATGAATCGAATCATGAATCATGAATCATGAATCATGAATTGAATCATGAATCATGAATCGAATCATGAATCATGAATCAAGAATCATGAATCGAAACATGAATCATGAATTGAATTATGAATCATGAATCATGAATCATGAATTGAATCATGAATCATGAATCATGAATCGAATAATGAATCATGAATCATGAATCATGAATTGAATCATCAATCATAAATCAAGAATCATGAATCGAAACATGAATCATGAATTGAATAATGAATCATGAATCATGAATTTAATCATAAATTATGAATCATGAATCGAATAATAAATCATGAATCATGAATCATAATTGAATCATGAATCATGAATTGAATCATGAATCATGAATTGAATCATGAATTGAATCATGAATCAAGAATCAAATCACGAATCATAAATTGAATCAAGAATCATGAATCATGAATCATAAATTGAATTATAAATCATGAATCATGATTTGAATCATGAACCACGAATCGAATCATGAATCATGAATCATGAATTGAATCATAAATTGAATCATGAATCATGAATTGAATCATGAATCATGAATTGAATCATGAATCATGAATTGAATCATGAATCATGAATCATGAATCGAATCATGAATCATGAATTGAATCCTGAATCATGAATCATGAATTGAATCATGAATCATGAATCGAATCATGAATAAAGAATTGAATCATAATTCATGAATCATAAATCGAAACATGAATCATGAATTGAATCATGAATCATGAATTGAATCATGAATCGAATAATGAATCATGAATTGAATCATGAATCATGAATCATGAATCAAGAATCATGAATCGAAACATGAATCATGAATTGAATCATGAATCATGAATCATGAATCATGAGTCATGAATTGAATCATGAATCATGAATTGAATCATGAATCATGAATCGAATCATGAATCAAATCATGAATCATGAATCGAATCATGAATCATGAATCGAATCATGAATCATGAATCATGAATCATAAATTGAATCATAAATCATGAATCATGAATTGAATCATGAATCATGAATCGAATCATGAAACATGAATTGAATCATGAATTATGAATCATGAATCATAAATTGAATCATAAATCATGAATCATGAATTGAATCATGAATCATGAATCGAATCATGAATCATGAATCATGAATTGAATCATGAATTGAATCACGAATCATGAATCATAAATCCAATCATGAATCATGAATTGAATCATGAATCGAATCATGAATTGAATCATTAATCATGAATTGAATCATGAATCGTAAATTATTATGAATCATGAATTGAATCATGAATCATGAATCATGAATTGAATCATGAATCATGAATTATGAATTATGAATCATGAATTGAATCATGAATCATGAATCATGAATTGAATCATGAATCATAAATCGAATCATGAATCATGAATCGAATCATGAATCATGAATTGAATCATGAATCATGAATCATGAATTGAATCATGAATCATGAATCATGAATTGAATCATGAATCATGAATCATGAATCATGAATCATGAATTGAATCATGAATCATGAATCGAATCATGAATCATGAATTGAATCATGAGTTGAATCATGAATCATAAATTGAATCATGAATCATGAATCATGAATCATGAATTGAATCATGAATCATGAATTATGAATCGAATCATGAATCATGAATTGAATCATGAGTTGAATCATGAATCATAAATTGAATCATGAATCATGAAATGAATCATGAATTGAATCATGAATCATGAATCATGAATTCAATCATGAATCATGATTTGAATCAGGAATCGAATCATGAATCATGAATTGAATCATGATTTTAATTATGAATCATGAATCATGAATTGAATCATGAATCATGAATCATGAATTGAATTATGAATTGAATCATGAATCTTGAATCATGAATTGAATAATGAATCATGAATCATAAATCATGAATCATGAATCATGAATCATGAATTGAATTATGAATTGAATCATGAATCATGAATTGAATCATGGATCATGAATCATGAATTGAATCATGAATCATAAATCATGAATTGAATCATGAATCATGAATCAAAACATGAATCATGAATCGAATCATGAATCATGAATTGTATCATGAATCATGAATCATGAATTGAATCATGAATCATGAATCATGAATTGAATCATGAATCATGAATCATGAATCATGAATCGAATCATGAATCATGAATTGAATCATGAATCATGAATTATGAATCATGAATTGAATCATGAATCATGAATTGAATCATGAATCATGAATCATTAATTGAATCATGAATCATGAATTGAATCATGAATCATGAATCATGAATTAAATCATGAATCATGAATCATGAATCGAATCATAAATCATGAATCACGAATCGAATCATGAATCATGAATTGAATCATGAATCATGAATCATGAATTGAATCATGAATCATGAATCATGAATTGAATCATGAATCATTAATCATGAATCATGAATCGAATCATGAATCATGAATCATGAATCATGAATCGAATCATGAATCATGAATCAAGAATCATGAATCGAAACATGAATCATGAATTGAATCATGAATCATGAATCATAAATCATGAATTGAATCATGAATCATGAATCATGAATCAAATAATGTATCATGAATCATGAATCATGAATTGAATCATGAATCATGAATCATGAATTGAATCATGAATCATGAATCATGAATTGAATCATGAATCATGAATCAAGAATCATGAATCGAAATATGAATCATGAATTGAATCATGAATCATGAATCATGAATCATGAATTGAATCATGAATTATGAATCATGAATCGAATAATGAATCATGAATCATGAATCATGAATTGAATCATGAATCATGAATTGAATCATGAATTGAATCATGAATCAAGAATCGAATCATGAATCATGAATTGAATCAAGAATCATGAATCATGAATCATAAATTGAATCATAAATCAAGAATTATGAATTGAATCATGAACCATGAATCGAATCATAAATCATGAATCATGAATTGAATCATAAATTGAATCATGAATCATGAATCGAATCATGAATCATGAATCATGAATTGAATCATGAATCGAATCATGAATCATGAATTGAATCATGAATTGAATCATGAATTGAATCATTAATCATGAATTGAATCATGAATTGAATCATGAATCATGAATTATGAATCATGAATTGAATCATGAATCATGAATCGAATCATGAATCATGAATCATGAATTGAATCATGAATCGAATCATAAATCATGAATTGAATCATGAATTGAATCATGAATCATGAATCGAATCATGAATCATGAATTAAATAATAAATTGAATCATGAGTCATGAATCATGAATCATGAATCATGAATTGAATCATGAATCATGAATCGAATCATGAATCATGAATTGAATCATAAATCATGAATCATGAATTGAATCATTAATCATGAATCGAATCATGAATCATGAATTGAATCATAAATCATGAATCATGAATCATAAATTGAATCATAAATCATGAATCATGAATTGAATCATGAATCATGAATTGAATCATGAATCATGAATCGAATCATGAATCATGAATCGAATCATGAATTGAATCATTAATCATGAATTGAATCATGAATCGTGAATTATGAATCATGAATTGAATCATGAATCGAATCATGAATTGAATCATTAATCATGAATTGAATCATGAATCGTGAATTATGAATCATGAATTGAATCATGAATCATGAATCATGAATTGAATCATGAATCATGAATCATGAATTGAATCATGAATCATGAATTATGAATCATGAATTGAATCATAAATCATGAATCATGAATTGAATCATGAATCATGAATCATGAATCATAAATCGAATCATGAATCATGAATCGAATCATGAATCATGAATCATGAATTGAATCATGAATTGAAGCATGAATCATGAATCATGAATCATGAATCATGAATTAAATCATGAATCATGAATCGAATCATGAATCATGAATTGGATCATGAGTTTAATCATGAATCATAAATTGAATCATATATCATGAATCATGAATCATGAATTGAATCATGAATCATGAATTATGAATCGAATCATGAATCATGAATTGAATCATGAGTTGAATCATGAATCATAAATTGAATCATGAATCATGAAATGAATCATGAATTGAATCATGAATCATGAATCATGAATCATGAATTGAATCATGAATCATGAAATGAATCATGAATTGAATCATGAATCATGAATCATGAATCATGAATTCAATCATGAATCATGATTTGAATCAGGAATCGAATCATGAATCATGAATTGAATCATGATTTTAATTATGAATCATGAATCATGAATTGAATCATGAATCATGAATCATGAATCATGAATTAAATTATGAATTGAATCATGAATCTTGAATCATGAATTGAATAATGAATCATGAATCATAAATCATGAATTGAATTATGAATTGAATCATGAATCATGAATTGAATCATGAATCATGAATCATGAATTGAATCATGAATCATGAATTGAATCATGAATCATAAATCATGAAATTAATCATGATTCATGAATCAAAACATGAATCATGAATCGAATCATGAATCATGAATTGTATCATGAATCATGAATTGAATCATGAATCATGAATCATGAATTGAATCATGAATCATGAATCATGAATCATGAATCGAATCATGAATCATGAATCATGAATTGAATCATGAATCATGAATTATGAATCATGAATTGAATCATGAATCATGAATTGAATCATGAATCATGAATTGAATCATGAATCATGAATCATGAATTGAATCATGAATCATGAATCATGAATCGAATCATGAATCATGAATCACGAATCGAATCATGAATCATGAATTGAATCATGAATCATAAATCATGAATTGAATCATGAATCATGAATCATGAATTGAATCATGAATCATGAATCATGAATCATGAATCGAATCATGATTCATGATTCATGATTCAATTCATGATTCATGATTCGATTCGTGATTCATGATTCATGATTCGAATCATGAATCGAAACATGAATCATGAATTGAATCATGAATCATGAATCATGAATCATGAATTGAATCATGAATCATAAATCGAATAATGAATCATAAATCATGAATCATGAATTGAATCATCAATCATGAATCAAGAATCATGAATCGAAACATGAATCATGAATTGAATAATGAATCATGAATCATGAATTTAATCATGAATTATGAATCATGAATCGAATAATGAATCATGAATCATGAATCATGAATTGAATCATGAATCATGAATTGAATCATGAATCATGAATTGAATCATGAATTGAATCATGAATCAAGAATCGAATCACGAATCATAAATTGAATCAAGAATCATGAATCATGAATCATAAATTGAATTATAAATCATGAATCATGATTTGAATCATGAACCACGAATCGAATCATGAATCATGAATCATGAATTGAATCATAAATTGAATCATGAATCATGAATCGAATCATGAATCATGAATCATGAATCATGAATTGAATCATGAATCGAATCATGAATCATGAATTGAATCATGAATTGAATCATGAATTGAATCATTAATCATGAATTGAATCATGAATTGAATCATGAATCATGAATTATGAATAATGAATTGAATCATGAATCATGAATCGAATCATGAATCATGAATTAAATAATAAATTGAATCATGAATTATGAATCGAATCATGAATTGAATCAGGAATCATGTATTGAATCATGAATCATGAATTATGAATCGAATCACGAATCATGAATTGAATCATGAATCATGAATCATGAATTGAATCATGAATCATGAATCATGAATTGAATCATGAATCATGAATCAAATCATGAATCATGAATCATGAATCGAATCACGAATCATGAATTGAATCATGAATCATGAATCATGAATTGAATCATGAATCATGAATCATGAATTGAATCATGAATCATGAATCATGAATCGAATCATGAATCATGAATCATGAATCATGAATTGAATCATGAATCATGAATCATGAATCGAATCATGAATCATGAATCATGAATCATGAATTGAATCATGAATCATGAATCGAATCATGAATCATGAATTGAATCATGATTCATGAAATGAATCATGAATCATGAATCATGAATTGAATCATGAATCATGAATCAAGAATCATGAATCGAAACATGAATCATGAATTGAATCATGAATCATGAATTGAATCATGAATCCATGAATCATGAATCGAATAATGAATCATGAATCATGAATCATGAATTGAATCATGAATCATGAATTGAATCATGAATCATGAATTGAATCATGAATTGAATCATGAATCAAGAATCGAATCATGAATCATTAATTGAATCAAGAATCATGAATCATGAATCATAAATTGAATCATAAATCATGAATCATGAATTGAATCATGAATCATGAATCGAATCAAGAATCATGATTTATGAATTGAATCATGAATCGAATCATGAATCATGAATTGAATCATGAATTGAATCATGAATTGAATCTTTAATCATGAATTGAATCATGAATTGAATCATGAATCATGAATTATGAATCATGAATCGAATCATAAATCATGAATCGAATCATGAATCATGAATTGAATCATGAATCGAATCATAAATCATGAATTGAATAATGAATTGAATCATGAATCATGAATCGAATCATGAATCATGAATTAAATAATAAATTGAATCATGAATCATGAATCGAATCATGAATTGAATAAGGAATCATGAATTGAATCATGAATCATGAATCATGAATCGAATAATGAATCATGAATCATGAATCATGAATCGAATCATGAATCATGAATCGAATCATGAATCATGAATCATGAATCGAATCATGAATCATGAATCATGAATCAAATCATGAATTGAATCAGGAATCATGAATTGAATCATGAATCATGAATTGAATCATGAATCATGAATCATGAATCATGAATCGAATCATGAATCATGAATCATGAATCAAATCATGAATCATGAATCAAATCATGAATCATGAATCATGAATCGAATCATGAATCATGAATTGAATCATGAATCATGAATCATGAATTGAATCATGAATCATGAATCATGAATTGAATCATGAATCATGAATCATGAATCATGAATCGAATCATGAATCATGAATCATAAATCATGAATTGAATCATGAATCATGAATTGAATCATGAATCATGAATTGAATCATGAATCATGAATCAAGATTCATGAATCGAAACATGAATCATGAATCATGAATCATGAATTGAATCATGAATCATGAATGGAATCATGAATCATGAATCAAGATTCATGAATCGAAACATGAATCATGAATCATGAATCATGAATGGAATCATGAATCATGAATCGAATCATGAATCATGAATCATGAATTGAATCATGAATCATGAATTAATGAATTGAATCATGAATCATGAATCATGAATCGAATCATGAATCATGAATCATGAATTGAATCATGAATCATGAATTGAATCATGAATCATGAATTGAATCATGAATCATGAATTAAATAATAAATTGAATCATGAATCATGAATCGAATCATGAATTGAATCAGGAATCATGTATTGAATCATGAATCATGAATTGAATCATGAATCATGAATCATGAATCATGAATCGAATCATGAATCATGAATCATGAATCAAATCATGAATCATGAATCATGAATCGAATCATGAATCATGAATTGAATCATGAATCATGAATCATGTATCATGAATTGAATCATGAATCATGAATCATGAATCAAATCATGAATCATAAATCATGAATCGAATCACGAATCATGAATTGAATCATGAATCATGAATCATGAATTGAATCATGAATCATGAATCATGAATTGAATCATGAATCATGAATCATGAATCGAATCATGAATCATGAATTGAATCATGAATCATGAATCGAATCATGAATCATGAATTGAATCATGAGTTGAATCATGAATCATAAATTGAATCATGAATCATGAATCGAATCATAAATCATGAATCATGAATCATGAATCATGAATTGAATCATGAATCATGAATCATGAATCGAATAATGAATCATGAATCATGAATCATGAATTGAATCATGAATCATGAATTGAATCATGAATCATGAATTGAATCATGAATCATGAATCATGAATCGAATAATGAATCATGAATCATGAATCATGAATTGAATCATGAATCATGAATTGAATCATGAATCATGAATTGAATCATGAATTGAATCATGAATCAAGAATCGAATCATGAATCATGAATTGAATCATGAATCATGAATCATAAATTGAATCATAAATCATGAATCATGAATTGAATCATGAATCATGAATCGAATCATGAATCATGAATCATGAATTGAATCATGAATTGAATCATGAATTGAATCTTTAATCATGAATTGAATCATGAATTGAATCATGAATTGAATCATGAATCATGAATTAAATAATAAATTGAATCATGAATCATGAATCGAATCATGAATTGAATAAGGAATCATGAATTGAATCATGAATCATGAATCATGAATCGAATAATGAATCATGAATCATGAATCATGAATCGAATCATGAATCATGAATCATGAATCGAATCATGAATCATGAATCATGAATCAAATCATGAATCATGAATCATGAATCGAATCATGAATCATGAATTGAATCATGAATCATGAATCATGAATTGAATCATGAATCATGAATCATGAATCGAATCATGAATCATGAATCATGAATCGAATCATGAATCATGAATTGAATCATGAATCATGAATCATGAATTGAATCATGAATCATGAATCATGAATTGAATCATGAATCATGAATCGAATCATGAATCATGAATCATGAATCATGAATTGAATCATGAATCATGAATCGAATCATGAATCATGAATCAAGAATCATGAATCGAAACATGAATCATGAATTGAATCATGAATCATGAATCATGAATTGAATCATGAATCATGAATCATGAATCAAATAATGAATCATGAATCATGAATCATGAATTGAATCATGAATCATGAATTAAATCATGAATCATGAATTGAATCATGAATTGAATCATGAATCAAGAATCGAATCATGAATCATGAATTGAATCATGAATCATGAATCATAAATTGAATCATAAATTATGAATCATGAATTAAATCATGAATCATGAATTAAATCATGAATCATGAATCGAATCATGAATCATGAATCATGAATTGAATCATGAATTGAATCATGAATCATGAATCGAATCATGAATCATGAATTGAATCATGAATTGAATCATGAATTGAATCATGAATTGAATCATTAATCATGAATTGAATCATGAATTATGAATCATGAATAGAATCATGAATCATGAATCGAATCATGAATCATGAATCATGAATTGAATCATGAATCGAATCATAAATCATGAATTGAATCATGAATTGAATCATGAATCATGAATCGAATCATGAATCATGAATTAAATAATAAATTGAATCATGAATCATGAATCGAATCATGAATTGAATCAGGAATCATGAATTGAATCATGAATCATGAATTGAATCATGAATCATGAATCATGAATCGAATCATGATTCATGAATCATGAATCAAATCATGAATCATGAATCATGAATTGAATCATGAATCATGAATTGAATCATGAATCATGACTCATGAATTGAATCATGAATCATGAATCATGAATTGAATCATGAATCATGAATCATGAATCATGAATCGAATCATGAATCATGAATCATAAATCATGAATTGAATCATGAATCATGAATTGAATCATGATTAATGAATTGAATCATGAATCATGAATCAAGATTTATGAATCGAAACATGAATCATGAATCATGAATCATGAATTGAATCATGAATCATGAATCGAATCATGAATCATGAATCAAGATTCATGAATCGAAACATGAATCATGAATCATGAATCATGAATTGAATCATGAATCATGAATCGAATCATGAATCATGAATCATGAATTGAATCATGAATCATGAATTAATGAATTGAATCATGAATCATGAATCATGAATCGAATCATGAATCATGAATTGAATCATGAATCATGAATTAATGAATTGAATCATGAATCATGAATCATGAATCGAATCATGACTCATGAATCATGAATTGAATCATGAATCATGAATCGAATCATGAATCGAATCATGAATCATGAATTAAATAATAAATTGAATCATGAATCATGAATCGAATCATGAATTGAATCAGGAATCATGTATTGAATCATGAATCATGAATTGAATCATGAATCATGAATCATTAATCATGAATCGAATCATGAATCATGAATCATGAATCAAATCATGAATCATGAATCATGAATCGAATCATGAATCATGAATTGAATCATGAATCATGAATCATGAATTGAATCATGAATCATGAATCATGAATTGAATCATGAATCATGAATCATGAATCAAATCATGAATCATGAATCATGAATCGAATCACGAATCATGAATTGAATCATGAATCATGAATCATGAATTGAATCATGAATCATGAATCATGAATTGAATCATGAATCATGAATCATGAATTGAATCATGAATCATGAATCATGAATCGAATCATGAATCATGAATCATGAATCATGAATTGAATCATGAATCATGAATCAAGAATCATGAATCGAAACATGAATCATGAATTGAATCATGAATCATGAATTGAATCATGAATCATGAATCATGAATCGAATAATGAATCATGAATCATGAATCATGAATTGAATCATGAATCATGAATTGAATCATGAATCATGAATTGAATCATGAATTGAATCATGAATCAAGAATCGAATCATGAATCATGAATTGAATCAAGAATCATGAATCATGAATCATAAATTGAATCATAAATCATGAATCATGAATCGAATCATGAATCATGAATCAAGAATCATGAATCGAAACATGAATCATGAATTGAATCATGAATCATGAATCATGAATCATGAATTGAATCATGAATCATAAATCATGAATCAAATAATGAATCATGAATCATGAATCATGAATTGAATCATGAATCATGAATTAAATCATGAATCATGAATTGAATCATGAATTGAATCATGAATCAAGAATCGAATCATGAATCATGAATTGAATCATGAATCATGAATCATAAATTGAATCATAAATTATGAATCATGAATTAAATCATGAATCATGAATTAAATCATGAATCATGAATCGAATCATGAATCATGAATCATGAATTGAATCATGAATTGAATCATGAATCATGAATCGAATCATGAATCATGAATTGAATCATGAATTGAATCATGAATTGAATCATTAATCATGAATTGAATCATGAATTATGAATCATGAATAGAATCATGAATCATGAATCGAATCATGAATCATGAATCATGAATTGAATCATGGATCGAATCATAAATCATGAATTGAATAATGAATTGAATCATGAATCATGAATCGAATCATGAATCATGAATTAAATAATAAATTGAATCATGAATCATGAATCGAATCATGAATTGAATCAGGAATCATGAATTGAATCATGAATCATGAATTGAATCATGAATCATGAATCATAAATTGAATCATGAATCATGAATTGAATCATGAATCATGACTCATGAATTGAATCATGAATCATGAATCATGAATTGAATCATGAATCATGAATCATGAATCATGAATCGAATCATGAATCATGAATCATAAATCATGAATTGAATCATGAATCATGAATCATGAATCAAATCATGAATCATGAATCATAAATCATGAATTGAATCATGAATCATGAATTGAATCATGAATCATGAATTGAATCATGAATCATGAATCAAGATTTATGAATCGAAACATGAATCATGAAACATGAATCATGAATTGAATCATGAATCATGAATCGAATCATGAATCATGAATCAAGATTCATGAATCGAAACATGAATCATGAATCATGAATCATGAATTGAATCATGAATCATGAATCGAATCATGAATCATGAATCATGAATTGAATCATGAATCATGAATTAATGAATTGAATCATGAATCATGAATCATGAATCGAATCATGAATCATGAATTGAATCATGAATCATGAATTAATGAATTGAATCATGAATCATGAATCATGAATCGAATCATGACTCATGGATCATGAATTGAATCATGAATCATGAATCGAATCATGAATCATGAATCGAATCATGAATCATGAATTAAATAATAAATTGAATCATGAATCATGAATCGAATCATGAATTGAATCAGGAATCATGTATTGAATCATGAATCATGAATTGAATCATGAATCATGAATCATTAATCATGAATCGAATCATGAATCATGAATCATGAATCAAATCATGAATCATGAATCATGAATCGAATCATGAATCATGAATTGAATCATGAATCATGAATCATGAATTGAATCATGAATCATGAATCATGAATTGAATCATGAATCATGAATCATGAATCAAATCATGAATCATGAATCATGAATCGAATCACGAATCATGAATTGAATCATGAATCATGAATCATGAATTGAATCATGAATCATGAATCAAGAATCATGAATCGAAACATGAATCATGAATTGAATCATGAATCATGAATTGAATCATGAATCATGAATCATGAATCGAATAATGAATCATGAATCATGAATCATGAATTGAATCATGAATCATGAATTGAATCATGAATCATGAATTGAATCATGAATTGAATCATGAATCAAGAATCGAATCATGAATCATGAATTGAATCAAGAATCATGAATCATGAATCATAAATTGAATCATAAATCATGAATCATGAATTGAATCATGAATCATGAATCGAATCATGAATCATGAATCATGAATTGAATCATGAATCGAATCATGAATCATGAATTGAATCATGAATTGAATCATGAATTGAATCTTTAATCATGAATTGAATCATGAATTGAATCATGAATCATGAATTATGAATCATGAATAGAATCATGAATCATGAATCGAATCATGAATCATGAATTGAATCATGAATCGAATCATAAATCATGAATTGAATAATGAATTGAATCATGAATCATGAATCGAATCATGAATCATGAATTAAATAATAAATTGAATCATGAATCATGAATCGAATCATGAATTGAATAAGGAATCATGAATTGAATCATGAATCATGAATCGAATAATGAATCATGAATCATGAATCATGAATCGAATCATGAATCATGAATCATGAATCGAATCATGAATCATGAATCATGAATCAAATCATGAATCATGAATCATGAATCGAATCATGAATCATGAATTGAATCATGAATCATGAATCATGAATTGAATCATGAATCATGAATCATGAATCGAATCATGAATCATGAATCATGAATCGAATCATGAATCATAAATTGAATCATGAATCATGAATCATGAATTGAATCATGAATCATGAATCATGAATTGAATCATGAATCATGAATCATGAATCATGAATCGAATCATGAATCATGAATCATGAATCATGAATTGAATCATGAATCATGAATCGAATCATGAATCATGAATCAAGAATCATGAATCGAAACATGAATCATGAATTGAATCATGAATCATGAATCATGAATCATGAATTGAATCATGAATCATGAATCATGAATCGAATAATGAATCATGAATCATGAATCATGAATTGAATCATGAATCATGAATTAAATCATGAATCATGAATTGAATCATGAATCAAGAATCGAATCATGAATCATGAATTGAATCATGAATCATGAATCATGAATCATAAATTGAATCATAAATCATGAATCATGAATTAAATCATGAATCATGAATCGAATCATGAATCATGAATCATGAATTGAATCATGAATTGAATCATGAATCATGAATCGAATCATGAATCATGAATTGAATCATGAATTGAATCATGAATTGAATCATTAATCATGAATTGAATCATGAATTATGAATCATGAATAGAATCATGAATCATGAATCGAATCATGAATCATGAATCATGAATTGAATCATGAATCGAATCATAAATCATGAATTGAATAATGAATTGAATCATGAATCATGAATCGAATCATGAATCATGAATTAAATAATAAGTTGAATCATGAATCATGAATCGAATCATGAATTGAATCAGGAATCATGAATTGAATCATGAATCATGAATTGAATCATGAATCATGAATCATGAATCGAATCATGAATCATGAATCATGAATCAAATCATGAATCATGAATCATGAATCGAATCATGAATCATGAATTGAATCATGAATCATGAATCATGAATTGAATCATGAATCATGAATCATGAATTGAATCATGAATCATGAATCATGAATCATGAATCAAATCATGAATCATGAATCATAAATCATGAATTGAATCATGAATCATGAATTGAATCATGAATCATGAATTGAATCATGAATCATGAATCATATTTCATGAATCGAAACATGAATCATGAATCATGAATCATGAATTGAATCATAAATCATGAATTGAATCATGAATCATGAATCAAGATTCATGAATCGAAACATGAATCATGAATCATGAATCATGAATTGAATCATGAATCATGAATCGAATCATGAATCATGAATCAAGATTCATGAATCGAAACATGAATCATGAATCATGAATCATGAATTGAATCATGAATCATGAATCAAGAATCATGAATCGAAACATGAATCATGAATTGAATCATGAATCATGAATTGAATCATGAATCATGAATCATGAATCGAATAATGAATCATGAATCATGAATCATGAATTGAATCATGAATCATGAATTGAATCATGAATCATGAATTGAATCATGAATTGAATCATGAATCAAGAATCGAATCATGAATCATGAATTGAATCAAGAATCATGAATCATGAATCATAAATTGAATCATAAATCATGAATCATGAATTGAATCATGAATCATGAATCGAATCATGAATCATGAATCATGAATTGAATCATGAATCGAATCATGAATCATGAATTGAATCATGAATTGAATCATGAATTGAATCTTTAATCATGAATTGAATCATGAATTGAATCATGAATCATGAATTATGAATCATGAATAGAATCATGAATCATGAATCGAATCATGAATCATGAATTGAATCATGAATCGAATCATAAATCATGAATTGAATAATGAATTGAATCATGAATCATGAATCGAATCATGAATCATGAATTAAATAATAAATTGAATCATGAATCATGAATCGAATCATGAATTGAATAAGGAATCATGAATTGAATCATGAATCATGAATCGAATAATGAATCATGAATCATGAATCATGAATCGAATCATGAATCATGAATCATGAATCGAATCATGAATCATGAATCATGAATCAAATCATGAATCATGAATCATGAATCGAATCATGAATCATGAATTGAATCATGAATCATGAATCATGAATTGAATCATGAATCATGAATCATGAATCGAATCATGAATCATGAATCATGAATCGAATCATGAATCATAAATTGAATCATGAATCATGAATCATGAATTGAATCATGAATCATGAATCATGAATTGAATCATGAATCATGAATCATGAATCATGAATCGAATCATGAATCATGAATCATGAATCATGAATTGAATCATGAATCATGAATCGAATCATGAATCATGAATCAAGAATCATGAATCGAAACATGAATCATGAATTGAATCATGAATCATGAATCATGAATCATGAATTGAATCATGAATCATGAATCATGAATCGAATAATGAATCATGAATCATGAATTGAATCATGAATCATGAATTAAATCATGAATCATGAATTGAATCATGAATCAAGAATCGAATCATGAATCATGAATTGAATCATGAATCATGAATCATGAATCATAAATTGAATCATAAATCATGAATCATGAATTAAATCATGAATCATGAATCGAATCATGAATCATGAATCATGAATTGAATCATGAATTGAATCATGAATCATGAATCGAATCATGAATCATGAATTGAATCATGAATTGAATCATGAATTGAATCATTAATCATGAATTGAATCATGAATTATGAATCATGAATAGAATCATGAATCATGAATCGAATCATGAATCATGAATCATGAATTAAATCATGAATCGAATCATAAATCATGAATTGAATAATGAATTGAATCATGAATCATGAATCGAATCATGAATCATGAATTAAATAATAAGTTGAATCATGAATCATGAATCGAATCATGAATTGAATCAGGAATCATGAATTGAATCATGAATCATGAATTGAATCATGAATCATGAATCATGAATCGAATCATGAATCATGAATCATGAATCAAATCATGAATCATGAATCATGAATCGAATCATGAATCATGAATTGAATCATGAATCATGAATCATGAATTGAATCATGAATCATGAATCATGAATTGAATCATGAATCATGAATCATGAATCATGAATCAAATCATGAATCATGAATCATAAATCATGAATTGAATCATGAATCATGAATTGAATCATGAATCATGAATTGAATCATGAATCATGAATCATATTTCATGAATCGAAACATGAATCATGAATCATGAATCATGAATTGAATCATAAATCATGAATTGAATCATGAATCATGAATCAAGATTCATGAATCGAAACATGAATCATGAATCATGAATCATGAATTGAATCATGAATCATGAATCGAATCATGAATCATGAATCATGAATCATGAATTGAATCATGAATCATGAATTAATGAATTGAATCATGAATCATGAATCATGAATCGAATCATGAATCATGAATCATGAATTAATGAATTGAATCATGAATCATGAATCATGAATCGAATCATGAATCATGAATCATGAATTGAATCATGAATCATGAATCGAATCATGAATCATGAATCATGAATTGAATCATGAATCATGAATTAATTAATTGAATCATGAATCATTAATCGAATCATGAATCATGAATCTTGAATTGAATCATGAATCATGAATCGAATCATGAATCATGAATTGAAACATTAATTGAATCATGTATCATGAATTGAATCAGGAATCGAATCATGAATTGAATTATGAATCATGAAATGAATCATGAGTCATGAAATGAATCATGAGTCATGAATAATGAATTAAATCATGAATCATGAATCTTGAATCATGAATCATGAATTGAATCATGAATCATGAATCATGAATCGAATCATGAATCATGAATCGAATCATGAATCATGAATTGAATCATGAATCATGAATTGAATCATGAGTTGAATCATGAATCATGAGTTGAATCATGAATCATGAATCATGAATCATGAATTGAATCATGAATCATGAATTGTATCATGAATCATGAATCATGAATTGAATCATGAATCATGAATCATGAATTGAATCATGAATCATGAATTATGAATCATGAATCGAATCATGAATCATGAATTGAATCATAAATCATGAATCATGAATTGAATCATGAATCATGAATCATGAATCATGAATCGAATCATGAATCATGAATCATGAATTGAATCATGAATCATGAATCGAATCATGAATCATGAATCATGAATTGAATCATGAATCATGAATCATGAATTGAATCATGAATCATGAATCGAATCATGAATCATGAATCGAATCATGAATCATGAATTGTATCATGAATCATGAATCATGAATTGAATCATGAATCATGAATCATGAATTATATCATGAATCATGAATCATGAATCATGAATCGAATCATGAATCATGAATCATGAATCATGAATTGAATCATGAATCATGAATTATGAATCATGAATTGAATCATGAATCATGAATCATGAATTGAATCATGAATCATGAATCGAATCATGAATCATGAATCATGAATCATGAATTGAATCATGAATCATGAATCATGAATCGAATCATGAATCATGAATTGAATCATGAATCATAAATCATGAATTGAATCATGAATCATGAATCATGAATTGAATCATGAATCATGAATCATGAATTGAATCATGAATCATGAATCGAATCATGAATCATGAATCATGAATTGAATCATGAATTGAATCATGAATCATGAATCGAATCATGAATCATGAATCATGAATTGAATCATGAATCGAATCATGAATCATGAATTGAATCATGAATTGAATCATGAATTGAATCATTAATCATGAATTGAATCATGAATTGAATCATGAATCATGAATTATGAATCATGAATCATGAATTATGAATCATGAATAGAATCATGAATCATGAATCATGAATCATGAAGTGAATCATAAATCGAATCATGAATCATGAATTAAATAATAAATTGAATCATGAATCATGAATCGAATCATGAATTGAATCAGGAATCATGAATTGAATCATGAATCATGAATTGAATCATGAATCATGAATCATGAATCATGAATCGAATCATGAATCATGAATCATGAATCAAATCATGAATCATGAATCATGAATCGAATCATGAATCATGAATTGAATCATGAATCATGAATCATGAATTGAATCATGAATCATGAATCATGAATTGAATCATGAATCATGAATCATAAATCATGAATTGAATCATGAATCATGAATTGAATCATGAATCATGAATCAAGATTCATGAATCGAAACACGAATCATGAATTGAATCATGAATCATGAATCATGAATCATGAATTGAATCATGAATCATGAATCATGAATCGAATAATGAATCATGAATCATGAATCATGAATTGAATCATGAATCATTAATCAAGAATCATGAATCGAAACATGAATCATGAATTGAATCATGAATCATGAATCATGAATCATGAATTGAATAATGAATCATGAATCATAAATTGAATCATGAATCATGAATTGAATCATGAATCATGAATTGAATCATGAATTGAATCATGAATCAAGAATCGAATCATGAATCATGAATTGAATCAAGAATCATGAATCATGAATCATAAATTGAATCATAAATCATGAATCATGAATCGAATCATGAATCATGAATCATGAATCGAATCATGAATCATGAATCATGAATTGAATCATGAATTGAATCATGAATCATGAATCGAATCATGAAACATGAATTGAATAATGAATTGAATCATGAATTGAATCATGAATCATGAATTGAATTATGAATCATGAATTGAATCATGAATCGAATCATGAATTGAATCATTAATCATAAATTGAATCATGAATTGAATCATGAATCATGAATTATAAATCATGATATGAAACATGAATCATGAATCATGAATTGAATCATGAATCATGAATCATGATTTGAATCATAAATCATGAATCATGAATTGAATCATGAATCATGAATCATGAATCATGAATCGAATTATGAATCATGAATCATGAATTGAATCATGAATCATGAATCGAATCATGAATCATGAATCAAGAATCATGAATCGAAACATGAATCATGAATTGAATCATGAATCATGAATCATGAATTGAATCATGAATCATGAATCGAATCATGAATCATGAATTGAATCATGAATTGAATCATGAATCATGAATCGAATCATGAATCATGAATCATGAATCATGAATTGAATCATGAATCATGAATTGAATCATGAATCTTGAATTGAATCATGAATTGAATCATAAATTGAATCATAAATCATGAATCATTAATCGAATCATGAATCATGAATTGAATCATGAATTGAATCATTAATCATGAATTGAATCATTAATCGAATCATGAATCATGAATTGAATCATGAATTGAATCATAAATCGAATCATGAATCATGAATTGAATCATGAATTGAATCATGAATCAAGAATCGAATCATGAATCATGAATTGAATCAAGAATCATGAATCATGAATCATAAATTGAATCATAAATCATGAATCATGAATTGAATCATGAATTGAATCATGAATCATGAATCGAATCATGAAACATGAATTGAATCATGAATCATGAATTGAATCATGAATCATGAAGTGAATCATGAATCATGAATCATAAATCGAATCATGAATCATGAATTGAATCATGAATCGAATCATGAATTGAATCATGAATCATGAATTATAAATCATGAATTGAAACATGAATCATGAATCATGAATTGAATCATGAATCATGAATCATGAATTGAATCATAAATCATGAATCATGAATTGAATCATGAATCATAAATTGAATCATGAATCATGAATCATGAATTGAATCATGAATCATGAATCATGAATCGAATCATGAATCGAAACATGAATCATGAATCATGAATCATGAATTGAATCATGAATCGAATCATGAATCATGAACCATGAAACATGAATCGAATCATGAATCATGAATCATGAATTGAATCATGAATCATGAATCGAATCATGAATCATGAATTGAATCATGAATCATGAATCATGAATTGAATCATGAATCATGAGTCATGAATTGAATCATGAATCATGAATCATGAATCGAATCATGAATCATGAATCATGAATTGAATCATGAATTGAATCATTAATCATGAATTGAATCATTAATCGAATCATGAATCATGAATTGAATCATGAATCATGAATCTAATCATGAATCATGAATTGAATCATGAGTTGAATCATGAATCATAAATTGAATCATGAATCATGAGTCATGAATTGAATCATGAATCATGAATCATGAATCATGAATCGAATCATGAATCATGAATCATGAATCATGAATTGAATCATGAATCGAATCAAGATTTATGAATTGAATCATGAGTTGAATCATGAATCATAAATTGAATCATGAATCATGAATCATGAATCGAATCATAAATCATGAATCATGAATCATGATTCATGAATTGAATCATGAATCCTGAATCATGAATCATGATTCATGAATTGAATCATGAATCATGAATTAAGAATCGATTCATGAATCATGAAATGAATCATGAATTGAATCATGAATTGAATCATGATTCATGAATTATGAATTGAATCATGAATCATGAATCATGAATCATGAATCATGAATCATGAATTCAATCATGAATCATGATTTGAATCATGAATCATGAATTGAATCATGAATCATGAATTGAATCATGAATCATGAATCATAAATCGAATCATGAATCATGAATTGAATCATGAATTGAATCATAAATCGAATCATGAATCATGAATTGAATCATGAATTGAATCATGAATCAAGAATCGAATCATGAATCATGAATTGAATCAAGAATCATGAATCATGAATCATAAATTGAATCATAAATCATGAATCATGAATTGAATCATGAATTGAATCATGAATCATGAATCGAATCATGAAACATGAATTGAATCATGAATCATGAATTGAATCATGAATCATGAAGTGAATCATGAATCATGAATCATAAATCGAATCATGAATCATGAATTGAATCATGAATCGAATCATGAATTGAATCATGAATCATGAATTATAAATCATGAATTGAAACATGAATCATGAATCATGAATTGAATCATGAATCATGAATCATGAATTGAATCATAAATCATGAATCATGAATTGAATCATGAATCATAAATTGAATCATGAATCATGAATCATGAATTGAATCATGAATCATGAATCATGAATCGAATCATGAATCGAAACATGAATCATGAATCATGAATCATGAATTGAATCATGAATCGAATCATGAATCATGAACCATGAAACATGAATCGAATCATGAATCATGAATCATGAATTGAATCATGAATCATGAATCGAATCATGAATCATGAATTGAATCATGAATCATGAATCATGAATTGAATCATGAATCATGAGTCATGAATTGAATCATGAATCATGAATCATGAATCGAATCATGAATCATGAATCATGAATTGAATCATGAATTGAATCATTAATCATGAATTGAATCATTAATCGAATCATGAATCATGAATTGAATCATGAATCATGAATCTAATCATGAATCATGAATTGAATCATGAGTTGAATCATGAATCATAAATTGAATCATGAATCATGAGTCATGAATTGAATCATGAATCATGAATCATGAATCATGAATCGAATCATGAATCATGAATCATGAATCATGAATTGAATCATGAATCGAATCAAGATTTATGAATTGAATCATGAGTTGAATCATGAATCATAAATTGAATCATGAATCATGAATCATGAATCGAATCATAAATCATGAATCATGAATCATGATTCATGAATTGAATCATGAATCCTGAATCATGAATCATGATTCATGAATTGAATCATGAATCATGAATTAAGAATCGATTCATGAATCATGAAATGAATCATGAATTGAATCATGAATTGAATCATGATTCATGAATTATGAATTGAATCATGAATCATGAATCATGAATCATGAATCATGAATCATGAATTCAATCATGAATCATGATTTGAATCATGAATCATGAATTGAATCATGAATCATGAATTGAATCATGAATCATGAATCATAAATCGAATCATGAATCATGAATTGAATCATGAATCGAATCATGAATTGAATCATTAATCATGAATTGAATCATGAATTGAATCATGAATCATGAATTATAAATCATGAATTGAAACATGAATCATGAATCATGAATTGAATCATGAATCATGAATCATGAATTGAATCATGAATCATGAATCATGAATTGAATCATGAATCATGAATTGAATCATGAATCATGAATCATGAATTGAATCATGAATCATGAATCATGAATCGAATCATGAATCGAAACATGAATCATGAATCATGAATCATGAATTGAATCATGAATCATGAATCATGAATTGAATCATGAATCATGAACCATGAATCATGAATCGAATCATGAATCATGAATCATGAATTGAATCATGAATCATGAATCGAATCATGAATCATGAATTGAATCATGAATCATGAATCATGAATTGAATCATGAATCATGAGTCATGAATTGAATCATGAATCATGAATCATGAATCATGAATCGAATCATGAATCATGAATCTTGAATTATGAATTAAATCATGAATCATGAATCGAATCATGAATCATGAATCGAATCATGAATCATGAATTAAATCATGAGTTGAATCATGAATCATAAATTGAAGCATGAATCATGAGTCATGAATTGAATCATGAATCATGAATCATAAATCATGAATCGAATCATGAATCATGAATCATGAATCATGAATTGAATCATGAATCATGAATCGAATCATGAATCATGAATTGAATCATGAGTTGAATCATGAATCATAAATTGAATCATGAATCATGAATCATGTATTGAATCATGAATCATGAATCAAATCATAAATCATGAATCATGAATCATGATTCATGAATTGAATCATGAATCATGAATTAAGAATCGATTCATGAATCATGAATTGAATCATGAGTTGAATCATGAATCATAAATTGAATCATGAATCATGAAATGAATCATGAATTGAATCATGAATTTAATCATGATTCATGAATCATGAATTGAATCATGAATCATGAATCATGAATCATGAATCATGAATTCAATCATGAATCATGATTTAAATCAGGAATCGAATCATGAATCATGAATTGAATCATGATTTTAATTATGAATCTTGAATCATGAATTAAATCATGAATCATGAATCATAAATCATGAATCATGAATTGAATTATGAATTGAATCATGAATCATGAATTGAATCATGAATCATGAATCATGAATTGAATCATGAATCATGAATCATGAATTGAATCATGAATCATGAATCGAATCATGAATCATGAATCGAATCATGAATCATGAATTGTATCATGAATCGTGAATCATGAATTGAATCATGAATCATGAATCATGAATTGAATCATGAATCATGAATCATGAATCATGAATCGAATCATGAATCATGAATCATGTATCATGAATCATGAATCATGAATCGAATCATGAATCATGAATTGAATCATGAATCATGAATTATGAATCATGAATTGAATCATGAATCATGAATCATGAATTGAATCATGAATCATGAATCATGAATTGAATCATGATTTGAATCATGAATCATGAATCGAATCATGAATCATGAATTGAATCATGAATTGAATCATGAATCAAGAATCGAATCATGAATCATAAATTGAATCAAGAATCATGAATCATGAATCATAAATTGAATCATAAATCATGAATCATGAATTGAATCATGAATCATGAATCAAATCATGAATCATGAATCATGAATTGAATCATGAATTGAATCATGAATCATGAATCGAATCATGAAACATGAATTGAATCATGAATTGAATCATGAATCATGAATTGAATCCTGAATCATGAATTGAATCATGAATCATGAATCATAAATCGAATCATGAATCATGAATTGAATCATGAATCGAATCATGAATTGAATCATTAATCATGAATTGAATCATGAATCATGAATTATAAATCATGAATTGAAACATGAATCATGAATCATGAATTGAATCATGAATCATGAATCATGAATTGAATCATGAATCATGAATCATGAATTGAATCATATATCATGAATTGAATCATGAATCATGAATCATGAATCGAATCATGAATCGAAACATGAATCATGAATCATGAATCATGAATTGAATCATGAATCATGAATCATGAATTGAATCATGAATCATGAACCATGAATCATGAATCGAATCATGAATCATGAATTGAATCATGAATCATGAATCGAATCATGAATCATGAATTGAATCATGAATCATGAATTATAAATCATGAATTGAAACATGAATCATGAATCATGAATTGAATCATGAATCATGAATCATGAATTGAATCATGAATCATGAATCATGAATTGAATCATGAATCATGAATTGAATCATGAATCATGAATCATGAATTGAATCATGAATCATGAATCATGAATCGAATCATGAATCGAAACATGAATCATGAATCATGAATCATGAATTGAATCATGAATCATGAATCATGAATTGAATCATATATCATGAACCATGAATCATGAATCGAATCATAAATCATGAATCATGAATTGAATCATGAATCATGAATCGAATCATGAATCATGAATTGAATCATGAATCATGAATCATGAATTGAATCATGAATCATGAGTCATGAATTGAATCATGAATCATGAATCATGAATTGAATCATGAATCATGAACCATGAATCATGAATCGAATCATGAATCATGAATTGAATCATGAATCATGAATCGAATCATGAATCATGAATTGAATCATGAATCATGAATTATAAATCATGAATTGAAACATGAATCATGAATCATGAATTGAATCATGAATCATGAATCATGAATTGAATCATGAATCATGAATCATGAATTGAATCATGAATCATGAATTGAATCATGAATCATGAATCATGAATTGAATCATGAATCATGAATCATGAATCGAATCATGAATCGAAACATGAATCATGAATCATGAATCATGAATTGAATCATGAATCATGAATCATGAATTGAATCATATATCATGAACCATGAATCATGAATCGAATCATGAATCATGAATCATGAATTGAATCATGAATCATGAATCGAATCATGAATCATGAATCATGAATCATGAATTGAATCATGAATCATGAATCGAATCATGAATCATGAATTGAATCATGAGTTGAATCATGAATCATAAATTGAATCATGAATCATGAATCATGAATTGAATCATGAATCATGAATCGAATCATAAATCATGAATCATGAATCATGATTCATGAATTGAATCATGAATCATGAATTAAGAATCGATTCATGAATCATGAATTGAATCATGAGTTGAATCATGAATCATAAATTGAATCATGAATCATGAAATGAATCATGAATTGAATCATGAATTGAATCATGATTCATGAATCATGAATCATGAATCATGAATCATGAATTCAATCATGAATCATGATTTAAATCAGGAATCGAATCATGAATCATGAATTGAATCATGATTTTAATTATGAATCTTGAATCATGAATTAAATCATGAATCATGAATCATAAATCATGAATCATGAATTGAATTATGAATTGAATCATGAATCATGAATTGAATCATGAATCATGAATCATGAATTAAATCATGAATCATGAATTGAATCATGAATCATGAATCGAATCATGAATCATGAATCGAATCATGAATCATGAATTGTATCATGAATCGTGAATCATGAATTGAATCATGAATCCTGAATCATGAATTGAATCATGAATCATGAATCATGAATCGAATCATGAATCATGAATCATGAATCATGAATCGAATCATGAATCATGAATTGAATCATGAATCATGAATTATGAATCATGAATTGAATCATGAATCATGAATTGAATCATGAATCATGAATTGAATCATGAATTGAATCATGAATCATGAATCGAATCATGAATCATGAATTGAATCATGAATTGAATCATGAATCAAGAATCGAATCATGAATCATAAATTGAATCAAGAATCATGAATCATGAATCATAAATTGAATCATAAATCATGAATCATGAATTGAATCATGAATCATGAATCGAATCATGAATCATGAATCATGAATTGAATCATGAATTGAATCATGAATCATGAATCGAATCATGAAACATGAATTGAATCATGAATTGAATCATGAATCATGAATTGAATCATGAATCATGAATCATGAATTGAATCATGAATCATGAGTCATGAATTGAATCATGAATCATGAATCATGAATCGAATCATGAATCCTGAATCTTGAATTATGAATTAAATCATGAATCATGAATCGAATCATGAATCATGAATTAAATCATGAGTTGAATCATGAATCATAAATTGAAGCATGAATCATGAGTCATGAATTGAATCATGAATCATGAATCATAAATCATGAATCGAATCATGAATCATGAATCATGAATCATGAATTGAATCATGAATCATGAATCGAATCATGAATCATGAATTGAATCATGAGTTGAATCATGAATCATAAATTGAATCATGAATCATGAATCATGAATTGAATCATGAATCATGAATCGAATCATAAATCATGAATCATGAATCATGATTCATGAATTGAATCATGAATCATGAATTAAGAATCGATTCATGAATCATGAATTGAATCATGAGTTGAATCATGAATCATAAATTGAATCATGAATCATGAAATGAATCATGAATTGAATCATGAATTGAATCATGATTCATGAATCATGAATCATGAATCATGAATCATGAATTCAATCATGAATCATGATTTAAATCAGGAATCGAATCATGAATCATGAATTGAATCATGATTTTAATTATGAATCTTGAATCATGAATTAAATCATGAATCATGAATCATAAATCATGAATCATGAATTGAATTATGAATTGAATCATGAATCATGAATTGAATCATGAATCATGAATCATGAATTGAATCATGAATCATGAATTGAATCATGAATCATGAATCGAATCATGAATCATGAATCGAATCATGAATCATGAATTGTATCATGAATCGTGAATCATGAATTGAATCATGAATCCTGAATCATGAATTGAATCATGAATCATGAATCATGAATCGAATCATGAATCATGAATCATGAATCATGAATCGAATCATGAATCATGAATTGAATCATGAATCATGAATTATGAATCATGAATTGAATCATGAATCATGAATTGAATCATGAATCATGAATTGAATCATGAATTGAATCATGAATCATGAATCGAATCATGAATCATGAATTGAATCATGAATTGAATCATGAATCAAGAATCGAATCATGAATCATAAATTGAATCAAGAATCATGAATCATGAATCATAAATTGAATCATAAATCATGAATCATGAATTGAATCATGAATCATGAATCGAATCATGAATCATGAATCATGAATTGAATCATGAATTGAATCATGAATCATGAATCGAATCATGAAACATGAATTGAATCATGAATTGAATCATGAATCATGAATTGAATCATGAATCATGAATTGAATCATGAATCATGAATCATAAATCGAATCATGAATCATGAATTGAATCATGAATCGAATCATGAATTAAATCATTAATCATGAATTGAATCATGAATTGAATCATGAATCATGAATTATAAATCATGAATTGAAACATTAATCATGAATCATGAATTGAATCATGAATCATGAATCATGAATTGAATCATGAATCATGAATCATGAATTGAATCATGAATCATGAATTGAATCATGAATCATGAATTGAATCATGAATCATGAATCATGAATCGAATCATGAATCGAAACATGAATCATGAATCATGAATCATGAATTGAATCATGAATCATGAATCATGAATTGAATCATGAATCATGAATTGAATCATGAAT
This sequence comes from Mixophyes australis, assembly GCA_036250195.1. NCBI lineage: Eukaryota > Metazoa > Chordata > Amphibia > Anura > Limnodynastidae > Mixophyes > Mixophyes australis. Next base: position 1,033,269 of record JAVHZZ010000043.1, on the reverse strand, counting down.
CATGAACCATGAATCATGAATCGAATCATGAATCATGAATCATGAATTGAATCATGAATCATGAATCGAATCATGAATCATGAATTGAATCATGAATCATGAATCATGAATTGAATCATGAATCATGAATCTTGAATTATTAATTAAATCATGAATCATGAATCGAATCATGAATCATGAATTAAATCATGAGTTGAATCATGAATCATAAATTGAAGCATGAATCATGAGTCATGAATTGAATCATGAATCATGAATCATAAATCATGAATCGAATCATGAATCATGAATCATGAATCATGAATCATGAATTGAATCATGAGTTGAATCATGAATCATAAATTGAATCATGAATCATGAATCATGAATTGAATCATGAATCATGAATCGAATCATAAATCATGAATCATGAATCATGATTCATGAATTGAATCATGAATCATGAATTAAGAATCGATTCATGAATCATGAATTGAATCATGAATCATGAATCATGAATCATGAATTGAATTATGAATCATGAATCGAATCATGAATCATGAATTAAATCATGAATTGAATCATGAATCATGAATCGAATCATGAATCATGAATCATGAATCATGAATTGAATCATGAATCATGAATCGAATCATGAATCATGAATTGAATCATGAATTGAATCATAAATTGAATCATAAATCATGAATCATGAATTGAATCATGAATCATGAATCGAATCATTAATCATGAATTGAATCATGAATTGAATCATGAATCATGAATCGAATCATGAATCATGAATCATGAATTGAATCATTAATCGAATCATGAATCATGAATTGAATCATGAATTGAATCATTAATCATGAATTGAATCATGAATTGAATCATGAATCATGAATTATGAATCATGAATAGAATCATGAATCATGAATCGAATCATGAATCATGAATCATGAATCATGAATCATGAATTGAATCATGAGTTGAATCATGAATCATGAATCGAAACATGAATCATGAATTAAATAATAAATTGAATCATGAATCATGAATCGAATCATGAATTGAATCAGGAATCATGAATTGAATCATGAATCATGAATTGAATCATGAATCATGAATCGAATCATGAATCATGAATCATGAATCAAATCATGAATCATGAATCATGAATCGAATCATGAATCATGAATCGAAACATGAATCATGAATCATGAATTGAATCATGAATCATGAATCATGAATTGAATCATGAATCATGAATCATGAATCATGAATCGAATCATGAATCATGAATCATAAATCATGAATTGAATCATGAATCATGAATTGAATCATGAATCATGAATCAAGATTCATGAATCGAAACATGAATCATGAATTGAATCATGAATCATGAATCATGAATTGAATCATGAATCATGAATCAAGAATCATGAATTGAATCATGAATCATGAGTCATGAATCGAATAATGAATCATGAATCATGAATCATGAATTGAATCATGAATCATGAATCAAGAATCATGAATCGAAACATGAATCATGAATTGAATCATGAATCATGAATCATGAACTGAATCATGAATCATGAATCAAGAATCATAAATTGAAGCATGAATCATGAGTCATGAATCGAATAATGAATCATGAATCATGAATCATGAATTGAATCATGAATCATGAATCAAGAATCATGAATCGAAACATGAATCATGAATTGAATCATGAATCATGAATCATGAACTGAATCATGAATCATGAATCATGAATCGAATAATGAATCATGAATCATAAATTGAATCATGAATCATGAATTGAATCATGAATTGAATCATGAATCAAGAATCGAATCATGAATCATAAATTGAATCAAGAATCATGAATCATGAATCATAAATTGAATCATAAATCATGAATCATGAATTGAATCATGAATCATGAATCGAATCATGAATCATGAATCATGAATTGAATCATGAATCATGAATCATGAATCATGAATCGAATCATGAAACATGAATTGAATCATGAATTGAATCATGAATCATGAATTGAATCATGAATCATGAATTGAATCATGAATCATGAATTGAATCATGAATCATGAATCATAAATCGAATCATGAATCATGAATTGAATCATGAATCGAATCATGAATTGAATCATTAATCATGAATTGAATCATGAATTGAATCATGAATCTTGAATTATAAATCATGAATTGAAACATGAATCATGAATCATGAATTGAATCATGAATCATGAATCATGAATTGAATCATGAATCATGAATTGAATCATGAATCATGAATCATGAATTGAATCATGAATCATGAATCATGAATTGAATCATGAATCATGAATCATGAATCGAATCATGAATCGAAACATGAATCATATATCATGAATCATGAATTGAATCATGAATCATGAATCATGAATTGAATCATGAATCATGATCCATGAATCATGAATCGAATCATGAATCATGAATTGAATCATGAATCATGAATCGAATCATGAATCATGAATTGAATCATGAATCATGAATCATGAATTGAATCATGAATCATGAGTCATGAATTGAATCATGAATCATGAATCATGAATCATGAATCAAATCATGAATCATGAATCTTGAATTATGAATTAAATCATGAATCATGAATCGAATCATGAATTAAATCATGAGTTGAATCATGAATCATAAATTGAAGCATGAATCATGAGTCATGAATTGAATCATGAATCATGAATCATAAATCATGAATCGAATCATGAATCATGAATCATGAATTGAATCATGAATCATGAATCGAATCATGAATCATGAATTGAATCATGAGTTGAATTATGAATCATAAATTGAATCATGAATCATGAATCATGAATTGAATCATGAATCATGAATCGAATCATAAATCATGAATCATGAATCATGATTCATGAATTGAATCATGAATCATGAATTAAGAATCGATTCATGAATCATGAATTGAATCATGGGTTGAATCATGAATCATAAATTGAATCATGAATCATGAAATGAATCATGAATTGAATCATGAATTGAATCATGATTCATGAATCATGAATTGAATCATGAATCATGAATCATGAATCATGAATCATGAATCATGAATTCAATCATGAATCATGATTTAAATCAGGAATCGAATCATGAATCATGAATTGAATCATGATTTTAATTATTAATCTTGAATCATGAATTAAATCATGAATCATGAATCATAAATCATGAATCATGAATTGAATTATGAATTGAATCATGAATCATGAATGGAATCATGAATCATGAATTGAATCATGAATCATGAATCATGAATTGAATCATGAATCATGAATCGAATCATGAATCATGAATCGAATCATGAATCATGAATTGTATCATGAATCGTGAATCATGAATTGAATCATGAATCATGAATCATGAATTGAATCATGAATCATGAATCATGAATCATGAATCGAATCATGAATCATGAATCATGAATCATGAATCGAATCATGAATCATTAATTGAATCATGAATCATGAATTATGAATCATGAATTGAATCATGAATCATGAATCATGAATTGAATCATGAATCATGAATCATGAATTGAATCATGAATTGAATCATGAATCATGAATCGAATCATGAATCATGAATTGAATCATGAATTGAATCATGAATCAAGAATCGAATCATGAATCATAAATTGAATCAAGAATCATGAATCATGAATCATAAATTGAATCATAAATCATGAATCATGAATTGAATCATGAATCATGAATCGAATCATGAATCATGAATCATGAATTGAATCATGAATTGAATCATGAATCATGAATCGAATCATGAAACATGAATTGAATCATGAATCATGAATTATAAATCATGAATTGAATCATGAATCATGAATTGAATCATGAATCATGAATTGAATCATGAATCATGAATCATGAATTGAATCATGAATCGAATCATGAATTGAATCATTAATCATGAATTGAATCATGAATTGAATCATGAATCATGAATTATAAATCATGAATTGAAACATGAATCATGAATCATGAATTGAATCATGAATCATGAATCATGAATTGAATCATGAATCATGAATTGAATCATGAATCATGAATTGAATCATGAATCATGAATCATGAATTGAATCATGAATCATGAATCATGAATCGAATCATGAATCGAAACATGAATCATGAATCATGAATTGAATCATGAATCATGAATTGAATCATGAATCATGAACCATGAATCATGAATCGAATCATGAATCATGAATCATGAATTGAATCATGAATCATGAATCGAATCATGAATCATGAATTGAATCATGAATCATGAATCATGAATTGAATCATGAATCATGAGTCATGAATTGAATCATGAATCATGAATCATGAATCATGAATCGAATCATGAATCATGAATCTTGAATTATGAATTAAATCATGAATCATGAATCGAATCATGAATCATGAATTAAATCATGAGTTGAATCATGAATCATAAATTGAAGCATGAATCATGAATTAAATCATGAATTGAATCATGAATCATGAATTAAGAATCGATTCTTGAATCATGAATTGAATCATGAGTTGAATCATGAATCATAAATTGAATCATGAATCATGAAATGAATCATGAATTGAATCATGAATTGAATCATGATTCATGAATCATGAATTGAATCATGAATCATGATTCATGAATCATGAATTGAATCATGAATCATGAATCATGAATCATGAATCATGAATCATGAATCATGAATTCAATCATGAATCATGATTTAAATCAGGAATCGAATCATGAATCATGAATTGAATCATGATTTTAATTATGAATCTTGAATCATGAATTAAATCATGAATCATGAATCATAAATCATGAATCATGAATTGAATTATGAATTGAATCATGAATCATGAATTGAATCATGAATCATGAATCATGAATTGAATCATGAATCATGAATCATGAATTGAATCATGAATCATGAATCGAATCATGAATCATGAAACGAATCATGAATCATGAATTGTATCATGAATCGTGAATCATGAATTGAATCATGAATCATGAATCATGAATTGAATCATGAATCATGAATCATGAATCATGAATTGAATCATGAATCATGAATCATGAATTGAATCATGAATCATGAATCGAATCATGAATCATGAATTGAATCATGAATCATGAATTATGAATCATGAATTGAATCATGAATCATGAATCATGAATTGAATCATGAATCATGAATTGAATCATAATCATGAATCATGAATTGAATCATGAATCATGAATCATGAATCATGAATCGAATCATGAATCATGAATCATGAATCGAATCATGAATCATGAATTGAATCATGAATCATGAATCATGAATTGAATCATGAATCATGAATCATGAATTGAATCATGAATCATGAATCATGAATTGAATCATGAATCATGAATCATGAATTGAATCATGAATCATGAATCGAATCATGAATTGAATCATGAATCATGAATCGAATCATGAATCATGAATCATGAATCATGAATCATGAATCATGAATTAAATCATGAATCGAATCATGAATCATGAATTGAATCATGAATTGAATCATGAATTGAATCATTAATCATGAATTGAATCATGAATTGAATCATGAATCATGAATTATGAATCATGAATAGAATCATGAATCATGAATCGAATCATGAATCATGAATCATGAATTGAATCATGAATCGAATCATAAATCATGAAATGAATAATGAATTGAATCATGAATCATGAATCGAATCATGAATCATGAATTAAATAATAAATTGAATCATGAATCATGAATCGAATCATGAATTGAATCAGGAATCATGAATTGAATCATGAATTGAATCATGAATCATGAATCATGAATCATGAATCGAATCATGAATCATGAATCATGAATCAAATCATGAATCATGAATCATGAATCGAATCATGAATTATGAATCATAAATCATGAATTGAATCATGAATCATGAATTGAATCATGAATCATGAATAAAGATTCATGAATCATGAATAAAGATTCATGAATCGAAACATGAATCATGAATTGAATCATGAATCATGAATCATGAATCATGAATTGAATCATGAATCATGAATCATGAATCGAATAATGAATCATGAATCGAATAATGAATCATGAATCATGAATCATGAATTGAATCATGAATCATGAATCAAGAATCATGAATCGAAACATGAATCATGAATTGAATCATGAATCATGAATCATGAATTGAATCATGAATCATGAATCATGAATCGAATAATGAATCATGAATCATGAATCATAAATTGAATCATGAATCATGAATTGAATCATGAAACATGAATTGAATCATGAATTGAATCATAAATCAAGAATCGAATCATGAATCATGAATTGAATCAAGAATCATGAATCATGAATCATAAATTGAATCATAAATCATGAATCATGAATTGAATCATGAATCATGAATCGAATCATGAATCATGAATTGAATTATGAATTGAATCATGAATCATGAATCGAATCATGAAACATGAATTGAATCATGAATTGAATCATGAATTGAATCATGAATTCAATCATGAATTTAATCATGAATCATGAATTGAATCATGAATCATGAATCATGAATCGAATAATGAATCATGAATTGAATCATGAATCATGAATCATGAATTGAATCATGAATCATGAATCATGAATTGAATCATGAATCATGAATCATGAATCGAATCATGAATTATGAATCATAAATCATGAATTGAATCATGAATCATGAATTGAATCATGAATCATGAATAAAGATTCATGAATCGAAACATGAATCATGAATTGAATCATGAATCATGAATCATGAATCATGAATTGAATCATGAATCATGAATCATGAATCGAATAATGAATCATGAATCGAATAATGAATCATGAATCATGAATCATGAATTGAATCATGAATCATGAATCAAGAATCATGAATCGAAACATGAATCATGAATTGAATCATGAATCATGAATCATGAATTGAATCATGAATCATGAATCATGAATCGAATAATGAATCATGAATCATGAATCATAAATTGAATCATGAATCATGAATTGAATCATGAATCATGAATTGAATCATGAATTGAATCATAAATCAAGAATCGAATCATGAATCATGAATTGAATCAAGAATCATGAATCATGAATCATAAATTGAATCATAAATCATGAATCATGAATTGAATCATGAATCATGAATCGAATCATGAATCATGAATCATGAATTGAATTATGAATTGAATCATGAATCATGAATCGAATCATGAAACATGAATTGAATCATGAATTGAATCATGAATTGAATCATGAATTCAATCATGAATTTAATCATGAATCATGAATTGAATCATGAATCATGAATCATAAATCGAATCATGAATCATGAATTGAATCATGAATCGAATCATGAATTGAATCATTAATCATGAATTGAATCATGAATTGAATCATGAATCATGAATTATAAATCATGAATTGAAACATGAATCATAAATCATGAATTGAATCATGAATCATGAATCATGAATTGAATCATAAATCATGAATCATGAATTGAATCATGAATCATAAATTGAATCATGAATCATGAATCATGAATTGAATCATGAATCATGAATCGAAACATGAATCGAAACATGAATCATGAATCATGAATTGAATCATGAATCATGAATCATGAATTGAATCATGAATCATGAACCATGAATCATGAATCGAATCATGAATCATGAATCATGAATTGAATCATGAATCATGAATAGAATCATGAATCATGAATAGAATCATGAATCATGAATCATGAATTGAATCATGAATCATGAGTCATGAATTGAATCATGAATCATGAATCGAATCATGAATCATGAATCATGAATCATGAATCATGAATTGAATCATGAATCATGAATCGAATCATGAATCATGAATTGAATCATGAGTTGAATCATGAATCATAAATTGAATCATGAATCATGAGTCATGAATTGAATCATGAATCATGAATCATGAATCATGAATCGAATCATGAATCATGAATCATTAATCATGAATTGAATCATGAATCATGAATCGAATCAAGAATCATGAATTGAATCATGAGTTGAATCATGAATCATAAATTGAATCATGAATCATGAATCATGAATCGAATCATGAATCATGAATTGAATCATGATTTTAATTATGAATCATGAATCATGAATTGAATCATGAATCATGAATCATGAATCATGAATTGAATTATGAATTGAATCATGAATCTTGAATCATGAATTAAATCATGAATCATGAATCATAAATCATGAATCATGAATTGAATTATGAATTGAATCATGAATCATGAATTGAATCATGAATCATGAATCATGAATTGAATCATGAATCATGAATCATGAATTGAATCATGAATCATGAATCGAATCATGAATCATGAATTGTATCATGAATCATGAATCATGAATTGAATCATGAATCATGAATCATGAATTGAATCATGAATCATGAATCATGAATCATGAATCGAATCATGAATCATGAATCATGAATCATGAATCGAATCATGAATCATGAATTGAATCATGAATCATGAATTATGAATCATGAATTGAATCATGAATCATGAATCATGAATTAAATCATGAATCATGAATCGAATCATGAATCATGAATTGAATCATGAATCATGAATTATGAATCATGAATTGAATCATGAATCATGAATCATGAATTGAATCATGAATCATGAATCGAATCATGAATCATGAATTGAATCATGAATCATGAATTATGAATCATGAATTGAATCATGAATCATGAATCATGAATTGAATCATGAATCATGAATCATGAATTGAATCATAAATCATGAATCATGAATTGAATCATGAATCATGAATCATGAATCATGAATCATGAATCATGAATCATGAATCGAATCATGAATCATGAATCATGAATCATGAATCGAATCATGAATCATGAATCATGAATCGAATCATGAATCATGAATTGAATCATGAATCATGAATCATGAATTGAATCATGAATCATGAATCATGAATTGAATCATGAATCATGAATCGAATCATGAATCATGAATCATGAATTGAATCAGGAATTGAATCATGAATCATGAATCGAATCATGAATTGAATCATTAATTATGAATTGAATCATGAATCGAATCATGAATCATGAATTGAATCAGGAATTGAATCATGAATTGAATCATTAATCATGAATTGAATCATGAATTGAATCATGAATCATGAATTATGAATCATGAATCATGAATTATGAATCAGGAATCGAATCATGAATCATGAATCGAATCATGAATCATGAATCATGAATTGAATCATGAATCGAATCATAAATCATGAATTGAATAATGAATTGAATCATGAATCATGAATCGAATCATGAATCATGAATTAAATAATAAATTGAATCATGAATCATGAATCGAATCATGAATTGAATCAGTAATCATGAATTGAATCATGAATCATGAATTGAATCATGAATCATGAATCGAATCATGAATCATGAATTAAATAATAAATTGAATCATGAATCATGAATCGAATCATGAATTGAATCAGTAATCATGAATTGAATCATGAATCATGAATTGAATCATGAATCATGAATCATGAATCATGAATCGAATCATGAATCATGAATCATGAATCAAATCATGAATCATGAATCATGAATCGAATCATAAATCATGAATTGAATCATGAATCATGAATCATGAATTGAATCATGAATCATGAATCATGAATTGAATCATGAATCATGAATCATGAATCATGAATCGAATCATGAATCATAAATCATGAATTGAATCATGAATCATGAATTGAATCATGAATCATGAATCATAAATCATGAATTGAATCATGAATCATGAATTGAATCATGAATCATGAATCAAGAATCATGAATCGAAACATGAATCATGAATTGAATCATGAATCATGAATTGAATCATGAATCATGAATCATGAATCGAATAATGAATCATGAATCATGAATCATAAATTGAATCATGAATCATGAATTGAATCATGAATCATGAATTGAATCATGAATCATGAATTGAATCATGAATTGAATCATGAATCAAGAATCGAATCATGAATCATGAATCATGAATCATAAATTGAATCATAAATCATGAATCATGAATTGAATCATGAATTGAATCATGAATCATGAATCGAATTATGAAACATGAATTGAATCATGAATTGAATCATGAATTGAATCATGAATCATGAATTGAATCATGAATCATGAATTGAATCATGAATCATGAATCATAAATCGAATCATGAATCATGAATTGAATCATAAATCGAATCATTAATTGAATCATTAATCATGAATTGAATCATGAATCGAATCATGAATCATGAATTGAATCATGAATCATGAATAGAATCATGAATCATGAATCGAATCATGAATCATGAATCATGAATCATGAATCATGAATTGAATCATGAATCATGAATCGAATCATGAATAATGAATTGAATCATGAGTTGAATCATGAATCATAAATTGAATCATGAATCATGAGTCATGAATTGAATCATGAATCATGAATCATGAATCATGAATCGAATCATGAATCATGAATCATTAATCATGAATTGAATCATGAATCATGAATCGAATCAAGAATCATGAATTGAATTATGAGTTGAATCATGAATCATAAATTGAATCATGAATCATGAATCATGAATCGAATCATGAATCATGAATTGAATCATGATTTTAATTATGAATCATGAATCATGAATTGAATCATGAATCATGAATCATGAATCATGAATTGAATTATGAATTGAATCATGAATCTTGAATCATGAATTAAATCATGAATCATGAATCATAAATCATGAATCATGAATTGAATTATGAATTGAATCATGAATCATGAATTGAATCATGAATCATGAATCATGAATTGAATCATGAATCATGAATCATGAATTGAATCATGAATCATGAATCGAATCATGAATCATGAATTGTATCATGAATCATGAATCATGAAATGAATCATGAATCATGAATCATGAATTGAATCATGAATCATGAATCATGAATCATGAATCGAATCATGAATCATGAATCATGAATCATGAATCGAATCATGAATCATGAATTGAATCATGAATCATGAATTATGAATCATGAATCGAATCATGAATCATGAATCATGAATTAAATCATGAATCATGAATCGAATCATGAATCATGAATTGAATCATGAATCATGAATTATGAATCATGAATTGAATCATGAATCATGAATTGAATCATGAATCATGAATCGAATCATGAATCATGAATTGAATCATGAATCATGAATTATGAATCATGAATTGAATCATGAATCATGAATCATGAATTGAATCATGAATCATGAATCATGAATTGAATCATAAATCATGAATCATGAATTGAATCATGAATCATGAATCATGAATCATGAATCGAATCATGAATCATGAATCATGAATCATGAATCATGAATCGAATCATGAATCATGAATCATGAATCATGAATCGAATCATGAATCATGAATCATGAATCGAATCATGAATCATGAATTGAATCATGAATCATGAATCATGAATTGAATCATGAATCATGAATCATGAATTGAATCATGAATCATGAATCGAATCATGAATCATGAATCATGAATTGAATCAGGAATTGAATCATGAATCATGAATCGAATCATGAATTGAATCATTAATCATGAATTGAATCATGAATCGAATCATGAATCATGAATTGAATCAGGAATTGAATCATGAATTGAATCATTAATCATGAATTGAATCATGAATTGAATCATGAATCATGAATTATGAATCATGAATCATGAATTATGAATCATGAATCGAATCATGAATCATGAATTGAATCATGAATCATGAATCATGAATTGAATCATGAATCGAATCATAAATCATGAATTGAATAATGAATTGAATCATGAATCATGAATCGAATCATGAATCATGAATTAAATAATAAATTGAATCATGAATCATGAATCGAATCATGAATTGAATCAGGAATCATGAATTGAATCATGAATCATGAATTGAATCATGAATCATGAATCATGAATCATGAATCGAATCATGAATCATGAATCATGAATCAAATCATGAATCATGAATCATGAATCGAATCATAAATCATGAATTGAATCATGAATCATGAATCATGAATTGAATCATGAATCATGAATCATGAATTGAATCATGAATCATGAATCATGAATCATGAATCGAATCATGAATCATAAATCATGAATTGAATCATGAATCATGAATTGAATCATGAATCATGAATCATAAATCATGAATCGAATAATGAATCATGAATCAAATAATGAATCATGAATCATGAATCATGAATTGAATCATGAATCATGAATCAAGAATCATGAATCGAAACATGAATCATGAATTGAATCATGAATCATGAATCATGAATCATGAATTGAATCATGAATCATGATTCATGAATCGAATAATGAATCATGAATCATGAATCATAAATTGAATCATGAATCATGAATTGAATCATGAATCATGAATTGAATCATGAATCATGAATTGAATCATGAATTGAATCATGAATCAAGAATCGAATCATGAATCATGAATCATGAATCATAAATTGAATCATAAATCATGAATCATGAATTGAATCATGAATCATGAATCAAATCATGAATCATGAATCATGAATTGAATCATGAATTGAATCATGAATCATGAATCGAATCATGAAACATGAATTGAATCATGAATTGAATCATGAATTGAATCATGAATCATGAATTGAATCATGAATCATGAATTGAATCATGAATCATGAATTGAATCATGAATCATGAATCATAAATCGAATCATGAATCATGAATTGAATCATAAATCGAATCATTAATTGAATCATTAATCATGAATTGAATCATGAATTGAATCATGAATCATGAATTATAAATCATGAATTGAAACATGAATCATAAATCATAAATTGAATCATGAATTGAATCATAAATCGAATCATTAATTGAATCATTAATCATGAATTGAATCATGAATTGAATCATGAATCATGAATTATAAATCATGAATTGAAACATGAATCATAAATCATAAATTGAATCATGAATCATGAATTGAATCATGAATCATGAATCATGAATCGAATCATGAATCGAAACATGAATCATGAATCATGAATCATGAATTGAATCATGAATCATGAATCATGAATTGAATCATGAATCATGAATCATGAATCGAATCATGAATCGAAACATGAATCATGAATCATGAATCATGAATTGAATCATGAATCATGAATCATGAATTGAATCATGAATCATGAACCATGAATCATGAATCGAATCATGAATCATGAATCATGAATTGAATCATGAATCATGAATCATGAATCGAATCATGAATCGAAACATGAATCATGAATCATGAATCATGAATTGAATCATGAATCATGAATCATGAATTGAATCATGAATCATGAACCATGAATCATGAATCGAATCATGAATCATGAATCATGAATTGAATCATGAATCATGAATCGAATCATGAATCATGAATTGAATCATGAATCATGAATCATGAATTGAATCATGAATCATGAGTCATGAATTGAATCATGAATCATGAATCATGAATCATGAATCGAATCATGAATCATGAATCATGAATCATGAATCATGAATTGAATCATGAATCATGAATCGAATCATGAATCATGAATTGAATCATGAGTTGAATCATGAATCATAAATTGAATCATGAATCATGAGTCATGAATTGAATCATGAATCATAAATCATGAATCATGAATCGAATCATGAATCATGAATCATGAATCATGAATTGAATCATGAATCATGAATCGAATCAAGAATCATGAATTGAATCATGAGTTGAATCATGAATCATAAATTGAATCATGAATCATGAATCATGAATCGAATCATAAATCATGAATCATGAATCATGATTCATGAATTGAATCATGAATCATGAATCATGATTCATGAATTGAATCATGAATCATGAATTAAGAATCGATTCATGAATCATGAATTGAATCATGAGTTGAATCATGAATCATAAATTGAATCATGAATCATGAAATGAATCATGAATTGAATCATGAATTGAATCATGATTCATGAATCATGAATTGAATCATGAATCATGAATCATGAATCATGATTAATGAATTCAATCATGAATCATGATTTAAATCAGGAATCGAATCATGAATCATGAATTGAATCATGATTTTAATTATGAATCATGAATCATGAATTGAATCATGAATCATGAATAATGAATCATGAATTGAATTATGAATTGAATCATGAATCTTGAATCATGAATTAAATCATGAATCATGAATCATGAATTGAATTATGAATTGAATCATGAATCATGAATTGAATCATGAATCATGAATCATGAATTGAATCATGAATCATGAATCATGAATTGAATCATGAATCATGAATCGAATCATGAATCATGAATCGAATCATGAATCATGAATTGTATCATGAATCATGAATCATGAATTGAATCATGAATCATGAATCATGAATTGAATCATGAATCATGAATCATGAATCATGAATCGAATCATGAATCATGAATCATGAATCATGAATCGAATCATGAATCATGAATTGAATCATGAATCATGAATTATGAATCATGAATTGAATCATGAATCATGAATCATGAATTGAATCATGAATCATGAATCATGAATTGAATCATGAATCATGAATCATGAATTGAATCATGAATCATGAATCATGAATCATGAATCGAATCATGAATCATGAATCATGAATCGAATCATGAATCATGAATTGAATCATGAATCATGAATCATGAATTGAATCATGAATCATGAATCATGAATTGAATCATGAATCATGAATCATGAATCATGAATCGAATCATGAATCATGAATCATGAATCATGAATCGAATCATGAATCATGAATCATGAATCATGAATCATGAATTGAATCATGAATCATGAATCATGAATCGAATAATGAATCATGAATCATGAATCATGAATTGAATCATGAATCATGAATCAAGAATCATGAATCGAAACATGAATCATGAATTGAATTATGAATCATGAATCATGAATCATGAATTGAATCATGAATCATGAATCATGAATCGAATAATGAATCATGAATCATGAATCATGAATTGAATCATGAGTCATGAATTGAATCATGAATTGAATCATGAATCAAGAATCGAATCATGAATCATGAATTGAATCAAGAATCATGAATCATGAATCATAAATTGAATCATAAATCATGAATCATGAATTGAATCATGAATCATGAATCATGAATTGAATCATGAATCATGAATTGAATCATGAATCATGAATCATGAATCATGAATTAAATCATGAATCGAATCATGAATCATGAATTGAATCATGAATTGAATCATGAATTGAATCATGAATCATGAATTGAATCATGAATTGAATCATGAATCATGAATTATGAATCATGAATTGAATCATGAATCATGAATCGAATCATGAATCATGAATCATGAATTGAATCATGAATCGAATCATGAATCATGAATTGAATCATGAATTGAATCATGAATCATGAATCAAATTATGAATCATGAATTAAATAATAAATTGAATCATGAATCATGAATCGAATCATGAATTGAATCAGGAATCATGAATTGAATCATGAATCATGAATTGAATCATGAATCATGAATCATGAATCGAATCATGAATCATGAATCGAATCATGAATTGAATCAGGAATCATGAATTGAATCATGAATCATGAATCATGAATTGAATCATGAATCATGAATCATTAATCATGAATCGAATCATGAATCATGAATCATGAATCGAATCATGAATCATGAATCATGAATCGAATCATGAATCATGAATCATGAATCGAATCATGAATCATGAATTGAATCATGAATCATGAATCATGAATTAAATCATGAATCATGAATCATGAATCATGAATTGAATCATGAATCATGAATCATGAATCATGAATTGAATCATGAATCATGAATCATGTATTGAATCATGAATCATGAATCATAAATCATGAATTGAATCATGAATCATGAATCGAATCATGAATCATGAATTGAATCATGAATCTTGAATCATGTATTGAATCATAAATCATGAATCATAAATCATGAATTGAATCATGAATCATGAATCGAATCATGAATCATGAATCAAGAATCATGATTCGAATCATGAATCAAGAATCATGATTCGAATCATGAATTGAATCATGAATCATGAATCATGAATCATAAATTGAATCATGAATCATGAATCGAATCATGAATCATGAATCATGAATCATGAATTGAATCATGAATCGAATCATGAATCATGAATTGAATCATGAATTGAATCATGAATTGAATCATGAATCATGAATCGAATCATGAATCATGAATTAAATAATAAATTGAATCATGAATCATGAATCGAATCATGAATTGAATCAGGAATCATGAATTGAATCATGAATCATGAATTATGAATTGAATCATGAATCATGAATCATAAATCAATCCATGAATCATGAATTGAATCGGGAATCGAATCATGAATTGAATCAGGAATCATGAATTGAATCATGAATCATGAATCATGAATTGAATCATGAATCATGAATCATTAATCATGAATCGAATCATGAATCATGAGTCATGAATCGAATCATGAATCATGAATCATGAATCGAATCATGAATCATGAATTGAATCATGAATCATGAATCATGAATTAAATCATGAATCATGAATCATGAATCATGAATTGAATCATGAATCATGAATCATGAATCATGAATTGAATCATGAATCATGAATCATGTATTGAATCATGAATCATGAATCATAAATCATGAATTGAATCATGAATCATGAATCGAATCATGAATCATGAATTGAATCATGAATCTTGAATCATGTATTGAATCATAAATCATGAATCATAAATCATGAATTGAATCATAATTCATGAATCATGAATCGAATCATGAATCATGAATCAAGAATCATGATTCGAATCATGAATTGAATCATGAATCATGAATCATGAATCATAAATTGAATCATGAATCATGAATCGAATCATGAATCATGAATCATGAATCATGAATTGAATCATGAATCGAATCATGAATCATGAATTGAATCATGAATTGAATCATGAATTGAATCATGAATCATGAATCGAATCATGAATCATGAATTAAATAATAAATTGAATCATGAATCATGAATCGAATCATGAATTGAATCAGGAATCATGAATTGAATCATGAATCATGAATTATGAATTGAATCATGAATCATGAATCATAAATCAATCCATGAATCATGAATTGAATCGGGAATCGAATCATGAATTGAATCAGGAATCATGAATCATGAATCATGAATCGAAACATAAATTATGAATCATGTTTCATGAATTGAATCATGAATCATGAATCCTGAATCGAAACATGAATCATGAATCATGAATTGAATCATGAATTGAATCATGAATCATGAATCATGAATTGAATCATGAATCATGAATTGAATCATGAATCATGAATCATAAATCGAATCATGAATCATGAATTGAATCATGAATTATGAATTAAATCATGACTCATGAATTATGAATCATGAATTGAATCATGAATCATGAAGTATGAATCATGAATTGAATCATGAGTTATGAATTGAATCATGAATTGAATCATGAATCATGAATTGAATCATGAATCATGAATCATGAATCATGATTTATAAATTGAATCATCAATCATGAATCATGAATTGAATCATGAATCATGAATCATGAATTGAATCATGAATCATGAATCATGAATTGAATCATGAATCATGAATCATGAATCGAATCATGAATCATGAATCATGAATCGAATCATGAATCATGAATTGAATCATGAATCATGAATCATGAATTGAATCAGGAATCATGAATCATGAATCATGAATCGAATCATGAATCATGAATCAAGAATCATGAATCAAATCATGAATTGAATCATGAATTATGAATTGAATCATGAATCATGAATTGAATCATGAATCATGAATTGAATCATGAATCATGAATCCTGAATCGAATCATGAATAATGTATCATGAATTGAATCATGAATTGAATCATGAATCATGAATCATGAATTGAATCATGAATCAAGAATTGAATCATGAATCATGAATCATAAATCGAATCATGAATCATGAATTGAATCATGACTCATGAATTATGAATCATGAATTAAATCATGAATCATGAATTATGAATCATGAATTGAATCATGAATCATGAATTGAATTATGAATTGAATCATGAATCATGAATTGAATCATGAATCATGAATCATGAATCATAAATTGAATCATCAATCATGAATCATGAACTGAATCATGAATTGAATCATAAATCATGAATCATAAATTGAATCATGAATCATGAATCATGTATTGAATCATGAATCATTAATCATGAATTAAATCATGAATCATGAATCGAATCATGAATCATGAATTGAATCATGAATCATGAATCATGTATTGAATCATAAATCATGAATCATAAATCATGAATTAAATCATGAATCATGAATCATGAATCGAATCATGAATCATGAATCAAGAATCATGAATCGAATCATGAATTGAATCATGAATCATGAATCATGAATCATAAATTGAATCATGAATCATGAATCGAATCATGAATCATGAATCATGAATCATGAATTGAATCATGAATCATGAACCATGAATCATGAATCGAATCATGAATCATGAATCATGAATTGAATCATGAATCATGAATCGAATCATGAATCATGAATTGAATCATGAATCATGAATTGAATCATGAATCATGAGTCATGAATTGAATCATGAATCATGAATCATGAATCATGAATCGAATCATGAATCATGAATCATGAATTGAATCATGAATCATGAATCGAATCATGAATCATGAATTGAATCATGAGTTGAATCATGAATCATAAATTGAATCATGAATCATGAATTGAATCATGAGTTGAATCATGAATCATAAATCATGAATCATGAATCGAATCATGAATCATGAATCATGAATCATGAATCATGAATCGAATCAAGAATCATGAATTGAATCATGAGTTGAATCATGAATCATAAATTGAATCATGAATCATGAATCATGAATCATGAATCGAATCATAAATCATGAATCATGAATCATGATTCATGAATTGAATCATGAATCATGAATCATGAATCAAGATTCATGAATTGAATCATGAATCATGAATTAAGAATCGATTCATGAATCATGAATTGAATCATGAGTTGAATCATGAATCATAAATTGAATCATGAATCATGAAATGAATCATGAATTGAATCATGAATTGAATCATGATTCATGAATCATGAATTGAATCATGAATCATGAATCATGAATCATGAATCATGAATTCAATCATGAATCATGATTTAAATCAGGAATCGAATCATGAATCATGAATTGAATCATGATTTTAATTATGAATCATG
This sequence comes from Mixophyes australis, assembly GCA_036250195.1. Taxonomy (NCBI): domain Eukaryota; kingdom Metazoa; phylum Chordata; class Amphibia; order Anura; family Limnodynastidae; genus Mixophyes; species Mixophyes australis. The sequence continues at coordinate 1,013,401 of JAVHZZ010000043.1, read as the reverse complement.
AATCATGAATTAAATCATGAAATATGAATCATGAATCATGAATTGAATTATGAATTGAATCATGAATTTTGAATCATGAATCATGAATCATGAATTGAATCATGAATCATGAATTGAATCATGAATCATGAATTGAATCATGAATCATGAATCATGAATTGAATCATGAATCATGAATCATGAATTGAATCATGAATCATGAATCGAATCATGAATCATGAATCGAATCATGAATCATGAATCGAATCATGAATCATGAATTGTATCATGAATCATGAATCATGAATTGAATCATGAATCATGAATCATGAATTGAATCATGAATCATGAATCATGAATCATGAATCATGAATCGAATCATGAATCATGAATCATGAATCATGAATCGAATCATGAATCATGAATTGAATCATGAATCATGAATTATGAATCATGAATTGAATCATGAATCATGAATCATGAATTGAATCATGAATCATGAATCATGAATTGAATCATGAATCATGAATCATGAATTGAATCATGATTTTAATTATGAATCATGAATCATGAATTGAATCATGAATCATGAATCATGAATCATGAATTGAATTATGAATTGAATCATGAATCTTGAATCATGAATTAAATCATGAATCATAAATCATGAATCATGAATTGAATTATGAATTGAATCATGAATCATGAATTGAATCATGAATCATGAATCATGAATTGAATCATGAATCATGAATCATGAATTGAATAATAAATCATGAATCATGAATTGAATCATGAATCATGAATCATGAATCGAACCATGAATCATGAATCATGAATCGAATCATGAATCATGAATTGAATCATGAATCATGAATCATGAATTGAATCATGAATCATGAATCGAATCATGAATCATGAATCATGAATTGAATCATGAATTGAATCATGAATCATGAATCGAATCATGAATTGAATCATTAATCATGAATTGAATCATGAATCGAATCATGAATCATGAATTGAATCATGAATTGAATCATGAATTGAATCATTAATCATGAATTGAATCATGAATTGAATCATGAATCAAGAATTATGAATCATGAATAGAATCATCAATCATGAATCGAATCATGAATCATGAATCATGAATTGAATCATGAATCGAATCATAAATCATGAATTGAATAATGAATTGAATCATGAATCATGAATCGAATCATGAATCATGAATTAAATAATAAATTGAATCATGAATCATGAATCGAATCATGAATTGAATCAGGAATTATGAATTGAATCATGAATCATGAATTGAATCATGAATCATGAATCATGAATCATGAATCGAATCATGAATCATGAATCATGAATCAAATCATGAATCATGAATCATGAATCGAATCATGAATCATGAATTGAATCATGAATCATGAATCATGAATTGAATCATGAATCATGAATCATGAATTGAATCATGAATCATGAATCATGAATTGAATCATGAATCATGAATCATGAATCATGAATCGAATCATGAATCATGAATCATAAATCATGAATTGAATCATGAATCATGAATTGAATCATGAATCATGAATCATAAATCATGAATTGAATCATGAATCATGAATTGAATCATGAATCATGAATCAAGATTCATGAATCGAAACATGAATCATGAATTGAATCATGAATATTGAATCATGAATCATGAATCATGAATCGAATAATGAATCATGAATCAAATAATGAATCATGAATCATGAATCATGAATTGAATCATGAATCATGAATCAAGAATCATGAATCGAAACATGAATCATGAATTGAATCATGAATCATGAATCATGAATCGAATAATGAATCATGAATCATGAATCATAAATTGAATCATGAATCATGAATTGAATCATAAATCATGAATTGAATCATGAATTGAATCATGAATCAAGAATCGAATCATGAATCATGAATTGAATCAAGAATCATGAATCATGAATCATAAATTGAATCATAAATCATGAATCATGAATTGAATCATGAATCATGAATCGAATCATGAATCATGAATCATGAATTGAATCATGAATTGAATCATGAATCATGAATCGAATCATGAAACATGAATTGAATCATGAATTGAATCATGAATTGAATCATGAATCATGAATTGAATCATGAATCATGAATTGAATCATGAATCATGAATCATAAATCGAATCATGAATCATGAATTAAATCATGAATCGAATCATGAATTGAATCATTAATCATGAATTGAATCATGAATTGAATCATGAATCATGAATTATAAATCATGAATTGAAACATGAATCATGAATCATGAATTGAATCATGAATAATGAATCATGAATTGAATCATAAATCATGAATCATGAATTGAATCATGAATCATAAATTGAATCATGAATCCTGAATTGAATCATGAATCATGAATCATGAATCGAATCATGAATCGAAACATGAATCATGAATCATGAATCATGAATTGAATCATGAATCATGAATCATGAATTGAATCATGAATCATGAATCATGAATCGAATCATGAATCATGAATCATGAATTGAATCATGAATCATGAATCGAATCATGAATCATGAATTGAATCATGAATCATGAATCATGAATTGAATCATGAATCATGAGTCATGAATTGAATCATGAATCATGAATCATGAATCATGAATCGAATCATGAATCATGAATCATGAATCATGAATTGAATCATGAATCATGAATCGAATCATGAATCATGAATTGAATCATGAGTTGAATCATGAATCATAAATTGAATCATGAATCATGAGTCATGAATTGAATCATGAATCATAAATCATGAATCATGAATCAAATCATGAATCATGAATCATGAATTGAATCATGAATCATGAATCGAATCAAGAATCATGAATTGAATCATGAGTTGAATCATGAATCATAAATTGAATCATGAATCATGAATCATGAATCATGAATCAAATCATAAATCATGAATCATGAAACATGATTCATGAATTGAATCATGAATCATGAATCATGAATCATGATTCATGAATTGAATCATGAATCATGAATTAAGAATCGATTCATGAATCATGAATTGAATCATGAGTTGAATCATGAATCATAAATTGAATCATGAATCATGAAATGAATCATGAATTGAATCATGAATTGAATCATGATTCATGAATCATGAATTGAATCATGAATCATGAATCATGAATCATAAATTGAATCATGAATCATGAATTGAATCATGAATCATGAATTGAATCATAAATCAAGAATCGAATCATGAATCATGAATTGAATCAAGAATCATGAATCATGAATCATAAATTGAATCATAAATCATGAATCATGAATTGAATCATGAATCGAATCATGAATCATGAATCATGAATTGAATCATGAATTGAATCATGAATCATGAATCGAATCATGAAACATGAATTGAATCATGAATTGAATCATGAATTGAATCATGAATCATGAATTGAATCATGAATCATGAATTGAATCATGAATCATGAATCATAAATCGAATCATGAATCATGAATTGAATCATGAATCGAATCATTAATTGAATCATTAATCATGAATTGAATCATGAATTGAATCATGAATCATGAATTATAAATCATGAATTGAAACATGAATCATGAATCATGAATTGAATCATGAATCATGAATTGAATCATGAATCATGAATCATGAATTGAATCATGAATCATGAATCATGAATTGAATCATAAATCATGAATCATGAATTGAATCATGAATCATAAATTGAATCATGAATCATGAATTGAATCATGAATCATGAATCATGAATCGAATCATGAATCGAAACATGAATCATGAATCATGAATCATGAATTGAATCATGAATCATGAATCATGAATTGAATCATGAATCATGAACCATGAATCATGAATCGAATCATGAATCATGAATCAAGAATTGAATCATGAATCATGAATCGAATCATGAATCATGAATTGAATCATGAATCATGAATCATGAATTGAATCATGAATCATGAGTCATGAATTGAATCATGAATCATGAATCATGAATCATGAATCGAATCATGAATCATGAATCATGAATCATGAATTGAATCATGAATCATGAATCGAATCATGAATCATGAATTGAATCATGAGTTGAATCATGAATCATAAATTGAATCATGAATCATGAGTCATGAATTGAATCATGAATCATAAATCATGAATCATGAATTGAATCATGAATCATGAATCATGAATCATGAATTGAATCATGAATCATGAATCGAATCAAGAATCATGAATTGAATCATGAGTTGAATCATGAATCATAAATTGAATCATGAATCATGAATCATGAATCATGAATCGAATCATAAATCATGAATCATGAATCATGATTCATGAATTGAATCATGAATCATGAATCATGATTCATGAATTGAATCATGAATCATGAATCATGATTCATGAATTGAATCATGAATCATGAATTAAGAATCGATTCATGAATCATGAATTGAATCATGAGTTGAATCATGAATCATAAATTGAATCATGAATCATGAAATGAATCATGAATTGAATCATGAATTGAATCATGATTCATGAATCATGAATTGAATCATAATTCATGAATCATGAATCATGATTAATGAATTCAATCATGAATCATGATTTAAATCAGGAATCGAATCATGAATCATGAATTGAATCATGATTTTAATTATGAATCATGAATCATGAATTGAATCATGAATCATGAATCATGAATCATGAATTGAATTATGAATTAAATCATGAATCTTGAATCATGAATTAAATCATGAATCATGAATCATGAATTGAATTATGAATTGAATCATGAATCATGAATTGAATCATGAATCATGAATCATGAATTGAATCATGAATCATGAATCATGAATTGAATCATGAATCATGAATCGAATCATGAATCATGAATCGAATCATGAATCATGAATTGTAACATGAATCATGAATCATGAATTGAATCATGAATCATGAATCATGAATTGAATCATGAATCATGAATCATGAATCGAATCATGAATCATGAATCATGAATCATGAATCGAATCATGAATCATGAATTGAATCATGAATCATGAATTATGAATCATGAATTGAATCATGAATCATGAATCATGAATTGAATCATGAATCATGAATCGAATCATGAATCATGAATTGAATCATGAGTTGAATCATGAATCATAAATTGAATCATGAATCATGAGTCATGAATTGAATCATGAATCATAAATCATGAATCATGAATCAAATCATGAATCATGAATCATGAATTGAATCATGAATCATGAATCGAATCAAGAATCATGAATTGAATCATGAGTTGAATCATGAATCATAAATTGAATCATGAATCATGAATCATGAATCATGAATCAAATCATAAATCATGAATCATGAAACATGATTCATGAATTGAATCATGAATCATGAATCATGAATCATGATTCATGAATTGAATCATGAATCATGAATTAAGAATCGATTCATGAATCATGAATTGAATCATGAGTTGAATCATGAATCATAAATTGAATCATGAATCATGAAATGAATCATCAATTGAATCATGAATTGAATCATGATTCATGAATCATGAATTGAATCATGAATCATGAATCATGAATCATGAATCATAAATTGAATCATGAATCATGAATTGAATCATGAATCATGAATTGAATCATAAATCAAGAATCGAATCATGAATCATGAATTGAATCAAGAATCATGAATCATGAATCATAAATTGAATCATAAATCATGAATCATGAATTGAATCATGAATCGAATCATGAATCATGAATCATGAATTGAATCATGAATTGAATCATGAATCATGAATCGAATCATGAAACATGAATTGAATCATGAATTGAATCATGAATTGAATCATGAATCATGAATTGAATCATGAATCATGAATTGAATCATGAATCATGAATCATAAATCGAATCATGAATCATGAATTGAATCATGAATCGAATCATTAATTGAATCATTAATCATGAATTGAATCATGAATTGAATCATGAATCATGAATTATAAATCATGAATTGAAACATGAATCATGAATCATGAATTGAATCATGAATCATGAATCATGAATTGAATCATGAATCATGAATCATGAATTGAATCATGAATCATGAATCATGAATTGAATCATAAATCATGAATCATGAATTGAATCATGAATCATAAATTGAATCATGAATCATGAATTGAATCATGAATCATGAATCATGAATCGAATCATGAATCGAAACATGAATCATGAATCATGAATCATGAATTGAATCATGAATCATGAATCATGAATTGAATCATGAATCATGAACCATGAATCATGAATCGAATCATGAATCATGAATCAAGAATTGAATCATGAATCATGAATCGAATCATGAATCATGAATTGAATCATGAATCATGAATCATGAATTGAATCATGAATCATGAGTCATGAATTGAATCATGAATCATGAATCATGAATCATGAATCGAATCATGAATCATGAATCATGAATCATGAATTGAATCATGAATCATGAATCGAATCATGAATCATGAATTGAATCATGAATTGAATCATGAATCATAAATTGAATCATGAATCATGAGTCATGAATTGAATCATGAATCATAAATCATGAATCATGAATTGAATCATGAATCATGAATCATGAATTGAATCATGAATCATGAATCGAATCAAGAATCATGAATTGAATCATGAGTTGAATCATGAATCATAAATTGAATCATGAATCATGAATCATGAATCATGAATCGAATCATAAATCATGAATCATGAATCATGATTCATGAATTGAATCATGAATCATGAATCATGATTCATGAATTGAATCATGAATCATGAATTAAGAATCGATTCATGAATCATGAATTGAATCATGAGTTGAATCATGAATCATAAATTGAATCATGAATCATGAAATGAATCATGAATTGAATCATGAATTGAATCATGATTCATGAATCATGAATTGAATCATAATTCATGAATCATGAATCATGATTAATGAATTCAATCATGAATCATGATTTAAATCAGGAATCGAATCATGAATCATGAATTGAATCATGATTTTAATTATGAATCATGAATCATGAATTGAATCATGAATCATGAATCATGAATCATGAATTGAATTATGAATTAAATCATGAATCTTGAATCATGAATTAAATCATGAATCATGAATCATGAATTGAATTATGAATTGAATCATGAATCATGAATTGAATCATGAATCATGAATCATGAATTGAATCATGAATCATGAATCATGAATTGAATCATGAATCATGAATCGAATCATGAATCATGAATCGAATCATGAATCATGAATTGTAACATGAATCATGAATCATGAATTGAATCATGAATCATGAATCATGAATTGAATCATGAATCATGAATCATGAATCGAATCATGAATCATGAATCATGAATCATGAATCGAATCATGAATCATGAATTGAATCATGAATCATGAATTATGAATCATGAATTGAATCATGAATCATGAATCATGAATTGAATCATGAATCATGAATCATGAATTGAATCATGAATCATGAATTGAATCATGAATCATGAATCATGAATCATGAATCGAATCATGAATCATGAATCATGAATCGAATCATGAATCATGAATTGAATCATGAATCATGAATCATGAATTGAATCATGAATCATGAATCATGAATCATGAATCGAATCATGAATCATGAATCATGAATCATGAATCGAATCATGAATCATGAATCATGAATCATGAATCATGAATTGAATCATGAATCATGAATCATGAATCGAATAATGAATCATGAATCATGAATCATGAATTGAATCATGAATCATGATTTAAGAATCATGAATCGAAACATGAATCATGAATTTAATCATGAATCATGAATCATGAATTGAATCATGAATCATGAATCATGAATCGAATAATGAATCATGAATCATGAATCATGAATTGAATCATGAATCATGAATTGAATCATGAATTGAATCATGAATCAAGAATCGAATCATGAATCATGAATTGAATCAAGAATCATGAATCATGAATCATAAATTGAATCATAAATCATGAATCATGAATTGAATCATGAATCATGAATTGAATCATGAATCATGAATCATGAATCATGAATTAAATCATGAATCGAATCATGAATCATGAATTGAATCATGAATCATGAATCATGAATTGAATCATGAATCATGAATCATGAATCATGAATCGAATCATGAATCATGAATCGAATCATGAATTGAATCAGGAATCATGAATTGAATCATGAATCATGAATCATGAATTGAATCATGAATCATGAATCATTAATCATGAATCGAATCATGAATCATGAATCGAATCATGAATCATGAATCATGAATCGAATCATGAATCATGAATTGAATCATGAATCATGAATCATGAATTAAATCATGAATTGAATCATGAATCATGAATCATGAATCATGAATCATGTATCGAATCATGAATCATGAATCATAAATCATGAATTAAATCATGAATCATGAATTGAATCATGAATCATGAATCAAGATTCATGAATCAAAACATGAATCATGAATTGAATCATGAATCATGAATTGAATCATGAATCATGAATCATGAATCGAATAATGAATCATGAATCATGAATCATGAATTGAATCATGAATCATGAATCAAGAATCATGAATCGAAACATGAATCATGAATTGAATCATGAATCATGAATCATGAATCATGAATGGAATCATGAATCATGAATGGAATCATGAATCATGAATTATGAATCGAATAATGAATCATGAATCATGAATCATGAATTGAATCATGAATCATGAATCCTGAATCGAATCATGAATAATGTATCATGAATTGAATCATGAATTGAATCATGAATCATGAATCATGAATTGAATCATGAATCAAGAATTGAATCATGAATCATGAATCATAAATCGAATCATGAATCATGAATTGAATCATGACTCATTAATTATGAATCATGAATTGAATCATGAATCATGAATTGAATCATGAATTGAATCATGAATCATGAATTGAATCATGAATCATGAATCATGAATCATAAATTGAATCATCAATCATGAATCATGAACTGAATCATGAATTGAATCATAAATCATGAATCATGAATTGAATCATGAATCATAAATCATGTATTGAATCATGAATCATGAATCATAAATCATGAATTGAGTCATGAATCATGAATCGAATCATGAATCATGAATTGAATCATGAATCATGAATCATGTATTGAATCATAAATCATGAATCATAAATCATGAATTGAATCATGAATCATGAATCGAATCATGAATCATGAATCAAGAATCATGAATCGAATCATGAATTGAATCATGAATCATGAATTATGAATCATAAATTGAATCATGAATCATGAATCGAATCATGAATCATGAATCATGAATCATGAATTGAATCATGAATCGAATCATGAATCATGAATTGAATCATGAATTGAATCACGAATCATGAATCGAATGAGGAATCATGAATTAAATAATAAATTGAATCATGAATCATGAATCGAATCATGAATTGAATCAGGAATCATGAATTGAATCATGAATCATGAATTATGAATTGAATCATGAATCATGAATCATAAATCGATCCATGAATCATGAATTGAATCGGGAATCGAATCATGAATTGAATCATGACTCATGAATCATGAATCGAAACATAAATTATGAATCATGTTTCATGAATTGAATCATGAATCATGAATCCTGAATCGAAACATGAATCATGAATCATGAATTGAATCATGAATTGAATCATGAATCATGAATCATGAATTGAATCATGAATCATGAATTGAATCATGAATCATGAATCATAAATCGAATCATGAATCATGAATTGAATCATGAATTATGAATTGAATCATGACTCATGAATTATGAATCATGAATTGAATCATGAATCATGAATTATGAATCATGAATTGAATCATGAATCATGAATTATGAATCATGAGTTATGAATTGAATCATGAATTGAATCATGAATTGAATCATGAATCATGAATCATGAATCATGAATCATAAATTGAAACATCAATCATGAATCATGAATTGAATCATGAATTGAATCATGAATCATGAATCATGAATCGAATCATGAATTGAATAATGAATCATGAATCATGAATCATAAATCATGAATTGAATCATTAATCATGAAATATGAAACATGAATTATGAATCATGAATTGAATCATGAATCATGAATCATGAATTGAATCATGAATCATGAATTATGAATCGAATCATGAATCATGAATCATGAATCGAATCATGAATCATGAATTGAATCATGAATCATGAATCATGAATCGAATCATGAATCATGAATCGAATCATGAATTGAATCAGGAATCATGAATTGAATCATGAATCATGAATCATGAATCATGAATTGAATCATGAATCATTAATCATGAATCGAATCATGAATCATGAATCATGAATCGAATCATGAATCATGAATCATGAATCGAATCATGAATCATGAATTGAATCATGAATCATGAATCATGAATTAAATCATGAATCATGAATCATGAATTGAATCATGAATCATGAATCATGAATTGAATCATGAATCATGAATCAAGATTCATGAATCAAAACATGAATCATGAATTGAATCATGAATCATGAATCATGAATTGAATCATGAATCATGAATCAAGATTCATGAATCAAAACATGAATCATGAATTGAATCATGAATCATGAATCATGAATTGAATCATGAATCATGAATCATGAATCGAATAATGAATCATGAATCATGAATCATGAATTGAATCATGAATCATGAATCAAGAATCATGAATCGAAACATGAATCATTAATTGAATCATGAATCATGAATCATGAATCATGAATGGAATCATGAATCATGAATTATGAATCGAATAATGAATCATGAATCATGAATCATGAATTGAATCATGAATCATGAATCCTGAATCGAATCATGAATAATGTATCATGAATTGGATCATGAATTGAATCATGAATCATGAATCATGAATTGAATCATGAATCAAGAATTGAATCATGAATCATGAATCATAAATCGAATCATGAATCATGAATTGAATCATGAATCATGAATCATGAATTGAATCATGAATTGAATCATGAATCATGAATTGAATCATGAATCATTAATCATGAATCATAAATTGAATCATCAATCATGAATCATGAACTGAATCATGAATTGAATCATACATCATGAATCATGAATCCTGAATCGAATCATGAATAATGTATCATGAATTGGATCATGAATTGAATCATGAATCATGAATCATGAATTGAATCATGAATCAAGAATTGAATCATGAATCATGAATCATAAATCGAATCATGAATCATGAATTGAATCATGAATCATGAATCATGAATTGAATCATGAATTGAATCATGAATCATGAATTGAATCATGAATCATTAATCATGAATCATAAATTGAATCATCAATCATGAATCATGAACTGAATCATGAATTGAATCATACATCATGAATCATGAATTGAATCATGAATCATGAATCATGTATTGAATCATGAATCATGAATCATAAATCATGAATTGAATCATGAATCATGAATCGAATCATGAATCATGAATTGAATCATGAATCATGAATCATGTATTGAATCATAAATCATGAATCATAAATCATGAATTGAATCATGAATCATGAATCATGAATCGAATCATGAATCATGAATCAAGAATCATGAATCGAATCATGAATTGAATCATGAATCATGAATCATGAATCATAAATTGAATCATGAATCATGAATCGAATCATGAATCATGAATCATGAATCATGAATTGAATCATGAATCGAATCATGAATCATGAATTGAATCATGAATTGAATCACGAATCATGAATCGAATGATGAATCATGAATTAAATAATAAATTGAATCATGAATCATGAATCGAATCATGAATTGAATCAGGAATCATGAATTGAATCATGAATCATGAATTATGAATTGAATCATGAATCATGAATCATAAATCGATCCATGAATCATGAATCATGTTTCATGAATTGAATCATGAATCATGAATCATGAATCATGATTCGAAACATAAATTATGAATCATGTTTCATGAATTGAATCATGAATCATGAATCCTGAATCGAAACATGAATCATGAATCATGAATTGAATCATGAATTGAATCATGAATTGAATCATGAATCATGAATTGAATCATAAATCATGAATCATAAATCGAATCATGAGTCATGAATTGAATCATGAATTATGAATTGAATCATGACTCATGAATTATGAATCATGAATTGAATCATGAATCATGAATTATGAATCATGAATTGAATCATGAATCATGAATTATGAATCATGAGTTATGAATTGAATCATGAATCATGAATTGAATCATGAATCATGAATCATGAATCATGAATCATAAATTGAAACATCAATCATGAATCATGAATTGAATCATGAATTGAATCATGAATCATGAATCATGAATCGAATCATGAATTGAATAATGAATCATGAATCATGAATCATAAATCATGAATTGAATCATTAATCATGAAATATGAAACATGAATTATGAATCATGAATTGAATCATGAATCATGAATCATGAATTGAATCATGAATCATGAATCATGAATTGAATCGTGAATCATGAATCATGATTCGAATCATGAATCATGAATCGAATCATGAATCATGAATTGAATCATGAATCATGAATCATGAATTGAATCAGGAATCATGAATCATGAATCATGAATCGAATCATGAATCATGAATCAAGAATCATGAATCAAATCATGAATTGAATCATGAATCATGAATTGAATCATGAATCATGAATTGAATCATGAATCATGAATTGAATCATGAATCATGAATCCTGAATCGAATCATGAATAATGTATCATGAATTGAATCATGAATTGAATCATGAATCATGAATCATGAATTGAATCATGAATCAAGAATTGAATCATGAATCATGAATCATAAATCGAATCATGAATCATGAATTGAATCATGACTCATGAATTATGAATCATGAATTAAATCATGAATCATGAATTATGAATCATGAATTGAATCATGAATCATGAATTGAATCATGAATTGAATCATGAATCATGAATTGAATCATGAATCATGAATCATGAATCATAAATTGAATCATCAATCATGAATCATGAACTGAATCATGAATTGAATCTTAAATCATGAATCATAAATTGAATCATGAATCATGAATCATGTATTGAATCATGAATCATAAATCATGAATTGAATCATGAATCATGAATCGAATCATGAATCATGAATTGAATCATGAATCATGAATCATGTATTGAATCATAAATCATGAATCATAAATCATGAATTGAATCATGAATCATGAATCGAATCATGAATCATGAATCAAGAATCATGAATCGAATCATGAATTGAATCATGAATCATGAATCATGAATCATAAATTGAATCATGAATCGAATCATGAATCATGAATCATGAATCATGAATTGAATCATGAATCATGAACCATGAATCATGAATCGAATCATGAATCATGAATCATGAATTGAATCATGAATCATGAATCGAATCATGAATCATGAATTGAATCATGAATCATGAATCATGAATTGAATCATTAATCATGAGTCATGAATTGAATCATGAATCATGAATCATGAATCATGAATCGAATCATGAATCATGAATCATGAATCATGAATTGAATCATGAATCATGAATCGAATCATGAATCATGAATTGAATCATGAGTTGAATCATGAATCATAAATTGAATCATGAATCATGAGTCATGAATTGAATCATGAATCATAAATCATGAATCATGAATCGAATCATGAATCATGAATCATGAATCATGAATTGAATCATGAATCATGAATCGAATCAAGAATCATGAATTGAATCATGAGTTGAATCATGAATCATAAATTGAATCATGAATCATGAATCATGAATCGAATCATAAATCATGAATCATGAATCATGATTCATGAATTGAATCATGAATCATTAATCATGAATCATGATTCATGAATTGAATCATGAATCATGAATTAAGAATCGATTCATGAATCATGAATTGAATCATGAGTTGAATCATGAATCATAAATTGAATCATGAATCATGAAATGAATCATGAATTGAATCATGAATTGAATCATGATTCATGAATCATGAATTGAATCATGAATCATGAATCATGAATCATGAATTCAATCATGAATCATGATTTAAATCAGGAATCGAATCATGAATCATGAATTGAATCATGATTTTAATTATGAATCATGAATCATGAATTGAATCATGAATCATGAATCATGAATCATGAATTGAATTATGAATTAAATCATGAATCTTGAATCATGAATTAAATCATGAATCATGAATTGAATTATGAATTGAATCATGAATCATGAATTGAATCATGAATCATGAATCATGAATTGAATCATGAATCATGAATCATGAATTGAATCATGAATCATGAATCGAATCATGAATCATGAATTGTATCATGAATCATGAATCATGAATTGAATCATGAATCATGAATCATGAATTGAATCATGAATCATGAATCATGAATCATGAATCGAATCATGAATCATGAATCATGAATCATGAATCGAATCATGAATCATGAATTGAATCATGAATCATGAATTATGAATCATGAATTGAATCATGAATCATGAATCATGAATTGAATCATGAATCATGAATCATGAATTGAATCATGAATCATGAATCATGAATCATGAATCGAATCATGAATCATGAATCATGAATCGAATCATGAATCATGAATTGAATCATGAATCATAAATCATGAATTGAATCATGAATCATGAATCATGAATTGAATCATGAATCATGAATCATGAATCATGAATCATGACTCATGAATTGAATCATGAATCATGAATCATGAATCGAATAATGAATCATGAATCATGAATCATGAATTGAATCATGAATCATGAATCAAGAATCATGAATCGAAACATGAATCATGAATTGAATCATGAATCATGAATCATAAATCATGAATTGAATCATGAATCATGAATCATGAATCGAATAATGAATCATGAATCATGAATCATGAATTGAATCATGAATCATGAATTGAATCATGAATTGAATCATGAATCAAGAATCGAATCATGAATCATGAATTGAATCAAGAATCATGAATCATGAATCATAAATTGAATCATAAATCATGAATCATGAATTGAATCATTAATAATGAATCATGAATTGAATCATGAATCATGAATTGAATCATGAATCATGAATCATGAATCATGAATTAAATCATGAATCGAATCATGAATCATGAATTGAATCATGAATTGAATCATGAATTGAATCATGAATAATGAATTGAATCATGAATTGAATCATGAATCATGAATTATGAATCATGAATTGAATCATGAATCATGAATCTAATCATGAATCATGAATCATGAATTGAATCATGAATCTAATCATGAATCGTGAATTGAATCATGAATTGAATCATGAATCATGAATCGAATTATGAATCATGAATTAAATAATAAATTGAATCATGAATCATGAATCGAATCATGAATTGAATCAGGAATCATGAATTGAATCATGAATCATGAATCATGAATTGAATCATGAATCATGAATCATGAATCATGAATCGAATCATGAATCATGAATCGAATCATGAATTGAATCAGGAATCATGAATTGAATCATGAATCATGAATCATGAATTGAATCATGAATCATGAATCATTAATCATGAATCGAATCATGAATCATGAATCATGAATCGAATCATGAATCATGAATCATGAATCGAATCATGAATCATGAATTGAATCATGAATCATGAATCATGAATTGAATCATGAATCATGAATCATGAATCGAATAATGAATCATGAATCATGAATCATGAATTGAATCATGAATCATGAATCCTGAATCGAATCATGAATAATGTATCATGAATTGAATCATGAATTGAATCATGAATCATGAATCATGAATTGAATCATGAATCATGAATCAAGAATTGAATCATATATCATGAATCATAAATCGAATCATGAATCATGAATTGAATCATGACTCATGAATTATGAATCATGAATTGAATCATGAATCATGAATTATGAATCATGAATTGAATCATGAATCATGAATCATGAATTGAATCATGAATTGAATCATGAATCATGAATTGAATCATGAATCATGAATCATGAATCATAAATTGAATCATCAATCATGAATCATGAACTGAATCATGAATTGAATCATAAATCATGAATCATGAATTGAATCATGAATCATGAATCATGTATTGAATCATGAATCATGAATCATAAATCATGAATTGAATCATGAATCGAATCATGAATCATGAACTGAATCATGAATCATGAATCATGTATTGAATCATAAATCATGAATCATAAATCATGAATTAAATCATGAATCATGAATCATGAATTGAATCATGAATCACGAATCATAAATCATAAATTGAATCATGAATCATGAATTGAATCATGAATCATGAATCATGAATCATGAATTGAATCATGAATCGAATCATGAATCATGAATTGAATCATGAATTGAATCATGAATCATGAATTGAATCATGAATTGAATCATGAATCATGAATTGAATCATGAATCATGAATTAAATAATAAATTGAATCATGAATCATGAATCGAATCATGAATTGAATCAGGAATCATGAATTGAATCATGAATCATGAATTATGAATTGAATCATGAATCATGAATCATAAATCGATCCATGAAACATGAATTGATTCGGGAATCGAATCATGAATTGAATCATGAATCATGAATCATGAATTATGAATCGAAACATAAATTATGAATCATGTTTCATGAATTGAATCATGAATCATGAATCCTGAATCGAAACATGAATCATGAATTGAATCATGAATTGAATCATGAATCATGAATCATGAATTGAATCATGAATCATGAATCATAAATCGAATCATGAATCATGAATTGAATCATGAATTATGAATTGAATCATGACTCATAAATTATGAATCATGAATTGAATCATGAATCATGAATTATGAATCATGAATTGAATCATGAATCATGAATTATGAATCATGAGTTATGAATTGAATCATGAATTGAATCATGAATCATGAATTGAATCATGAATCATGAATCATGAATCATGAATCATAAATTGAATCATCAATCATGAATCATGAATTGAATCATGAATTGAATCATGAATCATGAATCATGAATCGAATCATGAATTAAATAATAAATCATGAATCATGAATCATAAATCATGAATTGAATCATTAATCATGAAATATGTAACATGAATTATGAATCATGAATTGAATCATGAATCATGAATCATGAATTGAATCATGAATCATGAATCATGAATTGAATCATGAATCATGAATCATGAATCGAATCATGAATCATGAATCATGAATCGAATCATGAATCATGAATTGAATCATGAATCATGAATCATGAATTGAATCAGGAATCATGAATCATGAATCATGAATCGAATCATGAATCATGAATCAAGAATCATGAATCAAATCATGAATTGAATCATGAATCATGAATTGAATCATGAATCATGAATTGAATCATGAATCATGAATCATGATTTGAATCATGAATCATGAATTCAATCATGAATCATGAATTCAATCATGAATCATGAATCATGATTTGAATCATGAATCATGAATTCAATCATGAATTCAATCATGAATCAGGAATCAAATCATGAATTCAATCATGAATCATAAATCGAATCATGAATTATGAATTGAATCAGGAATCGAATCATGAATTGAATCATGAATCATGAATTGAATTATGATTTTAATTATGAATCATGAATCATGAATTGAATCATGAATCATGAATCATGAATCATGAATTGAATCATGAATCATGAATCATGAATCATGAATTGAATTATGAATTGAATCACGAATCTTGAATCATGAATTGAATCATGAATCATGAATCATAAATCATGAATCATGAATCATGAATTGAATTATGAATCATGAATTGAATCATGAATCGAATCATGAATCATGAATCGAATCATGAATCATGAATTGTATCATGAATCATGAATCATGAATTGAATCATGAATCATGAATTGAATCATGATTTTAATTATGAATCATGAATCATGAATTGAATCATGAATCATGAATCATGAATCATGAATTGAATCATGAATCATGAATCATGAATCATAAATTGAATTATGAATTGAATCATGAATCATGAATTGAATCATGAATCATGAATCATGAAATGAATCATGAATCATGAATCATGAATCATGAATTGAATTATGAATCATGAATTGAATCATAATTCGAATCTCGAATCATGAATCGAATCATGAATCATGAATTGTATCATGAATCATGAATCATGAATTGAATCATGAATCATAAATCATGAATTGAATCATGAATCATGAATCATGAATCATGAATCATGAATTGAATCATGAATCATGAATCATGAATCGAATCATGAATCAAGAATTGAATCATGAATCATGAATTATGAATCATGAATTGAATCATGAATCATGAATCATGAATTGAATCATGAATCATGAATCATGAATTGAATCATGAATCATGAATCATGAATCATGAATCATGAATCGAATCATGAATCATGAATCATGAATCGAATCATGAATCATGAATTGAATCATGAATCGTGAATCATGAATTGAATCATGAATCATGAATCACGATTGAATCATGAATCATGAATCATGAATCATGAATCGAATCATGAATCATGAAGCATGAATCATGAAGCATGAATCATGAATTGAATCATGAATCATGAATCATGAATTGAATCATGAAGCATGAATCATGAATCATAAATTGAATCATAAATCATGAATCATGAATTGTATCATGAATCATGAATCGAATCATGAATCATGAATCATGAATTGAATCATGAATTGAATCATGAATCATGAATCGAATCATGAATCATGAATTGAATCATGAATCATGAATCATAAATCGAATCATGAATTATGAATTGAATCATGAAGCGAATCATGAATTGAATCATTAATCATGAATTGAATCATGAATCATGAATTGAATCATGAATCATGAATTATGAATCATGAATTGAAATATGAATCATGAATCATGAATTGAATCATGAATCATGAATCATGAATCGAATCATGAATCATGAATCGAATCATGAATCATGAATTAATTCATGAATCATGAATTAAATCATGAATCATGAATTAATGAATTGAATCATGAATTATGAATCATGAATTGAATCATGAATCATGAATCATGAATTGAATCATGAATCATGAATCATAAATCGAATCATGAATTATGAATTGAATCATGAATCGAATCATGAATTGAATCATTAATCATGAATTGAATCATGAATCATGAATCGAATCATGAATTGAATCATGAATCATGAATCATGAATTGAATCATGAATCATGAATCATGAATTGAATCATGAATCATGAATCATGAATCGAATCATGAATCATGAATCATGAATTGAATCATGAATCATGAATCGAATCATGAATCATGAATTGAAACATTAATTGAATCATGTATCATGAATTGAATCAGGAATCGAATCATGTATCATGAATTGAATCAGGAATCGAATCATGAATTGAATTATGAATCATGAAATGAATCATGAGTCATGAATAATGAATTGAATCATGAATCATGAATCATGAATTGAATCATGAATCATGAATCATGAATCGAATCATGAATCATGAATTGAATCATGAGTTGAATCATGAATCATAAATTGAATCATGAATCATGAATCATGAATCATGAATTGAATTATGAATCATGAATTGTATCATGAATCATGAATCATGAATTGAATCATGAATCATGAATCATGAATCATGAATCGAATCATGAATCATGAATCGAGTCATGAATCATGAATCGAATCATGAATCATGAATTGAATCATGAATCATGAATCATGAATTGAATCATGAATCATGAATCATGAATTGAATCATGAATCATGAATCATGAATTGAATCATGAATCATGAATCATGAATCGAATCATGAATCATGAATCATGAATCATGAATCGAATCATGAATCATGAATTGAATCATGAATCATGAATCATGAATCGAAACATGAATCATGAATTGAATCATGAATTGAATCATGAATCATGAATCATGAATCGAATAATGAATCATGAATTGAATCATGAATCATGAATCATGAATCATGAATCAAGAATCATGAATCGAAACATGAATCATGAATTGAATCATGAATCATGAATCATGAATTGAATCATGAATCATGAATCATGAATCGAATAATGAATCATGAATCATGAATCATGAATTGAATCATGAATCATGAATTGAATCATGAATCATGGATCGAATCATGAATTGAATTATGAATCATGAATCGAATCATGAATCATGAATTGAATCATGAATCATGAATCATGAATCATAAGTTGAATCATAATACATGAATCATGAATCATGAATCGAATCATGAATCATGAATCATGAATTGAATCATGAATTGAATCATGAATCATGAATCGAATCATGAATCATGAATCGAATCATGAATCATGAATTGAATCATGAATTGAATCATGAATCATTAATTGAATCATGAATCATGAATCATAAATCCAATCATGAATCATGAATTGAATCATGAATCGAATCATGAATTGAATCATTAATCATGAATTGAATCATGAATCATGAATTATGAATCATGAATTGAATCATGAATCATGAATCATGAATTGAATCATGAATTGAATCATTAATCATGAATTGAATCATGAATCATGAATTATGAATCATGAATTGAATCATGAATAATGAATCATGAATTGAATCATGAATCATGAATCATGAATTGAATCATGAGTTATGAATCATGAATTGAATCATGAATCATGAATCATGAATTGAATCATGAATCATGAATCATGAATCATAAATCGAATCATGAATCATGAATCATGAATTGAATCATGAATCATGAATCATGAATCGAATCATGAATCATGAATCGAGTCATAAATCATGAATCGAATCATGAATCATGAATTGAATCATGAATCATGAATCATGAATTGAATCATGAATCATGAATCATGAATTGAATCATGAATCATGAATCATGAATTGAATCATGAATCATGAATCATGAATCGAATCATGAATCATGAATCATGAATTGAATCATGAATCATGAATCGAATCATGAATCATGAATTGAAACATTAATTGAATCATGTATCATGAATTGAATCAGGAATCGAATCATGTATCATGAATTGAATCAGGAATCGAATCATGAATTGAATTATGAATCATGAAATGAATCATGAGTCATGAATAATGAATTGAATCATGAATCATGAATCATGAATTGAATCATGAATCATGAATCATGAATTGAATCATGAATCATGAATCATGAATTGAATCATGAATCGAATCATGAATCATGAATCGAATCATGAAACATTAATTGAATCATGTATCATGAATTGAATCAGGAATCGAATCATGTATCATGAATTGAATCAGGAATCGAATCATGAATTGAATTATGAATCATGAATTGAATCATGAATCATGAATCATGAATTGAATCAGGAATTATGAATCATGAATTGAATCACGAATCATGAATCATGAATTGAATCATGAATCATGAATCATGAATTGAATCATGAATCATGAATCATGAATTGAATCATGAATCGAATCATGAATCATGAATCGAATCATGAATCATGAATTGAATCATGAATCATGAATCATGAATTGAATCATGAATCATGAATCATGAATTGAATCATGAATCATGAATCATGAATCGAATCATGAATCATGAATCATGAATCGAATCATGAATCATGAATTGAATCATGAATCATGAATCATGAATTGAATCAGGAATCATGAATCATAAATCATGAATCGAATCATGAATCATGAATCATGAATCATGAATCAGGAATCGAATCATGAATTGAATCATGAATCATGAATTGAATCATGATTTTAATTATGAATCTAGAATCATGAATTGAATCATGAATCATGAATCATGAATCATGAATTGAATCATGAATCATGAATCATGAATCATGAATTGAATTATGAATTGAATCACGAATCTTGAATCATGAATTGAATCATGAATCATGAATCATGAATCATAAATCATGAATCATGAATCATGATTCATGAATCATGAATCATAAATTGAATTATGAATTGAATCATGAATCATGAATTGAATCAAGAATCATGAATCATGAAATGAATCATGAATCATGAATCATGAATCATGAATTGAATTATGAATCATGAATTGAATCATGAATCGAATCATGAATCATGAATCGAATCATGAATCATGAATTGTATCATGAATCATGAATTGAATCATGAATCATGAATCATGAATTGAATCATGAATCATGAATCATGAATCATGAATTGAATCATGAATCATGAATCATGAATCGAATCATGAATCAAGAATTGAATCATGAATCATGAATTATGAATCATGAATTGAATCATGAATCATGAATCATGAATTGAATCATGAATCATGAATCATGAATTGAATCATGAATCATGAATTGAATCATGAATCATGAATCATGAATCATGAATCAAATCATGAATCATGAATCATGAATTGAATCATGAATCATGAATCATGAATCATGAATCATGAATCGAATCATGAATCATGAATCATGAATTGAATCATGAATCATGAATTGAATCATGAATCGTGAATCATGAATTGAATCATGAATCATGAATCACGATTGAATCATGAATCATGAATCATGAATCATGAATCGAATCATGAATCATGAATTGAATCATGAATCATGAATCATGAATTGAATCATGAATCATGAATCATGAATTGAATCATGAAGCATGAATCATGAATCATAAATTGAATAATAAATCATGAATCATGAATTGTATCATGAATCATGAATCGAATCATGAATCATGAATCATGAATTGAATCATGAATTGAATCATGAATCATGAATCGAATCATGAATCATGAATTGAATCATGAATCATGAATCATAAATCGAATCATGAATTATGAATTGAATCATGAATCGAATCATGAATTGAATCATTAATCATGAATTGAATCATGAATCATGAATTGAATCATGAATCATGAATTATGAATCATGAATTGAATCATGAATCATGAATCATGAATTGAATCATGAATCATGAATCATGAATCGAATCATGAATCATGAATCGAATCATGAATCATGAATTGAATCATGAATCATGAATCATGAATTAAATCATGAATCATGAATTAATGAATTGAATCATGAATTATGAATCATGAATTGAATCATGAGTCATGAATCATGAATTGAATCATGAATCATGAATCATAAATCGAATCATGAATTATGAATTGAATCATGAATCGAATCATGAATTGAATCATTAATCATGAATTGAATCATGAATCATGAATTATGAATCATGAATTGAATCATGAATCATGAATCATGAATTGAATCATGAATTGAATCATTAATCATGAATTGAATCATGAATCATGAATTATGAATCATGAATTGAATCATGAATAATGAATCATGAATTGAATCATGAATCATGAATCATGAATTGAATCATGAGTTATGAATCATGAATTGAATCATGAATCATGAATCATGAATTGAATCATGAATCATGAATCATGAATCATAAATCGAATCATGAATCATGAATCATGAATTGAATCATGAATCATGAATCATGAATCGAATCATGAATCATGAATCGAGTCATAAATCATGAATCGAATCATGAATCATGAATTGAATCATGAATCATGAATCATGAATTGAATCATGAATCATGAATTATGAATTGAATCATGAATCATGAATCATGAATTGAATCATGAATCATGAATCATGAATCGAATCATGAATCATGAATCATGAATTGAATCATGAATCATGAATCGAATCATGAATCATGAATTGAAACATTAATTGAATCATGTATCATGAATTGAATCAGGAATCGAATCATGTATCATGAATTGAATCAGGAATCGAATCATGAATTGAATTATGAATCATGAAATGAATCATGAGTCATGAATAATGAATTGAATCATGAATAATGAATCATGAATTGAATCATGAATCATGAATCATGAATTGAATCAGGAATTATGAATCATGAATTGAATCACGAATCATGAATCATGAATTGAATCATGAATCATGAATCATGAATTGAATCATGAATCATGAATCATGAATTGAATCATGAATCGAATCATGAATCATGAATCGAATCATGAATCATGAATTGAATCATGAATCATGAATCATGAATTGAATCATGAATCATGAATCATGAATTGAATCATGAATCATGAATCATGAATCGAATCATGAATCATGAATCATGAATCGAATCATGAATCATGAATTGAATCATGAATCATGAATCATGAATTGAATCATGAATCATGAATCATGAATCATGAATCAGGAATCGAATCATGAATTGAATCATGAATCATGAATTGAATCATGATTTTAATTATGAATCTAGAATCATGAATTGAATCATGAATCATGAATCATGAATCATGAATTGAATCATGAATCATGAATCATGAATCATGAATTGAATTATGAATTGAATCACGAATCTTGAATCATGAATTGAATCATGAATCATGAATCATGAATCATAAATCATGAATCATGAATCATGATTCATGAATCATGAATCATAAATTGAATTATGAATTGAATCATGAATCATGAATTGAATCAAGAATCATGAATCATGAAATGAATCATGAATCATGAATCATGAATCATGAATTGAATTATGAATCATGAATTGAATCATGAATCGAATCATGAATCATGAATCGAATCATGAATCATGAATCGAATCATGAATCATGAATTGTATCATGAATCATGAATTGAATCATGAATCATGAATCATGAATTGAATCATGAATCATGAATCATGAATCATGAATTGAATCATGAATCATGAATCATGAATCGAATCATGAATCAAGAATTGAATCATGAATCATGAATTATGAATCATGAATTGAATCATGAATCATGAATCATGAATTGAATCATGAATCATGAATCATGAATTGAATCATGAATCATGAATTGAATCATGAATCATGAATCATGAATCATGAATCAAATCATGAATCATGAATCATGAATTGAATCATGAATCATGAATCATGAATCATGAATCATGAATCGAATCATGAATCATGAATCATGAATTGAATCATGAATCATGAATTGAATCATGAATCGTGAATCATGAATTGAATCATGAATCATGAATCACGATTGAATCATGAATCATGAATCATGAATCATGAATCGAATCATGAATCATGAATTGAATCATGAATCATGAATCATGAATTGAATCATGAATCATGAATCATGAATTGAATCATGAAGCATGAATCATGAATCATAAATTGAATAATAAATCATGAATCATGAATTGTATCATGAATCATGAATCGAATCATGAATCATGAATCATGAATTGAATCATGAATTGAATCATGAATCATGAATCGAATCATGAATCATGAATTGAATCATGAATCATGAATCATAAATCGAATCATGAATTATGAATTGAATCATGAATCGAATCATGAATTGAATCATTAATCATGAATTGAATCATGAATCATGAATTGAATCATGAATCATGAATTATGAATCATGAATTGAATCATGAATCATGAATCATGAATTGAATCATGAATCATGAATCATGAATCGAATCATGAATCATGAATCGAATCATGAATCATGAATTGAATCATGAATCATGAATCATGAATTAAATCATGAATCATGAATTAATGAATTGAATCATGAATTATGAATCATGAATTGAATCATGAGTCATGAATCATGAATTGAATCATGAATCATGAATCATAAATCGAATCATGAATTATGAATTGAATCATGAATCGAATCATGAATTGAATCATTAATCATGAATTGAATCATGAATCATGAATTATGAATCATGAATTGAATCATGAATCATGAATCATGAATTGAATCATGAATTGAATCATTAATCATGAATTGAATCATGAATCATGAATTATGAATCATGAATTGAATCATGAATAATGAATCATGAATTGAATCATGAATCATGAATCATGAATTGAATCATGAGTTATGAATCATGAATTGAATCATGAATCATGAATCATGAATTGAATCATGAATCATGAATCATGAATCATAAATCGAATCATGAATCATGAATCATGAATTGAATCATGAATCATGAATCATGAATCGAATCATGAATCATGAATCGAGTCATAAATCATGAATCGAATCATGAATCATGAATTGAATCATGAATCATGAATCATGAATTGAATCATGAATCATGAATCATGAATTGAATCATGAATCATGAATCATGAATTGAATCATGAATCATGAATCATGAATCGAATCATGAATCATGAATCATGAATTGAATCATGAATCATGAATCGAATCATGAATCATGAATTGAAACATTAATTGAATCATGTATCATGAATTGAATCAGGAATCGAATCATGTATCATGAATTGAATCAGGAATCGAATCATGAATTGAATTATGAATCATGAAATGAATCATGAGTCATGAATAATGAATTGAATCATGAATCATGAATCATGAATTGAATCATGAATCATGAATTGAATCATGAATCATGAATCATGAATTGAATCATGAATCGAATCATGAATCATGAATCGAATCATGAAACATTAATTGAATCATGTATCATGAATTGAATCAGGAATCGAATCATGTATCATGAATTGAATCAGGAATCGAATCATGAATTGAATTATGAATCATGAAATGAATCATGAGTCATGAATAATGAATTGAATCATGAATAATGAATCATGAATTGAATCATGAATCATGAATCATGAATTGAATCAGGAATTATGAATCATGAATTGAATCACGAATCATGAATCATGAATTGAATCATGAATCATGAATCATGAATTGAATCATGAATCATGAATCATGAATTGAATCATGAATCGAATCATGAATCATGAATCGAATCATGAATCATGAATTGAATCATGAATCATGAATCATGAATTGAATCATGAATCATGAATCATGAATTGAATCATGAATCATGAATCATGAATCGAATCATGAATCATGAATCATGAATCGAATCATGAATCATGAATTGAATCATGAATCATGAATCATGAATTGAATCAGGAATCATGAATCATAAATCATGAATCGAATCATGAATCATGAATCATGAATCATGAATCAGGAATCGAATCATGAATTGAATCATGAATCATGAATTGAATCATGATTTTAATTATGAATCTAGAATCATGAATTGAATCATGAATCATGAATCATGAATCATGAATTGAATCATGAATCATGAATCATGAATCATGAATTGAATTATGAATTGAATCACGAATCTTGAATCATGAATTGAATCATGAATCATGAATCATGAATCATAAATCATGAATCATGAATCATGATTCATGAATCATGAATCATAAATTGAATTATGAATTGAATCATGAATCATGAATTGAATCAAGAATCATGAATCATGAAATGAATCATGAATCATGAATCATGAATCATGAATTGAATTATGAATCATGAATTGAATCATGAATCGAATCATGAATCATGAATCGAATCATGAATCATGAATTGTATCATGAATCATGAATTGAATCATGAATCATGAATCATGAATTGAATCATGAATCATGAATCATGAATCATGAATTGAATCATGAATCATGAATCATGAATCGAATCATGAATCAAGAATTGAATCATGAATCATGAATTATGAATCATGAATTGAATCATGAATCATGAATCATGAATTGAATCATGAATCATGAATCATGAATTGAATCATGAATCATGAATTGAATCATGAATCATGAATCATGAATCATGAATCAAATCATGAATCATGAATCATGAATTGAATCATGAATCATGAATCATGAATCATGAATCATGAATCGAATCATGAATCATGAATCATGAATTGAATCATGAATCATGAATTGAATCATGAATCGTGAATCATGAATTGAATCATGAATCATGAATCACGATTGAATCATGAATCATGAATCATGAATCATGAATCGAATCATGAATCATGAATTGAATCATGAATCATGAATCATGAATTGAATCATGAATCATGAATCATGAATTGAATCATGAAGCATGAATCATGAATCATAAATTGAATAATAAATCATGAATCATGAATTGTATCATGAATCATGAATCGAATCATGAATCATGAATCATGAATTGAATCATGAATTGAATCATGAATCATGAATCGAATCATGAATCATGAATTGAATCATGAATCATGAATCATAAATCGAATCATGAATTATGAATTGAATCATGAATCGAATCATGAATTGAATCATTAATCATGAATTGAATCATGAATCATGAATTGAATCATGAATCATGAATTATGAATCATGAATTGAATCATGAATCATGAATCATGAATTGAATCATGAATCATGAATCATGAATCGAATCATGAATCATGAATCGAATCATGAATCATGAATTGAATCATGAATCATGAATCATGAATTAAATCATGAATCATGAATTAATGAATTGAATCATGAATTATGAATCATGAATTGAATCATGAGTCATGAATCATGAATTGAATCATGAATCATGAATCATAAATCGAATCATGAATTATGAATTGAATCATGAATCGAATCATGAATTGAATCATTAATCATGAATTGAATCATGAATCATGAATTGAATCATGAATCATGAATTATGAATCATGAATTGAATCATGAATCATGAATCATGAATTGAATCATGAATCATGAATCATGAATCGAATCATGAATCATGAATCGAGTCATGAATCATGAATCGAATCATGAATCATGAATTGAATCATGAATCATGAATCATGAATTGAATCATGAATCATGAATCATGAATTGAATCATGAATCATGAATCATGAATTGAATCATGAATCATGAATCATGAATCGAATCATGAATCATGAATCATGAATTGAATCATGAATCATGAATCGAATCATGAATCATGAATTGAAACATTAATTGAATCATGTATCATGAATTGAATCAGGAATCGAATCATGTATCATGAATTGAATCAGGAATCGAATCATGAATTGAATTATGAATCATGAAATGAATCATGAGTCATGAATAATGAATTGAATCATGAATCATGAATCATGAATCATGAATTGAATCATGAATCATGAATCATGAATCGAATCATGAATCATGAATCGAATCATGAATCATGAATTGAATCATGAGTTGAATCATGAATCATAAATTGAATCATGAATCATGAATCATGAATCATGAATTGAATCATGAATCATGAATTGTATCATGAATCATGAATCATGAATTGAATCATGAATCATGAATCATGAATCGAATCATGAATCATGAATCGAGTCATGAATCATGAATCGAATCATGAATCATGAATTGAATCATGAATCATGAATCATGAATTGAATCATGAATCATGAATCATGAATTGAATCATGAATCATGAATCATGAATCGAATCATGAATCATGAATCATGAATCATGAATCGAATCATGAATCATGAATTGAATCATGAATCATGAATCGAAACATGAATCATGAATTGAATCATGAATTGAATCATGAATCATGAATCATGAATCGAATAATGAATCATGAATTTAATCATGAATCATGAATCATGAATCATGAATCAAGAATCATGAATCGAAACATGAATCATGAATTGAATCATGAATCATGAATCATGAATTGAATCATGAATCATGAATCATGAATCGAATCATGAATCATGAATCATGAATCATGAATTGAATCATGAATCATGAATTGAATCATGAATCATTGATCGAATCATGAATTGAATTATGAATCATGAATCGAATCATGAATCATGAATTGAATCATGAATCATGAATCATGAATCATAAGTTGAATCATAATACTTGAATCATGAATCATGAATCGAATCATGAATCATGAATTGAATCATGAATTGAATCATGAATCATGAATCGAATCATGAATCATGAATCGAATCATGAATCATGAATTGAATCATGAATTTAATCATGAATCATTAATTGAATCATGAATCATGAATCATAAATCCAATCATGAATCATGAATTGAATCATGAATCGAATCATGAATTGAATCATTAATCATGAATTGAATCATGAATCATGAATTATGAATCATGAATTGAATCATGAATCATGAATCATGAATTGAATCATGAATTAAATCATGAATCATGAATTGAATCATGAATCATGAATTATGAATCATGAATTGAATCATGAATAATGAATCATGAATTGAATCATGAATCATGAATCATGAATTGAATCATGAATTATGAATCATGAATTGAATCATGAATCATGAATCATGAATTGAATCATGAATCATGAATCATAAATCGAATCATGAATCATGAATCGAATCATGAATCATGAATTGAATCATGAATCATGAATCATGAATTGAATCATGAATCATGAATCATGAATTGAATCATGAATCGAATCATGAATCATGAATCGAATCATGAATCATGAATTGAATCATGAATCATGAATCATGAATTGAATCATGAATCATGAATTGAATCATGAATCGAATCATGAATCATGAATCATGAATCATGAATTGAATCATGAATCATGAATCGAATCATGAATCATGAATTGAATCATGAGTTGAATCATGAATCATGAATCATGAATCATGAATTGAATCATGAATCATGAATCGAATCTTAAATCATGAATCATGAATCATGATTCATGAATTGAATCATGAATCATGAATTATGAATCGAATCATGAATCATGAATTAAATCATGAGTTGAATCATGAATCATAAATTGAATCATGAATCATGAAATGAATCATGAATTGAATCATGAATTGAATCATGATTCATGAATCATGAATTGAATCATGAATCATGAATCATGAATCATGAATCATGAATCATGAATTCAATCATGAATCATGATTTGAATCAGGAATCGAATCATGAATCATGAATTGAATCATGATTTTAATTATGAATCATGAATCATGAATTGAATCATGAATCATGAATCATGAATCATGAATTGAATTATGAATTGAATCATGAATCTTGAATCATGAATTGAATCATGAATCATGAATCATAAATCATGAATCATGAATCATGAATTGAATTATGAATTGAATCATGAATCATGAATTGAATCATGAATCATGAATCATGAAATGAATCATGAATCATGAATCATGAATTGAATCATGAATCATGAATCGAGACATGAATCATGAATCGAATCATGAATCATGAATTGTATCATGAATCATGAATCATGAATTGAATCATGAATCATGAATCATGAATTGAATCATGAATCATGAATCATGAATCGAATCATAATTCATGAATCATGAATCATGAATTGAATCATGAATTATGAATCATGAATTGAATCATGAATCATGAATCATGAATTGAATCATGAATCATGAATCATGAATCATAAATCGAATCATGAATCATGAATCGAATCATGAATCATGAATTGAATCATGAATCATGAATCAAGAATTGAATCATGAATCATGAATCATGAATTGAATCATGAATCATGAATCATGAATCATGAATCATGAATCGAATCATGAATCATGAATCATGAATCATGAATTGAATCATGAATCATGAATCGAATCATGAATTGAATCATGAGTTGAATCATGAATCATAAATTGAATCATGAATCATGAATCATGAATTGAATCATGAATCATGAATCGAATCATAAATCATGAATCATGAATCATGATTCATGAATTGAATCATGAATCATGAATTATGAATTGAATCATGAATCATGAATTAAATCATGAGTTGAATCATGAATCATAAATTGAATCATGAATCAAGAAATGAATCATGAATTGAATCATGAATTGAATCATGATTCATGAATCATGAATTGAATCATGAATCATGAATCATGAATCATGAATTCAATCATGAATCATGATTTGAATCAGGAATCGAATCATGAATCATGAATTGAATCATGATTTTAATTATGAATCATGAATCATGAATTGAATCATGAATCATGAATCATGAATCATGAATTGAATTATGAATTGAATCATGAATCTTGAATCATGAATTGAATCATGAATCATGAATCATAAATCATGAATCATGAATCATGAATCATGAATTGAATTATGAATTGAATCATGAATCATGAATTGAATCATGAATCATGAATTGAATCATGAATCATGAATCGAATCTTAAATCATGAATCATGAATCATGATTCATGAATTGAATCATGAATCATGAATTATGAATCGAATCATGAATCATGAATTAAATCATGAGTTGAATCATGAATCATAAATTGAATCATGAATCATGAAATGAATCATGAATTGAATCATGAATTGAATCATGATTCATGAATCATGAATTGAATCATGAATCATGAATCATGAATCATGAATCATGAATCATGAATTCAATCATGAATCATGATTTGAATCAGGAATCGAATCATGAATCATGAATTGAATCATGATTTTAATTATGAATCATGAATCATGAATTGAATCATGAATCATGAATCATGAATCATGAATTGAATTATGAATTGAATCATGAATCTTGAATCATGAATTGAATCATGAATCATGAATCATAAATCATGAATCATGAATCATGAATTGAATTATGAATTGAATCATGAATCATGAATTGAATCATGAATCATGAATCATGAAATGAATCATGAATCATGAATCATGAATTGAATCATGAATCATGAATCGAGACATGAATCATGAATCGAATCATGAATCATGAATTGTATCATGAATCATGAATCATGAATTGAATCATGAATCATGAATCATGAATTGAATCATGAATCATGAATCATGAATCGAATCATAATTCATGAATCATGAATCATGAATTGAATCATGAATTATGAATCATGAATTGAATCATGAATCATGAATCATGAATTGAATCATGAATCATGAATCATGAATCATAAATCGAATCATGAATCATGAATCGAATCATGAATCATGAATTGAATCATGAATCATGAATCAAGAATTGAATCATGAATCATGAATCATGAATTGAATCATGAATCATGAATCATGAATCATGAATCATGAATCGAATCATGAATCATGAATCATGAATCATGAATTGAATCATGAATCATGAATCGAATCATGAATTGAATCATGAGTTGAATCATGAATCATAAATTGAATCATGAATCATGAATCATGAATTGAATCATGAATCATGAATCGAATCATAAATCATGAATCATGAATCATGATTCATGAATTGAATCATGAATCATGAATTATGAATTGAATCATGAATCATGAATTAAATCATGAGTTGAATCATGAATCATAAATTGAATCATGAATCAAGAAATGAATCATGAATTGAATCATGAATTGAATCATGATTCATGAATCATGAATTGAATCATGAATCATGAATCATGAATCATGAATTCAATCATGAATCATGATTTGAATCAGGAATCGAATCATGAATCATGAATTGAATCATGATTTTAATTATGAATCATGAATCATGAATTGAATCATGAATCATGAATCATGAATCATGAATTGAATTATGAATTGAATCATGAATCTTGAATCATGAATTGAATCATGAATCATGAATCATAAATCATGAATCATGAATCATGAATCATGAATTGAATTATGAATTGAATCATGAATCATGAATTGAATCATGAATCATGAATTGAATCATGAATCATGAATCATGAATTGAATCATGAATCATGAATCATGAATTGAATCATGAATCATGAATCGAATCATGAATCATGAATCGAATCATGAATCATAAATTGTATCATGAATCATGAATCATGAATTGAATCATGAATCATGAATCATGAATTGAATCATGAATCATGAATCATGAATCATGAATCGAATCATGAATCATGAATCATGAATTGAATCATGAATCATGAATTGAATCATGAATCATGAATTATGAATCATGAATTGAATCATGAATCATGAATTGAATCATGAATCATGAATCATGAATTGAATCATGAATTATGAATAATGAATCATGAATCGAATCATGAATCATGAATCATGAATCGAATCATGAATCATGAATTAAATCATGAATCATGAATCATGAATTGAATCATGAATCATGAATTGAATCATAAATCATGAATTGAATCATGAATTGAATCATGAATCAAGAATCGAATCATGAATCATGAATTGAATCAAGAATCATGAATCATGAATCATAAATTGAATCATAAATCATGAATCATGAATTGAATCATGAATCATGAATCGAATCATGTATCATGAATCATGAATTGAATCATGAATCATGAATCGAATCATGAATCATGAATCATGAATCATGAATTGAATCATGAATCATGAATTGAATCAGGAATCGAATCATGAATTCAATCATGAATCATAAATCGAATCATGAATCATGAATTGAATCAGAAATCGAATCATGAATTCAATCATGAATCATGAATTGAATCATGATTTTAATTATAAATCATGAATCATGAATTGAATCATGAATCATGAATCATGAATCATGAATTGAATTATGAATTGAATCATGAATCTTGAATCATGAATTGAATCATGAATCATGAATCATAAATCATGAATCATGAATCATGAATCATGATTCATGAATCATGAATTGAATTATGAATTGAATCATGAATCATGAATTGAATCATGAATCATGAATCATGAATTGAATCATGAATCATGAATCATGAATTGAATCATGAATCATGAATCATGAATTGAATTATGAATCATGAATTGTATCATGAATCATGAATCATGAATTGAATCATGAATCATGAATTGAATCATGAATCATGAATCATGAATCATGAATCGAATCATGAATCATGAATCATGAATCGAATCATGAATCATGAATTGAATCATGAATCATGAATCATGAATTGAATCATGAATCATGAATTAATGAATTGAATCATGAATCATGAATCATGAATCGAATCATGAATCATGAATCATGAATTGAATCATGAATCATGAATCGAATCATGAATCATGAATTGAATCATAAATCATGAATCATGAATTGAATCATGAATCATGAATTAATGAATTGAATCATGAATCATGAATCATGAATCGAATCATGAATCATGAATCATGAATTGAATCATGAATCATGAATCTAATCATGAATCATGAATTGAAACATTATTTGAATCATGTATCATGAATTGAATAAGGAATCGAATCATGAATTGAATTATGAATCATGAAATGAATCATGAGTCATGAATAATGAATTGAATCATGAATCATGAATCATGAATCATGAATTGAATCATGAATCATGAATCGAATCATGTATCATGAATCATGAATTGAATCATGAATCTAGAATCGAATCATGAATCATGAATCATGAATCATGAATTGAATCAGGAATCGAATCATGAATTCAATCATGAATCATAAATCGAATCATGAATCATGAATTGAATCAGAAATCGAATCATGAATTCAATCATGAATCATGAATTGAATCATGATTTTAATTATGAATCATGAATCATGAATTGAATCATGAATCATGAATCATGAATCATGAATTGAATTATGAATTGAATCATGAATCTTGAATCATGAATTGAATCATGAATCATGAATCATAAATCATGAATCATGAATCATGAATCATAAATCATGAATCATGAATCATGATTCATGA
Organism: Mixophyes australis; assembly: GCA_036250195.1. Lineage (NCBI taxonomy): Eukaryota > Metazoa > Chordata > Amphibia > Anura > Limnodynastidae > Mixophyes > Mixophyes australis. The sequence continues at coordinate 976,843 of JAVHZZ010000043.1, read as the reverse complement.
ATCATGAATCATGAATTGAATTATGAATTGAATCATGAATTGAATCATGAATCATGAATCATGAAATGAATCATGAATCATGAATCATGAATTGAATTATGAATCATGAATCAAGAATCATGAATCAAATCATGAATTGAATCATGAATCATGAATTGAATCATGAATCATGAATTGAATCATGAATCATGAATCATGATTTGAATCATGAATCATGAATTCAATCATGAATTCAATCATGAATCAGGAATCGGATCATGAATTCAATCATGAATCATAAATCGAATCATGAATTATGAATTGAATCAGGAATCGAATCATGAATTGAATCATGAATCATGAATTGAATCATGATTTTAATTATGAATCATGAATCATGAATTGAATCATGAATCATGAATCATGAATCATGAATTGAATCATGAATCATGAATCATGAATCATGAATTGAATTATGAATTGAATCACGAATCTTGAATCATGAATTGAATCATGAATCATGAATCATAAATCATGAATCATGAATCATGATTCATGAATCATGAATCATAAATTGAATTATGAATTGAATCATGAATCATGAATTGAATCATGAATCATAAATCATGAAATGAATCATGAATCATGAATCATGAATCATGAATTGAATTATGAATCATGAATTGAATCATGAATCGAATCATGAATCATGAATCGAATCATGAATCATGAATTGTATCATGAATCATGAATCATGAATTGAATCATGAATCATGAATCATGAATTGAATCATGAATCAAGAATCATGAATTGAATCATGAATCATGAATCATGAATTGAATCATGAATCATGAATCATGAATCATGAATCATGAATCGAATCATGAATCATGAATCATGAATCGAATCATGAATCATGAATTGAATCATGAATCGTGAATCATGAATTGAATCATGAATCATGAATCACGATTGAATCATGAATCATGAATCATGAATCATGAATCGAATCATGAATCATGAATTGAATCATGAATCATGAATCATGAATTGAATCATGAATCATGAATCATGAATTGAATCATGAAGCATGAATCATGAATCATAAATTGAATCATAAATCATGAATCATGAATTGTATCATGAATCATGAATCGAATCATGAATCATGAATCATGAATTGAATCATGAATTGAATCATGAATCATGAATCGAATCATGAATCATGAATTGAATCATGAATCATGAATCATAAATCGAATCATGAATTATGAATTGAATCATGAATCGAATCATGAATTGAATCATTAATCATGAATTGAATCATGAATCATGAATTGAATCATGAATCATGAATTATGAATCATGAATTGAATCATGAATCATGAATCATGAATTGAATCATGAATCATGAATCATGAATCGAATCATGAATCATGAATCGAATCATGAATCATGAATTGAATCATGAATCATGAATCATGAATTAAATCATGAATCATGAATTAATGAATTGAATCATGAATTATGAATCATGAATTGAATCATGAATCATGAATCATGAATCATGAATCATGAATCATAAATCGAATCATGAATTATGAATTGAATCATGAATCGAATCATGAATTGAATCATTAATCATGAATTGAATCATGAATCATGAATTGAATCATGAATCATGAATTATGAATCATGAATTGAATCATGAACCATGAATCATGAATTGAATCATGAATCATGAATCATGAATCGAATCATGAATCATGAATCGAGTCATGAATCATGAATCGAATCATGAATCATGAATTGAATCATGAATCATGAATCATGAATTGAATCATGAATCATGAATCATGAATTGAATCATGAATCATGAATCATGAATTGAATCATGAATCATGAATCATGAATCGAATCATGAATCATGAATCATTAATTGAATCTTGAATCATGAATCGAATCATGAATCATGAATTGAAACATTAATTGAATCATGTATCATGAATTGAATCAGGAATCGAATCATGTATCATGAATTGAATCAGGAATCGAATCATGAATCGAATCATGAATCATGAATCATGAATCGAATCATGAATCATGAATTAAATCATGAATCATGAATCATGAATTGAATCATGAATCATGAATTGAATCATAAATCATGAATTGAATCATGAATTGAATCATGAATCAAGAATCGAATCATGAATCATGAATTGAATCAAGAATCATGAATCATGAATCATAAATTGAATCATAAATCATGAATCATGAATTGAATCATGAATCATGAATCGAATCATGTATCATGAATCATGAATTGAATCATGAATCATGAATCGAATCATGAATCATGAATCATGAATCATGAATTGAATCATGAATCATGAATTGAATCAGGAATCGAATCATGAATTCAATCATGAATCATAAATCGAATCATGAATCATGAATTGAATCAGAAATCGAATCATGAATTCAATCATGAATCATGAATTGAATCATGATTTTACTTATGAATCATGAATCATGAATTGAATCATGAATCATGAATCATGAATCATGAATTGAATTATGAATTGAATCATGAATCTTGAATCATGAATTGAATCATGAATCATGAATCATAAATCATGAATCATGAATCATGAATCATGATTCATGAATCATGAATTGAATTATGAATTGAATCATGAATCATGAATTGAATCATGAATCATGAATCATGAATTGAATTATGAATCATGAATTGTATCATGAATCATGAATCATGAATTGAATCATGAATCATGAATTGAATCATGAATCATGAATCATGAATCATGAATCGAATCATGAATCATGAATCATGAATCGAATCATGAATCATGAATTGAATCATGAATCATGAATCATGAATTGAATCATGAATCATGAATTAATGAATTGAATCATGAATCATGAATCATGAATCGAATCATGAATCATGAATCATGAATTGAATCATGAATCATGAATCGAATCATGAATCATGAATTGAATCATAAATCATGAATCATGAATTGAATCATGAATCATGAATTAATGAATTGAATCATGAATCATGAATCATGAATCGAATCATGAATCATGAATCATGAATTGAATCATGAATCATGAATCTAATCATGAATCATGAATTGAAACATTATTTGAATCATGTATCATGAATTGAATAAGGAATCGAATCATGAATTGAATTATGAATCATGAAATGAATCATGAGTCATGAATAATGAATTGAATCATGAATCATGAATCATGAATCATGAATTGAATCATGAATCATGAATCGAATCATGTATCATGAATCATGAATTGAATCATGAATCTAGAATCGAATCATGAATCATGAATCATGAATCATGAATTGAATCATGAATCATGAATTGAATCAGGAATCGAATCATGAATTCAATCATGAATCATAAATCGAATCATGAATCATGAATTGAATCAGAAATCGAATCATGAATTCAATCATGAATCATGAATTGAATCATGATTTTAATTATGAATCATGAATCATGAATTGAATCATGAATCATGAATCATGAATCATGAATTGAATTATGAATTGAATCATGAATCTTGAATCATGAATTGAATCATGAATCATGAATCATAAATCATGAATCATGAATCATGAATCATAAATCATGAATCATGAATCATGATTCATGAATCATGAATCATGAATTGAATTATGAATTGAATCATGAATCATGAATTGAATCATGAATCATGAATCATGAAATGAATCATGAATCATGAATCATGAATTGAATTATGAATCATGAATCAAGAATCATGAATCAAATCATGAATTGAATCATGAATCATGAATTGAATCATGAATCATGAATTGAATCATGAATCATGAATCATGATTTGAATCATGAATCATGAATTCAATCATGAATTCAATCATGAATCAGGAATCGGATCATGAATTCAATCATGAATCATAAATCGAATCATGAATTATGAATTGAATCAGGAATCGAATCATGAATTGAATCATGAATCATGAATTGAATCATGATTTTAATTATGAATCATGAATCATGAATTGAATCATGAATCATGAATCATGAATCATGAATTGAATCATGAATCATGAATCATGAATCATGAATTGAATTATGAATTGAATCACGAATCTTGAATCATGAATTGAATCATGAATCATGAATCATAAATCATGAATCATGAATCATGATTCATGAATCATGAATCATAAATTGAATTATGAATTGAATCATGAATCATGAATTGAATCATGAATCATAAATCATGAAATGAATCATGAATCATGAATCATGAATCATGAATTGAATTATGAATCATGAATTGAATCATGAATCGAATCATGAATCATGAATCGAATCATGAATCATGAATTGTATCATGAATCATGAATCATGAATTGAATCATGAATCATGAATCATGAATTGAATCATGAATCAAGAATCATGAATTGAATCATGAATCATGAATCATGAATTGAATCATGAATCATGAATCATGAATCATGAATCATGAATCGAATCATGAATCATGAATCATGAATCGAATCATGAATCATGAATTGAATCATGAATCGTGAATCATGAATTGAATCATGAATCATGAATCACGATTGAATCATGAATCATGAATCATGAATCATGAATCGAATCATGAATCATGAATTGAATCATGAATCATGAATCATGAATTGAATCATGAATCATGAATCATGAATTGAATCATGAAGCATGAATCATGAATCATAAATTGAATCATAAATCATGAATCATGAATTGTATCATGAATCATGAATCGAATCATGAATCATGAATCATGAATTGAATCATGAATTGAATCATGAATCATGAATCGAATCATGAATCATGAATTGAATCATGAATCATGAATCATAAATCGAATCATGAATTATGAATTGAATCATGAATCGAATCATGAATTGAATCATTAATCATGAATTGAATCATGAATCATGAATTGAATCATGAATCATGAATTATGAATCATGAATTGAATCATGAATCATGAATCATGAATTGAATCATGAATCATGAATCATGAATCGAATCATGAATCATGAATCGAATCATGAATCATGAATTGAATCATGAATCATGAATCATGAATTAAATCATGAATCATGAATTAATGAATTGAATCATGAATTATGAATCATGAATTGAATCATGAATCATGAATCATGAATCATGAATCATGAATCATAAATCGAATCATGAATTATGAATTGAATCATGAATCGAATCATGAATTGAATCATTAATCATGAATTGAATCATGAATCATGAATTGAATCATGAATCATGAATTATGAATCATGAATTGAATCATGAACCATGAATCATGAATTGAATCATGAATCATGAATCATGAATCGAATCATGAATCATGAATCGAGTCATGAATCATGAATCGAATCATGAATCATGAATTGAATCATGAATCATGAATCATGAATTGAATCATGAATCATGAATCATGAATTGAATCATGAATCATGAATCATGAATTGAATCATGAATCATGAATCATGAATCGAATCATGAATCATGAATCATTAATTGAATCATGAATCATGAATCGAATCATGAATCATGAATTGAAACATTAATTGAATCATGTATCATGAATTGAATCAGGAATCGAATCATGTATCATGAATTGAATCAGGAATCGAATCATGAATTGAATTATGAATCATGAAATGAATCATGAGTCATGAATAATGAATTGAATCATGAATCATGAATCATGAATTGAATCATGAATCATGAATCATGAATCGAATCATGAATCATGAATCGAATCATGAATCATGAATTGAATCATGAGTTGAATCATGAATCATAAATTGAATCATGAATCATGAATCATGAATCATGAATTGAATCATGAATCATGAATTGTATCATGAATCATGAATCATGAATTGAATCATGAATCATGAATCATGAATCGAATCATGAATCATAAATCGAGTCATGAATCATGAATCGAATCATGAATTGAATCATGAATCATGAATCATGAATTGAATCATGAATCATGAATCATGAATTGAATCATGAATCATGAATCATGAATTGAATCAAGAATCATGAATCATGAATCGAATCATGAATCATGAATCATGAATCATGAATCGAATCATGAATCATGAATTGAATCATGAATCATGAATCATGAATCGAAACATGAATCATGAATTGAATCATGAATTGAATCATGAATCATGAATCATGAATCATGAATCGAATAATGAATCATGAATTGAATCATGAATCATGAATCATGAATCATGAATCAAGAATCATGAATCGAAACATGAATCATGAATTGAATCATGAATCATGAATCATGAATTGAATCATGAATCATGAATCATGAATCGAATAATGAATCATGAATCATGAATCATGAATTGAATCATGAATCATGAATTGAATCATGAATCATGGATCGAATCATGAATTGAATTATGAATCATGAATCGAATCATGAATCATGAATTGAATCATGAATCATGAATCATGAATCATAAGTTGAATCATAATACATGAATCATGAATCATGAATCGAATCATGAATCATGAATCTTGAATTGAATCATGAATTGAATCATGAATCATGAATCGAATCATGAATCATGAATCGAATCATGAATCATGAATTGAATCATGAATTGAATCATGAATCATTAATTGAATCATGAATCATGAATCATAAATCCAATCATGAATCATGAATTATGAATCATGAATTGAATCATGAATCATGAATCATGAATTGAATCATGAATTGAATCATGAATCATGAATTGAATCATGAATCATGAATTATGAATCATGAATTGAATCATGAATAATGAATCATGAATTGAATCATGAATCATGAATTGAATCATGAATTATGAATCATGAATTGAATCATGAATCATGAATCATGAATTGAATCATGAATCATGAATCATGAATCATAAATCGAATCATGAATCATGAATCGAATCATGAATCATGAATTGAATCATGAATCATGAATCATGAATTGAATCATGAATCATGAATCATGAATTGAATCATGAATCGAATCATGAATCATGAATCGAATCATGAATCATGAATTGAATCATGAATCATGAATCATGAATTGAATCATGAATCATGAATCATGAATTGAATCATGAATCATGAATCATGAATCGAATCATGAATCATGAATCATGAATCGAATCATGAATCATGAATTGAATCATGAATCATGAATCATGAATTGAATCAGGAATCATGAATCATGAATCATGAATCGAATCATGAATCATGAATCAAGAATCATGAATCAAATCATGAATTGAATCATGAATCATGAATTGAATCATGAATCATGAATTGAATCATGAATCATGAATTGAATCATGAATCATGAATCATGATTTGAATCATGAATCATGAATTCAATCATGAATTCAATCATGAATCAGGAATCGAATCATGAATTCAATCATGAATCATAAATCGAATCATGAATTATGAATTGAATCAGGAATCGAATCATGAATTGAATCATGAATCATGAATTGAATCATGATTTTAATTATGAATCATGAATCATGAATTGAATCATGAATCATGAATCATGAATCATGAATTGAATTATGAATTGAATCACGAATCTTGAATCATGAATTGAATCATGAATCATGAATCATGAATCATGAATCATGAATCATGAATCATAAATCATGAATCATGAATCATGATTCATGAATCATGAATCATGAATTGAATTATGAATTGAATCATGAATCATGAATTGAATCATGAATCATGAATCATGAAATGAATCATGAATCATGAATCATGAATTGAATTATGAATCATGAATCAAGAATCATGAATCAAATCATGAATTGAATCATGAATCATGAATTGAATCATGAATCATGAATTGAATCATGAATCATGAATCATGATTTGAATCATGAATCATGAATTCAATCATGAATTCAATCATGAATCAGGAATCGGATCATGAATTCAATCATGAATCATAAATCGAATCATGAATTATGAATTGAATCAGGAATCGAATCATGAATTGAATCATGAATCATGAATTGAATCATGATTTTAATTATGAATCATGAATCATGAATTGAATCATGAATCATGAATCATGAATTGAATCATGAATCATGAATCATGAATCATGAATTGAATTATGAATTGAATCACGAATCTTGAATCATGAATTGAATCATGAATCATGAATCATAAATCATGAATCATGAATCATGATTCATGAATCATGAATCATAAATTGAATTATGAATTGAATCATGAATCATGAATTGAATCATGAATCATAAATCATGAAATGAATCATGAATCATGAATCATGAATCATGAATTGAATTATGAATCATGAATTGAATCATGAATCGAATCATGAATCATGAATCGAATCATGAATCATGAATTGTATCATGAATCATGAATCATGAATTGAATCATGAATCATGAATCATGAATTGAATCATGAATCAAGAATCATGAATTGAATCATGAATCATGAATCATGAATTGAATCATGAATCATGAATCATGAATCATGAATCATGAATCGAATCATGAATCATGAATCATGAATCGAATCATGAATCATGAATTGAATCATGAATCGTGAATCATGAATTGAATCATGAATCATGAATCACGATTGAATCATGAATCATGAATCATGAATCATGAATCGAATCATGAATCATGAATTGAATCATGAATCATGAATCATGAATTGAATCATGAATCATGAATCATGAATTGAATCATGAAGCATGAATCATGAATCATAAATTGAATCATAAATCATGAATCATGAATTGTATCATGAATCATGAATCGAATCATGAATCATGAATCATGAATTGAATCATGAATTGAATCATGAATCATGAATCGAATCATGAATCATGAATTGAATCATGAATCATGAATCATAAATCGAATCATGAATTATGAATTGAATCATGAATCGAATCATGAATTGAATCATTAATCATGAATTGAATCATGAATCATGAATTGAATCATGAATCATGAATTATGAATCATGAATTGAATCATGAATCATGAATCATGAATTGAATCATGAATCATGAATCATGAATCGAATCATGAATCATGAATCGAATCATGAATCATGAATTGAATCATGAATCATGAATCATGAATTAAATCATGAATCATGAATTAATGAATTGAATCATGAATTATGAATCATGAATTGAATCATGAATCATGAATCATGAATCATGAATCATGAATCATAAATCGAATCATGAATTATGAATTGAATCATGAATCGAATCATGAATTGAATCATTAATCATGAATTGAATCATGAATCATGAATTGAATCATGAATCATGAATTATGAATCATGAATTGAATCATGAACCATGAATCATGAATTGAATCATGAATCATGAATCATGAATCGAATCATGAATCATGAATCGAGTCATGAATCATGAATCGAATCATGAATCATGAATTGAATCATGAATCATGAATCATGAATTGAATCATGAATCATGAATCATGAATTGAATCATGAATCATGAATCATGAATTGAATCATGAATCATGAATCATGAATCGAATCATGAATCATGAATCATTAATTGAATCATGAATCATGAATCGAATCATGAATCATGAATTGAAACATTAATTGAATCATGTATCATGAATTGAATCAGGAATCGAATCATGTATCATGAATTGAATCAGGAATCGAATCATGAATTGAATTATGAATCATGAAATGAATCATGAGTCATGAATAATGAATTGAATCATGAATCATGAATCATGAATTGAATCATGAATCATGAATCATGAATCGAATCATGAATCATGAATCGAATCATGAATCATGAATTGAATCATGAGTTGAATCATGAATCATAAATTGAATCATGAATCATGAATCATGAATCATGAATTGAATCATGAATCATGAATTGTATCATGAATCATGAATCATGAATTGAATCATGAATCATGAATCATGAATCGAATCATGAATCATAAATCGAGTCATGAATCATGAATCGAATCATGAATTGAATCATGAATCATGAATCATGAATTGAATCATGAATCATGAATCATGAATTGAATCATGAATCATGAATCATGAATTGAATCATGAATCATGAATCATGAATCGAATCATGAATCATGAATCATGAATCATGAATCGAATCATGAATCATGAATTGAATCATGAATCATGAATCATGAATCGAAACATGAATCATGAATTGAATCATGAATTGAATCATGAATCATGAATCATGAATCATGAATCGAATAATGAATCATGAATTGAATCATGAATCATGAATCATGAATCATGAATCAAGAATCATGAATCGAAACATGAATCATGAATTGAATCATGAATCATGAATCATGAATTGAATCATGAATCATGAATCATGAATCGAATAATGAATCATGAATCATGAATCATGAATTGAATCATGAATCATGAATTGAATCATGAATCATGGATCGAATCATGAATTGAATTATGAATCATGAATCGAATCATGAATCATGAATTGAATCATGAATCATGAATCATGAATCATAAGTTGAATCATAATACATGAATCATGAATCATGAATCGAATCATGAATCATGAATCTTGAATTGAATCATGAATTGAATCATGAATCATGAATCGAATCATGAATCATGAATCGAATCATGAATCATGAATTGAATCATGAATTGAATCATGAATCATTAATTGAATCATGAATCATGAATCATAAATCCAATCATGAATCATGAATTATGAATCATGAATTGAATCATGAATCATGAATCATGAATTGAATCATGAATTGAATCATGAATCATGAATTGAATCATGAATCATGAATTATGAATCATGAATTGAATCATGAATAATGAATCATGAATTGAATCATGAATCATGAATTGAATCATGAATTATGAATCATGAATTGAATCATGAATCATGAATCATGAATTGAATCATGAATCATGAATCATGAATCATAAATCGAATCATGAATCATGAATCGAATCATGAATCATGAATTGAATCATGAATCATGAATCATGAATTGAATCATGAATCATGAATCATGAATTGAATCATGAATCGAATCATGAATCATGAATCGAATCATGAATCATGAATTGAATCATGAATCATGCATCATGAATTGAATCATGAATCATGAATCATGAATTGAATCATGAATCATGAATCATGAATCGAATCATGAATCATGAATCATGAATCGAATCATGAATCATGAATTGAATCATGAATCATGAATCATGAATTGAATCAGGAATCATGAATCATGAATCATGAATCGAATCATGAATCATGAATCAAGAATCATGAATCAAATCATGAATTGAATCATGAATCATGAATTGAATCATGAATCATGAATTGAATCATGAATCATGAATTGAATCATGAATCATGAATCATGATTTGAATCATGAATCATGAATTCAATCATGAATTCAATCATGAATCAGGAATCGAATCATGAATTCAATCATGAATCATAAATCGAATCATGAATTATGAATTGAATCAGGAATCGAATCATGAATTGAATCATGAATCATGAATTGAATCATGATTTTAATTATGAATCATGAATCATGAATTGAATCATGAATCATGAATCATGAATCATGAATTGAATTATGAATTGAATCACGAATCTTGAATCATGAATTGAATCATGAATCATGAATCATGAATCATAAATCATGAATCATGAATCATGATTCATGAATCATGAATCATAAATTGAATTATGAATTGAATTATGAATCATGAATTGAATCATGAATCATGAATCATGAAATGAATCATGAATCATGAATCATGAATCATGAATCATGAATTGAATTATGAATCATGAATTGAATCATGAATCGAATCATGAATCATGAATCGAATCATGAATCATGAATTGTATCATGAATCATGAATCATGAATTGAATCATGAATCATGAATCATGAATTGAATCATGAATCATGAATCATGAATCATGAATCATGAATTGAATCATGAATCATGAATCGAATCATGAATCAAGAATTGAATCATGAATCATGAATTATGAATCATGAATTGAATCATGAATCATGAATCATGAATTGAATCATGAATCATGAATCATGAATTGAATCATGAATCATGAATCATGAATTGAATCATGAATCATGAATCATGAATCATGAATCGAATCATGAATCATGAATCATGAATCGAATCATGAATCATGAATCATGAATCGAATCATGAATCATGAATTGAATCATGAATCGTGAATCATGAATTGAATCATGAATCATGAATCACGATTGAATCATGAATCATGAATCATGAATCATGAATCGAATCATGAATCATGAATTGAATCATGAATCATGAATCATGAATTGAATCATGAATCATGAAGCATGAATCATGAATCATAAATTGAATCATGAATCATGAATCATGAATTGAATCATGAATCATGAATCATGAATCGAATAATGAATCATGAATCATGAATCATGAATTGAATCATGAATCATGAATTGAATCATGAATCATGGATCGAATCATGAATTGAATTATGAATCATGAATCGAATCATGAATCATGAATTGAATCATGAATCATGAATCATGAATCATAAGTTGAATCATAATACATGAATCATGAATCATGAATCGAATCATGAATCATGAATCATGAATTGAATCATGAATTGAATCATGAATCATGAATCGAATCATGAATCATGAATCGAATCATGAATCATGAATTGAATCATGAATTGAATCATGAATCATTAATTGAATCATGAATCATGAATCATAAATCCAATCATGAATCATGATTTGAATCATGAATCGAATCATGAATTGAATCATTAATCATGAATTGAATCATGAATCATGAATTATGAATCATGAATTGAATCATGAATCATGAATTATGAATCATGAATTGAATCATGAATCATGAATCATGAATTGAATCATGAATTGAATCATGAATCATGAATTGAATCATGAATCATGAATTATGAATCATGAATTGAATCATGAATAATGAATCATGAATTGAATCATGAATCATGAATCATGAATTGAATCATGAATTATGAATCATGAATTGAATCATGAATCATGAATCATGAATTGAATCATGAATCATGAATCATGAATCATAAATCGAATCATGAATCATGAATCGAATCATGAATCATGAATTGAATCATGAATCATGAATCATGAATTGAATCATGAATCATGAATCATGAATTGAATCATGAATCGAATCATGAATCACGAATCGAATCATGAATCATGAATTGAATCATGAATCATGAATCATGAATTGAATCATGAATCATGAATCATGAATTGAATCATGAATCATGAATCATGAATCGAATCATGAATCATGAATCATGAATCGAATCATGAATCATGAATTGAATCATGAATCATGAATCATGAATTGAATCAGGAATCATGAATCATGAATCATGAATCGAATCATGAATCATGAATCAAGAATCATGAATCAAATCATGAATTGAATCATGAATCATGAATTGAATCATGAATCATGAATTGAATCATGAATCATGAATCATGATTTGAATCATGAATCATGAATTCAATCATGAATTCAATCATGAATCAGGAATCGAATCATGATATCAATCATGAATCATAAATCGAATCATGAATTATGAATTGAATCAGGAATCAAATCATGAATTGAATCATGAATCATGAATTGAATCATGATTTTAATTATGAATCATGAATCATGAATTGAATCATGAATCATGAATCATGAATCATGAATTGAATCATGAATCATGAATCATGAATCATGAATTAAATTATGAATTGAATCACGAATCTTGAATCATGAATTGAATCATGAATCATGAATCATGAATCATAAATCATGAATGATGAATCATGATTCATGAATCATGAATCATAAATTGAATTATGAATTGAATCATGAATCATGAATTGAATCATGAATCATGAAATGAATCATGAATCATGAATCATGAATCATGAATTGAATTATGAATCATGAATTGAATCATGAATCGAATCATGAATCATGAATCGAATCATGAATCATGAATTGTATCATGAATCATGAATCATGAATCATGAATCATGAATCGAATCATGAATCATGAATTATGAATCATGAATTGAATCATGAATCATGAATTGAATCATGAATCATGAATCATGAATTGAATCATGAATCATGAATCATGAATTGAATCATGAATCATGAATCATGAATCATGAATCATGAATCGAATCATGAATCATGAATCATGAATCGAATCATGAATCATGAATTGAATCATGAATCGTGAATCATGAATTGAATCATGAATCATGAATCACGATTGAATCATGAATCATGAATCATGAATCATGAATCGAATCATGAATCATGAATTGAATCATGAATCATGAATCATGAATTGAATCATGAATCATGAATCATGAATTGAATCATGAAGCATGAATCATGAATCATAAATTGAATCATAAATCATGAATCATGAATTGTATCATGAATCATGAATCGAATCATGAATCATGAATCATGAATTGAATCATGAATTGAATCATGAATCATGAATCGAATCATGAATCATGAATTGAATCATGAATCATGAATCATAAATCGAATCATGAATTATGAATTGAATCATGAATCGAATCATGAATTGAATCATTAATCATGAATTGAATCATGAATCATGAATTGAATCATGAATCATGAATTATGAATCATGAATTGAATCATGAATCATGAATCATGAATTGAATCATGAATCATGAATCATGAATCGAATCATGAATCATGAATCGAATCATGAATCATGAATTGAATCATGAATCATGAATCACGAATTAAATCATGAATCATGAATTAATGAATTGAATCATGAATTATGAATCATGAATTGAATCATGAATCATGAATCATGAATTGAATCATGAATCATGAATCATAAATCGAATCATGAATTATGAATTGAATCATGAATCGAATCATGAATTGAATCATTAATCATGAATTGAATCATGAATCATGAATTGAATCATGAATCATGAATTATGAATCATGAATTGAATCATGAATCATGAATCATGAATTGAATCATGAATCATGAATCATGAATCGAATCATGAAGCATGAATCGAGTCATGAATCATGAATCGAATCATGAATCATGAATTGAATCATGAATCATGAATCATGAATTGAATCATGAATCATGAATCATGAATTGAATCATGAATCATGAATCATGAATTGAATCATGAATCATGAACCATGAATCGAATCATGAATCATGAATCATGAATTGAATCATGAATCATGAATCGAATCATGAATCATGAATTGAAACATGAATTGAATCAGGAATCGAATCATGAATTGAATTATGAATCATGAAATGAATCATGAGTCATGAATAATGAATTGAATCATGAATCTTGAATCATGTATCATGAATTGAATCATGAATCATGAATCATGAATCGAATCATGAATCATGAATCGAATCATGAATCATGAATTGAATCATGAGTTGAATCATGAATCATAAATTGAATCATGAATCATGAATCATGAATCATGAATTGAATCATGAATCATGAATTGTATCATGAATCATGAATCATGAATTGAATCATGAATCATGAATCATGAATCATGAATCGAATCATGAATCATGAATCGAGTCATGAATCATGAATCGAATCATGAATCATGAATTGAATCATGAATCATGAATCATGAATTGAATCATGAATCATGAATTGAATCATGAATCATGAATCATGAATTGAATCATGAATCATGAATTGAATCATGAATCATGAATCATGAATTGAATCATGAATCATGAATCATGAATCGAATCATGAATCATGAATCATGAATCATGAATCGAATCATGAATTGAATCATGAATCATGAATCATGAATCGAATAATGAATCATGAATTGAATCATGAATCATGAATCATGAATCATGAATCAAGAATCATGAATCGAAACATGAATCATGAATTGAATCATGAATCATGAATCATGAATTGAATCATGAATCATAAATCATGAATCGAATAATGAATCATGAATCATGAATCATGAATTGAATCATGAATCATGAATTGAATCATGAATCATGGATCGAATCATGAATTGAATTATGAATCATGAATCGAATCATGAATCATGAATTGAATCATGAATCATGAATCATGAATCATAAGTTGAATCATAATACATGAATCATGAATCATGAATCGAATCATGAATCATGAATCATGAATTGAATCATGAATTGAATCATGAATCATGAATCGAATCATGAATCATGAATCAAATCATGAATCATGAATTGAATCATGAATTGAATCATGAATCATTAATTGAATCATGAATCATGAATCATAAATCCAATCATGAATCATGAATTGAATCATGAATCGAATCATGAATTGAATCATTAATCATGAATTGAATCATGAATCATGAATTATGAATCATGAATTGAATCATGAATCATGAATCATGAATTGAATCATGAATTGAATCATGAATCATGAATTGAATCATGAATCATGAATTATGAATCATGAATTGAATCATGAATAATGAATCATGAATTGAATCATGAATCATGAATCATGAATTGAATCATGAATTATGAATCATGAATTGAATCATGAATCATGAATCATGAATTGAATCATGAATCATGAATCATGAATCATAAATCGAATCATGAATCATGAATCGAATCATGAATCATGAATTGAATCATGAATCATGAATCGAATCATGAATCATGAATTGAAACATTAATTGAATCATGTATCATGAATTGAATCAGGAATCGAATCATGTATCATGAATTGAATCAGGAATCGAATCATGAATTGAATTATGAATCATGAAATGAATCAGGAGTCATGAATAATGAATTGAATCATGAATCATGAATCATGAATCATGAATTGAATCATGAATCATGAATCGAATCATGAATCATGAATCGAATCATGAATCATGAATTGAATCATGAGTTGAATCATGAATCATAAATTGAATCATGAATCATAAATCATGAATCATGAATTGAATCATGAATCATGAATTGTATCATGAATCATGAATCATGAATTGAATCATGAATCATGAATCATGAATCATGAATCGAATCATGAATCATGAATCGAGTCATGAATCATGAATCGAATCATGAATCATGAATTGAATCATGAATCATGAATCATGAATTGAATCATGAATCATGAATCATGAATTGAATCATGAATCATGAATCATGAATTGAATCATGAATCATGAATCATGAATCGAATCATGAATCATGAATCATGAATCATGAATCGAATCATGAATCATGAATTGAATCATGAATCATGAATCATGAATCGAAACATGAATCATGAATTGAATCATGAATTGAATTATGAATCATGAATCATGAATCGAATAATGAATCATGAATTGAATCATGAATCATGAATCATGAATCATGAATCAAGAATCATGAATCGAAACATGAATCATGAATTGAATCATGAATCATGAATTGAATCATGAGTTGAATCATGAATCATAAATTGAATCATGAATCATGAATCATGAATCATGAATTGAATCATGAATCATGAATCGAATCTTAAATCATGAATCATGAATCATGATGCATGAATTGAATCATGAATCATGAATTATGAATCGAATCATGAATCATGAATTAAATCATGAGTTGAATCATGAATCATAAATTGAATCATGAATCATGAAATGAATCATGAATTGAATCATGGATTGAATCATGATTCATGAATCATGAATTGAATCATGATTCATGAATCATGAATTGAATCATGAATCATGAATCATGAATCATGAATTCAATCATGAATCATGATTTGAATCAGGAATCGAATCATGAATCATGAATTGAATCATGATTTTAATTATGAATCATGAATCATGAATTGAATCATGAATCATGAATCATGAATCATGAATTGAATTATGAATTGAATCATGAATCTTGAATCATGAATTGAATCATGAATCATGAATCATAAATCATGAATCATGAATCATGAATCATGAATTGAATTATGAATTGAATCATGAATCATGAATTGAATCATGAATCATGAATCATTAATTGAATCATGAATCATGAATCATGAATCGAATCATGAATCATGAATCGAATCATGAATCATGAATTGTATCATGAATCATGAATCATGAATTAAATCATGAATCATGAATCATGAATTGAATCATGAATCATGAATCATGAATCATGAATCGAATCATAATTCATGAATCATGAATCATGAATTGAATCATGAATTATGAATCATGAATTGAATCATGAATCATGAATTGAATCATGAATCATGAATCATGAATCATAAATCGAATCATGAATCATGAATCGAATCATGAATCATGAATTGAATCATGAATCATGAATCAAGAATTGAATCATGAATCATGAATCATGAATTGAATCATAAATCATGAATCATGAATCATGAATCGAATCATGAATCATGAATCATGAATCATGAATTGAATCATGAATCATGAATCGAATCATGAATTGAATCATGAGTTGAATCATGAATCATAAATTGAATCATGAATCATGAATCATGAATTGAATCATGAATCATGAATTGAATCATGAATCATGAATCGAATCATAAATCATGAATCATGAATCATGATTCATGAATTGAATCATGAATCATGAATTATGAATTGAATCATGAATCATGAATTAAATCATGAGTTGAATCATGAATCATAAATTGAATCATGAATCATGAAATGAATCATGAATTGAATCATGAATTGAATCATGATTCATGAATCATGAATTGAATCATGAATCATGAATCATGAATCATGAATTCAATCATGAATCATGATTTGAATCAGGAATCGAATCATGAATCATGAATTGAATCATGATTTTAATTATGAATCATGAATCATGAATTGAATCATGAATCATGAATCATGAATTGAATTATGAATTGAATCATGAATCTTGAATCATGAATTGAATCATGAATCATGAATCATAAATCATGAATCATGAATCATGAATCATGAATTGAATTATGAATTGAATCATGAATCATGAATTGAATCATGAATCATGAATTGAATCATGAATCATGAATCATGAATTGAATCATGAATCATGAATCATGAATTGAATCATGAATCATGAATCGAATCATGAATCATGAATCGAATCATGAATCATAAATTGTATCATGAATCATGAATCATGAATTGAATCATGAATCATGAATCATGAATTGAATCATGAATCATGAATCATGAATCATGAATCGAATCATGAATCATGAATCATGAATCGAATCATGAATCATGAATTGAATCATGAATCATGAATTATGAATCATGAATTGAATCATGAATCATGAATCATGAATTGAATCATGAATCATGAATCATGAATTGAATCATGAATCATGAATCATGAATTGAATCATGAATTATGAATAATGAATCATGAATCGAATCATGAATCATGAATCATGAATCGAATCATGAATCATGAATTAAATCATGAATCATGAATCATGAATTGAATCATGAATCATGAATTGAATCATAAATCATGAATTGAATCATGAATTGAATCATGAATCAAGAATCGAATCATAAATCATGAATTGAATCAAGAATCATGAATCATGAATCATAAATTGAATCATAAATCATGAATCATGAATTGAATCATGAATCATGAATCGAATCATGTATCATGAATCATGAATTGAATCATGAATCATGAATCGAATCATGAATCATGAATCATGAATCATGAATTGAATCATGAATCATGAATTGAATCAGGAATCGAATCATGAATTCAATCATGAATCATAAATCGAATCATGAATCATGAATTGAATCAGAAATCGAATCATGAATTCAATCATGAATCATGAATTGAATCATGATTTTAATTATGAATCATGAATCATGAATTGAATCATGAATCATGAATCATGAATTGAATTATGAATTGAATCATGAATCTTGAATCATGAATTGAATCATGAATCATGAATCATGATTCATGAATCATGAATTGAATTATGAATTGAATCATGAATCATGAATTGAATCATGAATCAAGAATTGAATTATGAATCATGAATTGTATCATGAATCATGAATCATGAATTGAATCATGAATCATGAATCATGAATCGAATCTTAAATCATGAATCATGAATCATGATGCATGAATTGAATCATGAATCATGAATTATGAATCGAATCATGAATCATGAATTAAATCATGAGTTGAATCATGAATCATAAATTGAATCATGAATCATGAAATGAATCATGAATTGAATCATGGATTGAATCATGATTCATGAATCATGAATTGAATCATGATTCATGAATCATGAATTGAATCATGAATCATGAATCATGAATCATGAATTCAATCATGAATCATGATTTGAATCAGGAATCGAATCATGAATCATGAATTGAATCATGATTTTAATTATGAATCATGAATCATGAATTGAATCATGAATCATGAATCATGAATCATGAATTGAATTATGAATTGAATCATGAATCTTGAATCATGAATTGAATCATGAATCATGAATCATAAATCATGAATCATGAATCATGAATCATGAATTGAATTATGAATTGAATCATGAATCATGAATTGAATCATGAATCATGAATCATTAATTGAATCATGAATCATGAATCATGAATCGAATCATGAATCATGAATCGAATCATGAATCATGAATTGTATCATGAATCATGAATCATGAATTGAATCATGAATCATGAATCATGAATTGAATCATGAATCATGAATCATGAATCATGAATCGAATCATAATTCATGAATCATGAATCATGAATTGAATCATGAATTATGAATCATGAATTGAATCATGAATCATGAATTGAATCATGAATCATGAATCATGAATCATAAATCGAATCATGAATCATGAATCGAATCATGAATCATGAATTGAATCATGAATCATGAATCAAGAATTGAATCATGAATCATGAATCATGAATTGAATCATAAATCATGAATCATGAATCATGAATCGAATCATGAATCATGAATCATGAATCATGAATTGAATCATGAATCATGAATCGAATCATGAATTGAATCATGAGTTGAATCATGAATCATAAATTGAATCATGAATCATGAATCATGAATTGAATCATGAATCATGAATTGAATCATGAATCATGAATCGAATCATAAATCATGAATCATGAATCATGATTCATGAATTGAATCATGAATCATGAATTATGAATTGAATCATGAATCATGAATTAAATCATGAGTTGAATCATGAATCATAAATTGAATCATGAATCATGAAATGAATCATGAATTGAATCATGAATTGAATCATGATTCATGAATCATGAATTGAATCATGAATCATGAATCATGAATCATGAATTCAATCATGAATCATGATTTGAATCAGGAATCGAATCATGAATCATGAATTGAATCATGATTTTAATTATGAATCATGAATCATGAATTGAATCATGAATCATGAATCATGAATTGAATTATGAATTGAATCATGAATCTTGAATCATGAATTGAATCATGAATCATGAATCATAAATCATGAATCATGAATCATGAATCATGAATTGAATTATGAATTGAATCATGAATCATGAATTGAATCATGAATCATGAATTGAATCATGAATCATGAATCATGAATTGAATCATGAATCATGAATCATGAATTGAATCATGAATCATGAATCGAATCATGAATCATGAATCGAATCATGAATCATAAATTGTATCATGAATCATGAATCATGAATTGAATCATGAATCATGAATCATGAATTGAATCATGAATCATGAATCATGAATCATGAATCGAATCATGAATCATGAATCATGAATCGAATCATGAATCATGAATTGAATCATGAATCATGAATTATGAATCATGAATTGAATCATGAATCATGAATCATGAATTGAATCATGAATCATGAATCATGAATTGAATCATGAATCATGAATCATGAATTGAATCATGAATTATGAATAATGAATCATGAATCGAATCATGAATCATGAATCATGAATCGAATCATGAATCATGAATTAAATCATGAATCATGAATCATGAATTGAATCATGAATCATGAATTGAATCATAAATCATGAATTGAATCATGAATTGAATCATGAATCAAGAATCGAATCATAAATCATGAATTGAATCAAGAATCATGAATCATAAATTGAATCATAAATCATGAATCATGAATTGAATCATGAATCATGAATCGAATCATGTATCATGAATCATGAATTGAATCATGAATCATGAATCGAATCATGAATCATGAATCATGAATCATGAATTGAATCATGAATCATGAATTGAATCAGGAATCGAATCATGAATTCAATCATGAATCATAAATCGAATCATGAATCATGAATTGAATCAGAAATCGAATCATGAATTCAATCATGAATCATGAATTGAATCATGATTTTAATTATGAATCATGAATCATGAATTGAATCATGAATCATGAATCATGAATTGAATTATGAATTGAATCATGAATCTTGAATCATGAATTGAATCATGAATCATGAATCATGATTCATGAATCATGAATTGAATTATGAATTGAATCATGAATCATGAATTGAATCATGAATCAAGAATTGAATTATGAATCATGAATTGTATCATGAATCATGAATCATGAATTGAATCATGAATCATGAATCATGAATTGAATCATGAATCATGAATCATGAATCATGAATCGAATCATGAATCATGAATCATGAATCGAATCATGAATCATGAATTGAATCATGAATCATGAATCATGAATTGAATCATGAATCATGAATTAATGAAATGAATCATGAATCATGAATCATGAATCGAATCATGAATCATGAATTGAATCATGAATCATGAATCGAATCATGAATCATGAATTGAATCATGAATCATGAATCATGAATTGAATCATGAATCATGAATTAATGAATTGAATCATGAATCATGAATCATGAATCGAATCATGAATCATGAATCATGAATTGAATCATGAATCATGAATTGAATCATTAATCATGAATTGAAACATTATTTGAATCATGTATCATGAATTGAATAAGGAATCGAATCATGAATTGAATTATGAATCATGAAATGAATCATGAGTCATGAATAATGAATTGAATCATGAATCATGAATCATGAATTGAATCATGAATCATGAATCATGAATCGAATAATGAATCATGAATCATGAATTGAATCATGAATCATGAATTGAATCATGAATCATGGATCGAATCATGAATTGAATTATGAATCATGAATCGAATCATGAATCATGAATTGAATCATGAATCATGAATCATGAATCATAAGTTGAATCATAATACATGAATCATGAATCATGAATCGAATCATGAATCATGAATCATGAATTAAATCATGAATTGAATCATGAATCATGAATCGAATCATGAATCATGAATCGAATCATGAATCATGAATTGAATCATGAATTGAATCATGAATCATTAATTGAATCATGAATCATGAATCATAAATCCAATCATGAATCATGAATTGAATCATGAATCGAATCATGAATTGAATTATGAATCATGAAATGAATCATGAGTCATAAATCATGAATCGAATCATGAATCATGAATTGAATCATGAGTTGAATCATGAATCATGAATCATGAATCATGAATCATGAATCATGAATTGAATCATGAATCATGAATTGTATCATGAATCATGAATCATGAATCATGAATCGAATCATGAATCATGAATCGAATCATGAATCATGAATTGAATCATGAATCATGAATCACGAATTAAATCATGAATCATGAATTAATGAATTGAATCATGAATTATGAATCATGAATTGAATCATGAATCATGAATCATGAATTGAATCATGAATCATGAATCATAAATCGAATCATGAATTATGAATTGAATCATGAATCGAATCATGAATTGAATCATTAATCATGAATTGAATCATGAATCATGAATTGAATCATGAATCATGAATTATGAATCATGAATTGAATCATGAATCATGAATCATGAATTGAATCATGAATCATGAATCATGAATCGAATCATGAAGCATGAATCGAGTCATGAATCATGAATCGAATCATGAATCATGAATTGAATCATGAATCATGAATCATGAATTGAATCATGAATCATGAATCATGAATTGAATCATGAATCATGAATCATGAATTGAATCATGAATCATGAACCATGAATCGAATCATGAATCATGAATCATGAATTGAATCATGAATCATGAATCGAATCATGAATCATGAATTGAAACATTAATTGAATCATGTATCATGAATTGAATCAGGAATCGAATCATGTATCATGAATTGAATCAGGAATCGAATCATGAATTGAATTATGAATTATGAAATGAATCATGAGTCATGAATAATGAATTGAATCATGAATCATGAATCATGAATCATGAATTGAATCATGAATCATGAATCATGAATCGAATCATGAATCATGAATCGAATCATGAATCATGAATTGAATCATGAGTTGAATCATGAATCATAAATTGAATCATGAATCATGAATCATGAATCATGAATTGAATCATGAATCATGAATTGTATCATGAATCATGAATCATGAATTGAATCATGAATCATGAATCATGAATCGAATCATGAATCATGAATCGAGTCATGAATCATGAATCGAATCACGAATCATGAATTGAATCATGAATCATGAATCATGAATTGAATCATGAATCATGAATCATGAATTGAATCATGAATCATGAATCATGAATTGAATCATGAATCATGAATCATGAATCGAATCATGAATCATGAATCATGAATCATGAATCGAATCATGAATCATGAATTGAATCATGAATCATGAATCATGAATCGAAACATGAATCATGAATTGAATCATGAATTGAATCATGAATCATGAATCATGAATTGAATAATGAATCATGAATTGAATCATGAATCATGAATCATGAATCAAGAATCATGAATCGAAACATGAATCATGAATTGAATCATGAATCATGAATCATGAATTGAATCATGAATCATAAATCATGAATCGAATAATGAATCATGAATCATGAATCATGAATTGAATCATGAATCATGAATTGAATCATGAATCATGGATCGAATCATGAATTGAATTATGAATCATGAATCGAATCATGAATCATGAATTGAATCATGAATCATGAATCATGAATCATAAGTTGAATCATAATACATGAATCATGAATCATGAATCGAATCATGACTCATGAATCATGAATTGAATCATGAATTGAATCATGAATCATGAATCGAATCATGAATCATGAATCGAATCATGAATCATGAATTGAATCATGAATTGAATCATGAATCATTAATTGAATCATGAATCATGAATCATAAATCCAATCATGAATCATGAATTGAATCATGAATCGAATCATGAATTGAATCATTAATCATGAATTGAATCATGAATCATGAATTATGAATCATGAATTGAATCATGAATCATGAATCATGAATTGAATCATGAATTGAATCATGAATCATGAATTGAATCATGAATCATGAATTATGAATCATGAATTGAATCATGAATAATGAATCATGAATTGAATCATGAATCATGAATCATGAATCATGAATTGAATCATGAATCATGAATTGAATCATGAATCATGGATCGAATCATGAATCATGGATCGAATGATGAATTGAATTATGAATCATGAATCGAATCATGAATCATGAATTGAATCATGAATCATGAATCATGAATCATAAGTTGAATCATAATACATGAATCATGAATCATGAATCGAATCATGAATCATGAATCATGAATTGAATCATGAATTGAATCATGAATCATGAATCGAATCATGAATCATAAATCCAATCATGAATCATGAATTGAATCATGAATCGAATCATGAATTGAATCATTAATCATGAATTGAATCATGAATCATGAATTATGAATCATGAATTGAATCATGAATCATGAATCATGAATTGAATCATGAGTTGAATCATGAATCATAAATTGAATCATGAATCATGAATCATGAATTGGATCATGAATCATGAATCGAATAATGAATCATGAATCATGAATCATGAATTGAATCATGAATCATGAATTGAATCATGAATCATGGATCGAATCATGAATTGAATTATGAATCATGAATCGAATCATGAATCATGAATTGAATCATGAATCATGAATCATAAGTTGAATCATAATACATGAATCATGAATCATGAATCATGAATCATGAATCATGAATTGAATCATGAATTGAATCATGAATCATGAATCGAATCATGAATCATGAATCGAATCATGAATCATGAATTGAATCATGAATTGAATTATGAATCATTAATTGAATCATGAATCATGAATCATAAATCCAATCATGAATCATGAATTGAATCATGAATCGAATCATGAATTGAATCATTAATCATGAATTGAATCATGAATCATGAATTATGAATCATGAATTGAATCATGAATCATGAATCATGAATTGAATCATGAATTGAATCATGAATCATGAATTGAATCATGAATCATGAATTATGAATCATGAATTGAATCATGAATAATGAATCATGAATTGAATCATGAATCAAGAATCATGAATCGAAACATGAATCATGAATTGAATCATGAATCATGAATTGAATCATGAGTTGAATCATGAATCATAAATTGAATCATGAATCATGAATCATGAATCATGAATTGAATCATGAATCATGAATCGAATCTTAAATCATGAATCATGAATCATGATGCATGAATTGAATCATGAATCATGAATTATGAATCGAATCATGAATCATGAATTAAATCATGAGTTGAATCATGAATCATAAATTGAATCATGAATCATGAAATGAATCATGAATTGAATCATGGATTGAATCATGATTCATGAATCATGAATTGAATCATGATTCATGAATCATGAATTGAATCATGAATCATGAATCATGAATCATGAATTCAATCATGAATCATGATTTGAATCAGGAATCGAATCATGAATCATGAATTGAATCATGATTTTAATTATGAATCATGAATCATGAATTGAATCATGAATCATGAATCATGAATCATGAATTGAATTATGAATTGAATCATGAATCTTGAATCATGAATTGAATCATGAATCATGAATCATAAATCATGAATCATGAATCATGAATCATGAATTGAATTATGAATTGAATCATGAATCATGAATTGAATCATGAATCATGAATCATTAATTGAATCATGAATCATGAATCATGAATTGAATCATGAATCATGAATCGAATCATGAATCATGAATCGAATCATGAATCATGAATTGTATCATGAATCATGAATCATGAATTGAATCATGAATCATGAATCCTGAATTGAATCATGAATCATGAATCATGAATCATGAATCGAATCATAATTCATGAATCATGAATCATGAATTGAATCATGAATTATGAATCATGAATTGAATCATGAATCATGAATTGAATCATGAATCATGAATCATGAATCATAAATCGAATCATGAATCATGAATCGAATCATGAATCATGAATTTAATCATGAATCATGAATCAAGAATTGAATCATGAATCATGAATCATGAATTGAATCATAAATCATGAATCATGAATCATGAATCATGAATCGAATCATGAATCATGAATCATGAATCATGAATTGAATCATGAATCATGAATCGAATCATGAATTGAATCATGAGTTGAATCATGAATCATAAATTGAATCATGAATCATGAATCATGAATTGAATCATGAATCATGAATTGAATCATGAATCATGAATCGAATCATAAATCATGAATCATGAATCATGATTCATGAATTGAATCATGAATCATGAATTATGAATTGAATCATGAATCATGAATTAAATCATGAGTTGAATCATGAATCATAAATTGAATCATGAATCATGAAATGAATCATGAATTGAATCATGAATTGAATCATGATTCATGAATCATGAATTGAATCATGAATCATGAATCATGAATCATGAATTCAATCATGAATCATGATTTGAATCAGGAATCGAATCATGAATCATGAATTGAATCATGATTTTAATTATGAATCATGAATCATGAATTGAATCATGAATCATGAATCATGAATTGAATTATGAATTGAATCATGAATCTTGAATCATGAATTGAATCATGAATCATGAATCATAAATCATGAATCATGAATCATGAATCATGAATTGAATTATGAATTGAATCATGAATCATGAATTGAATCATGAATCATGAATTGAATCATGAATCATGAATCATGAATTGAATCATGAATCATGAATCATGAATTGAATCATGAATCATGAATCGAATCATGAATCATGAATCGAATCATGAATCATAAATTGTATCATGAATCATGAATCATGAATTGAATCATGAATCATGAATCATGAATTGAATCATGAATCATGAATCATGAATCATGAATCGAATCATGAATCATGAATCATGAATCGAATCATGAATCATGAATTGAATCATGAATCATGAATTATGAATCATGAATTGAATCATGAATCATGAATCATGAATTGAATCATGAATCATGAATCATGAATTGAATCATGAATCATGAATCATGAATTGAATCATGAATTATGAATAATGAATCATGAATCGAATCATGAATCATGAATCATGAATCGAATCATGAATCATGAATTAAATCATGAATCATGAATCATGAATTGAATCATGAATCATGAATTGAATCATAAATCATGAATTGAATCATGAATTGAATCATGAATCAAGAATCGAATCATAAATCATGAATTGAATCAAGAATCATGAATCATGAATCATAAATTGAATCATAAATCATGAATCATGAATTGAATCATGAATCATGAATCAAATCATGTATCATGAATCATGAATTGAATCATGAATCATGAATCGAATCATGAATCATGAATCATGAATCATGAATTGAATCATGAATCATGAATTGAATCAGGAATCGAATCATGAATTCAATCATGAATCATAAATCGAATCATGAATCATGAATTGAATCAGAAATCGAATCATGAATTGAATCATGAATCATGAATTGAATCATGATTTTAATTATGAATCATGAATCATGAATTGAATCATGAATCATGAATCATGAATTGAATTATGAATTGAATCATGAATCTTGAATCATGAATTGAATCATGAATCATGAATCATGATTCATGAATCATGAATTGAATTATGAATTGAATCATGAATCATGAATTGAATCATGAATCAAGAATTGAATTATGAATCATGAATTGTATCATGAATCATGAATCATGAATTGAATCATGAATCATGAATCATGAATTGAATCATGAATCATGAATCATGAATCATGAATCGAATCATGAATCATGAATCATGAATCGAATCATGAATCATGAATTGAATCATGAATCATGAATCATGAATTGAATCATGAATCATGAATTAATGAAATGAATCATGAATCATGAATTGAATCATGAATCATGAATCGAATCATGAATCATGAATTGAATCATGAATCATGAATCATGAATTGAATCATGAATCATGAATTAATGAATTGAATCATGAATCATGAATCATGAATCGAATCATGAATCATGAATCATGAATTGAATCATGAATCATGAATTGAATCATTAATCATGAAATGAAACATTATTTGAATCATGTATCATGAATTGAATAAGGAATCGAATCATGAATTGAATTATGAATCATGAAATGAATCATGAGTCATGAATAATGAATTGAATCATGAATCATGAATCATGAATTGAATCATGAATCATGAATCATGAATCGAATAATGAATCATGAATCATGAATTGAATCATGAATCATGAATTGAATCATGAATCATGGATCGAATCATGAATTGAATTATGAATCATGAATCGAATCATGAATCATGAATTGAATCATGAATCATGAATCATGAATCATAAGTTGAATCATAATACATGAATCATGAATCATGAATCGAATCATGTATCATGAATCATGAATTGAATCATGAATTGAATCATGAATCATGAATCGAATCATGAATCATGAATCGAATCATGAATCATGAATTGAATCATGAATTGAATCATGAATCATTAATTGAATCATGAATCATGAATCATAAATCCAATCATGAATCATGAATTGAATCATGAATCGAATCATGAATTGAATTATGAATCATGAAATGAATCATGAGTCATAAATCATGAATCGAATCATGAATCATGAATTGAATCATGAGTTGAATCATGAATCATGAATCATGAATCATGAATCATGAATCATGAATTGAATCATGAATCATGAATTGTATCATGAATCATGAATCATGAATCATGAATCGAATCATGAATCATGAATCGAATCATGAATCATGAATTGAATCATGAATCATGAATCACGAATTAAATCATGAATCATGAATTAATGAATTGAATCATGAATTATGAATCATGAATTGAATCATGAATCATGAATCATGAATTGAATCATGAATCATGAATCATAAATCGAATCATGAATTATGAATTGAATCATGAATCGAATCATGAATTGAATCATTAATCATGAATTGAATCATGAATCATGAATTGAATCATGAATCATGAATTATGAATCATGAATTGAATCATGAATCATGAATCATGAATTGAATCATGAATCATGAATCATGAATCGAATCATGAAGCATGAATCGAGTCATGAATCATGAATCGAATCATGAATCATGAATTGAATCATGAATCATGAATCATGAATTGAATCATGAATCATGAATCATGAATTGAATCATGAATCATGAATCATGAATTGAATCATGAATCATGAACCATGAATCGAATCATGAATCATGAATCATGAATTGAATCATGAATCATGAATCGAATCATGAATCATGAATTGAAACATTAATTGAATCATGTATCATGAATTGAATCAGGAATCGAATCATGTATCATGAATTGAATCAGGAATCGAATCATGAATTGAATTATGAATTATGAAATGAATCATGAGTCATGAATAATGAATTGAATCATGAATCATGAATCATGAATCATGAATTGAATCATGAATCATGAATCATGAATCGAATCATGAATCATGAATCGAATCATGAATCATGAATTGAATCATGAGTTGAATCATGAATTATAAATTGAATCATGAATCATGAATCATGAATCATGAATTGAATCATGAATCATGAATTGTATCATGAATCATGAATCATGAATTGAATCATGAATCATGAATCATGAATCGAATCATGAATCATGAATCGAGTCATGAATCATGAATCGAATCATGAATCATGAATTGAATCATGAATCATGAATCATGAATTGAATCATGAATCATGAATCATGAATTGAATCATGAATCATGAATCATGAATTGAATCATGAATCATGAATCATGAATCGAATCATGAATCATGAATCATGAATCATGAATCGAATCATGAATCATGAATTGAATCATGAATCATGAATCATGAATCGAAACATGAATCATGAATTGAATCATGAATTGAATCATGAATCATGAATCATGAATCGAATAATGAATCATGAATTGAATCATGAATCATGAATCATGAATCAAGAATCATGAATCGAAACATGAATCATGAATTGAATCATGAATCATGAATCATGAATTGAATCATGAATCATAAATCATGAATCGAATAATGAATCATGAATCATGAATCATGAATTGAATCATGAATCATGGATCGAATCATGAATTGAATTATGAATCATGAATCGAATCATGAATCATGAATTGAATCATGAATCATGAATCATGAATCATAAGTTGAATCATAATACATGAATCATGAATCATGAATCGAATCATGACTCATGAATCATGAATTGAATCATGAATTGAATCATGAATCATGAATCGAATCATGAATCATGAATCGAATCATGAATCATGAATTGAATCATGAATTGAATCATGAATCATTAATTGAATCATGAATCATGAATCATAAATCCAATCATGAATCATGAATTGAATCATGAATCGAATCATGAATTGAATCATTAATCATGAATTGAATCATGAATCATGAATTATGAATCATGAATTGAATCATGAATCATGAATCATGAATTGAATCATGAATTGAATCATGAATCATGAATTGAATCATGAATCATGAATTATGAATCATGAATTGAATCATGAATAATGAATCATGAATTGAATCATGAATCATGAATCATGAATCATGAATTGAATCATGAATCATGAATTGAATCATGAATCATGGATCGAATCATGAATCATGGATCGAATGATGAATTGAATTATGAATCATGAATCGAATCATGAATCATGAATTGAATCATGAATTATGAATCATGAATCATAAGTTGAATCATAATACATGAATCATGAATCATGAATCGAATCATGAATCATGAATCATGAATTGAATCATGAATTGAATCATGAATCATGAATCGAATCATGAATCATAAATCCAATCATGAATCATGAATTGAATCATGAATCGAATCATGAATTGAATCATTAATCATGAATTGAATCATGAATCATGAATTATGAATCATGAATTGAATCATGAATCATGAATCATGAATTGAATCATGAGTTGAATCATGAATCATAAATTGAATCATGAATCATGAATCATGAATTGGATCATGAATCATGAATCGAATAATGAATCATGAATCATGAATCATGAATTGAATCATGAATCATGAATTGAATCATGAATCATGGATCGAATCATGAATTGAATTATGAATCATGAATCGAATCATGAATCATGAATTGAATCATGAATCATGAATCATAAGTTGAATCATAATACATGAATCATGAATCATGAATCATGAATCATGAATCATGAATTGAATCATGAATTGAATCATGAATCATGAATCGAATCATGAATCATGAATCGAATCATGAATCATGAATTGAATTATGAATCATTAATTGAATCATGAATCATGAATCATAAATCCAATCATGAATCATGAATTGAATCATGAATCGAATCATGAATTGAATCATTAATCATGAATTGAATCATGAATCATGAATTATGAATCATGAATTGAATCATGAATCATGAATCATGAATTGAATCATGAATTGAATCATGAATCATGAATTGAATCATGAATCATGAATTATGAATCATGAATTGAATCATGAATAATGAATCATGAATTGAATCATGAATCATGAATCATGAATTGAATCATGAATTATGAATCATGAATTGAATCATGAATCATGAATCATGAATTGAATCATGAATCATGAATCATGAATCATAAATCGAATCATGAATCATGAATCGAATCATGAATCATGAATTGAATCATGAATCATGAATCATGAATTGAATCATGAATCATGAATCATGAATTGAATCATGAATCGAATCATGAATCATGAATCGAATCATGAATCATGAATTGAATCATGAATCATGAATCATGAATTGAATCATGAATCATGAATCATGAATTGAATCATGAATCGAATCATGAATCATGAATCATGAATCATGAATCATGAATCGAATCATGAATCATGAATCATGAATCATGAATTGAATCATGAATCATGAATCGAATCATGAATCATGAATTGAATCATGAGTTGAATCATGAATCATAAATTGAATCATGAATCATGAATCATGAATCATGAATTGAATCATGAATCATGAATCGAATCTTAAATCATGAATCATGAATCATGATTCATGAATTGAATCATGAATCATGAATTATGAATCGAATCATGAATCATGAATTAAATCATGAGTTGAATCATGAATCATAAATTGAATCATGAATCATGAAATGAATCATGAATTGAATCATGAATTGAATCATGATTCATGAATCATGAATTGAATCATGAATCATGAATCATGAATCATGAATCATGAATTGAATCATGAATCATGATTTGAATCAGGAATCGAATCATGAATCATGAATTGAATCATGATTTTAATTATGAATCATGAATCATGAATTGAATCATGAATCATGAATCATGAATTGAATTATGAATTGAATCATGAATCTTGAATCATGAATTGAATCATGAATCATGAATCATAAATCATGAATCATGAATCATGAATCATGAATTGAATTATGAATTGAATCATGAATCATGAATTGTATCATGAATCATGAATCATGAATTGAATCATGATTCATGAATCATGAATTGAATCATGAATCATGAATCATGAATCATGAATTCAATCATGAATCATGATTTGAATCAGGAATCGAATCATGAATCATGAATTGAATCATGATTTTAATTATGAATCATGAATCATGAATTGAATCATGAATCATGAATCATGAATCATGAATTGAATTATGAATTGAATCATGAATCTTGAATCATGAATTGAATCATGAATCATGAATCATAAATCATGAATCATGAATCATGAATCATGAATTGAAATATGAATTGAATCATGAATCATGAATTGAATCATGAATCATGAATTGAATCATGAATCATGAATCATGAATTGAATCATGAATCATGAATTGAATCATGAATCATGAATCGAATCATGAATCATGAATCGAATCATGAATCATAAATTGTATCATGAATCATGAATCATGAATTGAATCATGAATCATGAATCATGAATTGAATCATGAATCATGAATCATGAATCATGAATCGAATCATGAATCATGAATCATGAATCGAATCATGAATCATGAATTGAATCATGAATCATGAATTATGAATCATGAATTGAATCATGAATCATGAATCATGAATTGAATCATGAATCATGAATCATGAATTGAATCATGAATCATGAATCATGAATTGAATCATGAATTATGAATAATGAATCATGAATCGAATCATGAATCATAAATCATGAATCGAATCATGAATCATGAATTAAATCATGAATCATGAATCATGAATTGAATCATGAATCATGAATTGAATCATAAATCATGAATTGAATCATGAATTGAATCATGAATCAAGAATCGAATCATGAATCATGAATTGAATCAAGAATCATGAATCATGAATCATAAATTGAATCATAAATCATGAATCATGAATTGAATCATGAATCATGAATCGAATCATGTATCATGAATCATGAATTGAATCATGAATCATGAATCGAATCATGAATCATGAATCATGAATCATGAATTGAATCATGAATCATGAATTGAATCAGGAATCGAATCATGAATTCAATCATGAATCATAAATCGAATCATGAATCATGAATTGAATCAGAAATCGAATCATGAATTCAATCATGAATCATGAATTGAATCATGATTTTAATTATGAATCATGAATCATGAATTGAATCATGAATCATGAATTGAATTATGAATTGAATCATGAATCTTGAATCATGAATTGAATCATGAATCATGAATCATAAATCATGAATCATGAATCATGAATCATGATTCATGAATCATGAATTGAATTATGAATTGAATCATGAATCATGAATTGAATCATGAATCATGAATTGAATTATGAATCATGAATTGTATCATGAATCATGAATCATGAATTGAATCATGAATCATGAATCATGAATTGAATCATGAATCATGAATCATGAATCATGAATCGAATCATGAATCATGAATCATGAATCGAATCATGAATCATGAATTGAATCATGAATCATGAATCATGAATTGAATCATGAATCATGAATTAATGAAATGAATCATGAATAATGAATTATGAATCGAATCATGAATCATGAATCATGAATTGAATCATGAATCATGAATCGAATCATGAATCATAAATTGTATCATGAATCATGAATCATGAATTGAATCATGAATCATGAATCATGAATTGAATCATGAATCATGAATCATGAATCATGAATCGAATCATGAATCATGAATCATGAATCGAATCATGAATCATGAATTGAATCATGAATCATGAATTATGAATCATGAATTGAATCATGAATCATGAATCATGAATTGAATCATGAATCATGAATCATGAATTGAATCATGAATCATGAATCATGAATTGAATCATGAATTATGAATAATGAATCATGAATCGAATCATGAATCATAAATCATGAATCGAATCATGAATCATGAATTAAATCATGAATCATGAATCATGAATTGAATCATGAATCATGAATTGAATCATAAATCATGAATTGAATCATGAATTGAATCATGAATCAAGAATCGAATCATGAATCATGAATTGAATCAAGAATCATGAATCATGAATCATAAATTGAATCATAAATCATGAATCATGAATTGAATCATGAATCATGAATCGAATCATGTATCATGAATCATGAATTGAATCATGAATCATGAATCGAATCATGAATCATGAATCATGAATCATGAATTGAATCATGAATCATGAATTGAATCAGGAATCGAATCATGAATTCAATCATGAATCATAAATCGAATCATGAATCATGAATTGAATCAGAAATCGAATCATGAATTCAATCATGAATCATGAATTGAATCATGATTTTAATTATGAATCATGAATCATGAATTGAATCATGAATCATGAATTGAATTATGAATTGAATCATGAATCTTGAATCATGAATTGAATCATGAATCATGAATCATAAATCATGAATCATGAATCATGAATCATGATTCATGAATCATGAATTGAATTATGAATTGAATCATGAATCATGAATTGAATCATGAATCATGAATTGAATTATGAATCATGAATTGTATCATGAATCATGAATCATGAATTGAATCATGAATCATGAATCATGAATTGAATCATGAATCATGAATCATGAATCATGAATCGAATCATGAATCATGAATCATGAATCGAATCATGAATCATGAATTGAATCATGAATCATGAATCATGAATTGAATCATGAATCATGAATTAATGAAATGAATCATGAATAATGAATTATGAATCGAATCATGAATCATGAATCATGAATTGAATCATGAATCATGAATCGAATCATGAATCATGAATTGAATCATGAATCATGAATCATGAATTGAATCATGAATCATGAATTAATGAATTGAATCATGAATCATGAATCATGAATCGAATCATGAATCATGAATCATGAATTGAATCATGAATCATGAATCTAATCATGAATCATGAATTGAAACATTATTTGAATCATGTATCATGAATTGAATAAGGAATCGAATCATGAATTGAATTATGAATCATGAAATGAATCATGAGTCATGAATAATGAATTGAATCATGAATCATGAATCATGAATTGAATCATGAATCATGAATCATGAATCGAATAATGAATCATGAATCATGAATCATGAATTGAATCATGAATCATGAATTGAATCATGAATCATGGATCGAATCATGAATTGAATTATGAATCATGAATCGAATCATGAATCATGAATTGAATCATGAATCATGAATCATGAATCATAAGTTGAATCATAATACATGAATCATGAATCGAATCATGAATCATGAATCATGAATTGAATCATGAATTGAATCATGAATCATGAATCGAATCATGAATCATGAATCAAATCATGAATCATGAATTGAATCATGAATTGAATCATGAATCATTAATTGAATCATGAATCATGAATCATAAATCCAATCATGAATCATGAATTGAATCATGAATCGAATCATGAATTGAATTATGAATCATAAAATGAATCATGAGTCATGAATAATGAATTGAATCATGAATCATGAATCATGAATCATGAATTGAATCATGAATCATGAATCATGAATCGAATCATGAATCATGAATCGAATCATGAATCATGAATTGAATCATGAGTTGAATCATGAATCATAAATTGAATCATGAATCATGAATCATGAATCATGAATTGAATCATGAATCATGAATTGTATCATGAATCATGAATCATGAATCATGAATCGAATCATGAATCATGAATCGAATCATGAATCATGAATTGAATCATGAATCATGAATCACGAATTAAATCATGAATCATGAATTAATGAATTGAATCATGAATTATGAATCATGAATTGAATCATGAATCATGAATCATGAATCATAAATCGAATCATGAATTATGAATTGAATCATGAATCGAATCATGAATTGAATCATTAATCATGAATTGAATCATGAATCATGAATTGAATCATGAATCATGAATTATGAATCATGAATTGAATCATGAATCATGAATCATGAATTGAATCATGAATCATGAATCATGAATCGAATCATGAAGCATGAATCGAGTCATGAATCATGAATCGAATCATGAATCATGAATTGAATCATGAATCATGAATCATGAATTGAATCATGAATCATGAATCATGAATTGAATCATGAATCATGAATCATGAATTGAATCATGAATCATGAACCATGAATCGAATCATGAATCATGAATCATGAATTGAATCATGAATCATGAATCGAATCATGAATCATGAATTGAAACATTAATTGAATCATGTATCATGAATTGAATCAGGAATCGAATCATGTATCATGAATTGAATCAGGAATCGAATCATGAATTGAATTATGAATCATGAAATGAATCATGAGTCATGAATAATGAATTGAATCATGAATCATGAATCATGAATCATAAATTGAATCATGAATCATGAATCATGAATCGAATCATGAATCATGAATCGAATCATGAATCATGAATTGAATCATGAATCATGAATTGTATCATGAATCATGAATCATGAATTGAATCATGAATCATGAATCATGAATCATGAATCGAATCATGAATCATGAATCGAGTCATGAATCATGAATCGAATCATGAATCATGAATTGAATCATGAATCATGAATCATGAATTGAATCATGAATCATGAATCATGAATTGAATCATGAATCATGAATCATGAATTGAATCATGAATCATGAATCATGAATCGAATCATGAATCATGAATCATGAATCATGAATCGAATCATGAATCATGAATTGAATCATGAATCATGAATCATGAATCGAAACATGAATCATGAATTGAATCATGAATTGAATCATGAATCATGAATCATGAATCGAATAATGAATCATGAATTGAATCATGAATCATGAATCATGAATCATGAATCAAGAATCATGAATCGAAACATGAA
Organism: Mixophyes australis; assembly: GCA_036250195.1. NCBI lineage: Eukaryota > Metazoa > Chordata > Amphibia > Anura > Limnodynastidae > Mixophyes > Mixophyes australis. The sequence goes on along the minus strand of JAVHZZ010000043.1, from coordinate 937,033 downwards.
TCATGAATTGAATCATGAATCATGAATCATGAATTGAATCATGAATCATAAATCATGAATCGAATAATGAATCATGAATCATGATTCATGAATTGAATCATGAATCATGAATTGAATCATGAATCATGGATCGAATCATGAATTGAATTATGAATCATGAATCGAATCATGAATCATGAATTGAATCATGAATCATGAATCATGAATCATAAGTTGAATCATAATACATGAATCATGAACAATGAATCGAATCATGAATCATGAATCATGAATTGAATCATGAATTGAATCATGAATCATGAATCGAATCATGAATCATGAATCGAATCATGAATCATGAATTGAATCATGAATTGAATCATGAATCATTAATTGAATCATGAATCATGAATCATAAATCCAATCATGAATCATGAATTGAATCATGAATCGAATCATGAATTGAATCATTAATCATGAATTGAATCATGAATCATGAATTATGAATCATGAATTGAATCATGAATCATGAATCATGAATTGAATCATGAATTGAATCATGAATCATGAATTGAATCATGAATCATGAATTATGAATCATGAATTGAATCATGAATAATGAATCATGAATTGAATCATGAATCATGAATCATGAATTGAATCATGAATTATGAATCATGAATTGAATCATGAATCATGAATCATGAATTGAATCATGAATCATGAATCATGAATCATAAATCGAATCATGAATCATGAATCGAATCATGAATCATGAATTGAATCATGAATCATGAATCGAATCATGAATCATGAATTGAAACATTAATTGAATCATGTATCATGAATTGAATCAGGAATCGAATCATGTATCATGAATTGAATCAGGAATCGAATAATGAATTGAATCATGAATCATGAATCATGAATCATGAATTGAATCATGAATCATGAATCATGAATTGAATCATGAATCATGAATCGAATCATGAATCATTAATTGAATCATGAGTTGAATCATGAATCATAAATTGAATCATGAATCATGAATTGAATCATGAATCATGAATTGTATCATGAATCATGAATCATGAATTGAATCATGAATCATGAATCATGAATCATGAATCGAATCATGAATCATGAATCGAGTCATGAATCATGAATCGAATCATGAATCATGAATTGAATCATGAATCATGAATCATGAATTGAATCATGAATCATGAATCATGAATTGAATCATGAATCGAATCATGAATCATGAATCATGAATCATGAATCATGAATCATGAATTGAATCATGAATCATATATCGAATCATGAATCATGAATTGAATCATGAGTTGAATCATGAATCATAAATTGAATCATGAATCATGAATCATGAATCATGAATTGAATCATGAATCATGAATCATGAATCGAATAATGAATCATGAATCATGAATCATGAATTGAATCATGAATCATGAATTGAATCATGAATCATGGATCGAATCATGAATTGAATTATGAATCATGAATCGAATCATGAATCATGAATTGAATCATGAATCATGAATCATAAGTTGAATCATAATACATGAATCATGAATCATGAATCGAATCATGAATCATGAATCATGAATTGAATCATGAATTGAATCATGAATCATGAATCGAATCATGAATCATGAATCGAATCATGAATCATGAATTGAATCATGAATTGAATCATGAATCATTAATTGAATCATGAATCATGAATCATAAATCCAATCATGAATCATGAATTGAATCATGAATCGAATCATGAATTGAATCATGAATCATGAATTGAATCATGAATCATGAATTATGAATCATGAATTGAATCATGAATAATGAATCATGAATTGAATCATGAATCATGAATCATGAATTGAATCATGAATTATGAATCATGAATTGAATCATGAATCATGAATCATGAATTGAATCATGAATCATGAATCATGAATCATAAATCGAATCATGAATCGAATCATGAATCATGAATTGAATCATGAATCATGAATCATGAATTGAATCATGAATCATGAATCATGAATTGAATCATGAATCGAATCATGAATCATGAATCAAATCATGAATCATGAATTGAATCATGAATCATGAATCATGAATTGAATCATGAATCATGAATTGAATCATGAATCGAATCATGAATCATGAATCATGAATCATGAATCATGAATCATGAATCATGAATTGAATCATGAATCATGAATCGAATCATGAATCATGAATTGAATCATGAGTTGAATCATGAATCATAAATTGAATCATGAATCATGAATCATGAATTGAATCATGAATCATGAATCGAATCTTAAATCATGAATCATGAATCATGATTCATGAATTGAATCATGAATCATGAATTATGAATCGAATCATGAATCATGAATTAAATCATGAGTTGAATCATGAATCATAAATTGAATCATGAATCATGAAATGAATCATGAATTGAATCATGAATTGAATCATGATTCATGAATCATGAATTGAATCATGAATCATGAATCATGAATCATGAATCATGAATTCAATCATGAATCATGATTTGAATCAGGAATCGAATCATGAATTGAATTATGAATTGAATCATGAATCTTGAATCATGAATTGAATCATGAATCATGAATCATAAATCATGAATCATGAATCATGAATCATGAATTGAATTATGAATTGAATCATGAATCATGAATTGAATCATGAATCATGAATTGAATCATGAATCATGAATTGAATCATGAATCATGAATCATGAATTGAATCATGAATCATGAATCGAATCATGAATCATGAATCGAATCATGAATCATGAATTGTATCATGAATCATGAATCATGAATTGAATCATGAATTGAATCATGAATCATGAATTGAATCATAAATCATGAATCATGAATCATGATTCATGAATTGAATCATGAATCATGAATTATGAATTGAATCATGAATCATGAATTAAATCATGAGTTGAATCATGAATCATAAATTGAATCATGAATCATGAAATGAATCATGAATTGAATCATGAATTGAATCATGATTCATGAATCATGAATTGAATCATGAATCATGAATCATGAATCATGAATTCAATCATGAATCATGATTTGAATCAGGAATCGAATCATGAATCATGAATTGAATCATGATTTTAATTATGAATTGAATCATGAATCATGAATCATGAATTGAATCATGAATCATGAATCATGAATCGAATCATGAATCATGAATCATGAATCGAATCATGAATCATGAATTGAATCATGAATCATGAATCATGAATCGAAACATGAATCATGAATTGAATCATGAATTGAATCATGAATCATGAATCATGAATCGAATAATGAATCATGAATTGAATCATGAATCATGAATCATGAATCATGAATCAAGAATCATGAATCGAAACATGAATCATGAATTGAATCATGAATCATGAATCATGAATTGAATCATGAATCATGAATCATGAATCGAATAATGAATCATGAATCATGAATCATGAATTGAATCATGAATCATGAATTGAATCATGAATCATGGATCGAATCATGAATTGAATTATGAATCATGAATCGAATCATGAATCATGAATTGAATCATGAATCATGAATCATAAGTTGAATCATAATACATGAATCATGAATCATGAATCGAATCATGAATCATGAATCATGAATTGAATCATGAATTGAATCATGAATCATGAATCGAATCATGAATCATGAATCGAATCATGAATCATGAATTGAATCATGAATTGAATCATGAATCATTAATTGAATCATGAATCATGAATCATAAATCCAATCATGAATCATGAATTGAATCATGAATCGAATCATGAATTGAATCATTAATCATGAATTGAATCATGAATCATGAATTATGAATCATGAATTGAATCATGAATCATGAATCATGAATTGAATCATGAATTGAATCATGAATCATGAATTGAATCATGAATCATGAATTATGAATCATGAATTGAATCATGAATAATGAATCATGAATTGAATCATGAATCATGAATCATGAATTGAATCATGAATTATGAATCATGAATTGAATCATGAATCATGAATTGAATCATGAATCATGAATCATGAATCATAAATCGAATCATGAATCATGAATCGAATCATGAATCATGAATTGAATCATGAATCATGAATCATGAATTGAATCATGAATCATGAATCATGAATTGAATCATGAATCGAATCATGAATCATGAATCGAATCATGAATCATGAATTGAATCATGAATCATGAATCATGAATTGAATCATGAATCATGAATCATGAATTGAATCATGAATCGAATCATGAATCATGAATCATGAATCATGAATCATGAATCATGAATTGAATCATGAATCATGAATCGAATCATGAATCATGAATTGAATCATGAGTTGAATCATGAATCATAAATTGAATCATGAATCATGAATCATGAATCATGAATTGAATCATGAATCATGAATCATGAATCGAATAATGAATCATGAATCATGAATCATGAATTGAATCATGAATCATGAATTGAATCATGAATCATGGATCGAATCATGAATTGAATTATGAATCATGAATCGAATCATGAATCATGAATTGAATCATGAATCATGAATCATAAGTTGAATCATAATACATGAATCATCAATCATGAATCGAATCATGAATCATGAATCATGAATTGAATCATGAATTGAATCATGAATCATGAATCAAATCATGAATCATGAATCGAATCATGAATCATGAATTGAATCATGAATTGAATCATGAATCATTAATTGAATCATGAATCATGAATCATAAATCCAATCATGAATCATGAATTGAATCATGAATCGAATCATGAATTGAATCATGAATCAAGAATTGAATCATGAATCATGAATTATGAATCATGAATTGAATCATGAATAATGAATCATGAATTGAATCATGAATCATGAATCATGAATTGAATCATGAATTATGAATCATGAATTGAATCATGAATCATGAATTGAATCATGAATCATGAATCATGAATCATAAATCGAATCATGAATCGAATCATGAATCATGAATTGAATCATGAATCATGAATCATGAATTGAATCATGAATCATGAATCATGAATTGAATCATGAATCGAATCATGAATCATGAATCGAATCATGAATCATGAATTGAATCATGAATCATGAATCATGAATTGAATCATGAATCATGAATCATGAATTGAATCATGAATCGAATCATGAATCATGAATCATGAATCATGAATCATGAATCATGAATCATGAATCATGAATCATGAATTGAATCATGAATCATGAATCGAATCATGAATCATGAATTGAATCATGAGTTGAATCATGAATCATAAATTGAATCATGAATCATGAATCATGAATCATGAATTGAATCATGAATCATGAATCGAATCTTAAATCATGAATCATGAATCATGATTTATGAATTGAATCATGAATCATGAATTATGAATCGAATCATGAATCATGAATTAAATCATGAGTTGAATCATGAATCATAAAATGAATCATGAATCATGAAATGAATCATGAATTGAATCATGAATTGAATCATGATTCATGAATCATGAATTGAATCATGAATCATGAATCATGAATCATGAATCATGAATTCAATCATGAATCATGATTTGAATCAGGAATCGAATCATGAATTGAATTATGAATTGAATCATGAATCTTGAATCATGAATTGAATCATGAATCATGAATCATAAATCATGAATCATGAATCATGAATCATGAATTGAATTATGAATTGAATCATGAATCATGAATTGAATCATGAATCATGAATTGAATCATGAATCATGAATTGAATCATGAATCATGAATCATGAATTGAATCATGAATCATGAATCGAATCATGAATCATGAATCGAATCATGAATCATGAATTGTATCATGAATCATGAATCATGAATTGAATCATGAATCATGAATCATGAATCGAATCATAATTCATGAATCATGAATCATGAATTGAATCATGAATTATGAATCATGAATTGAATCATGAATCATGAATCATGAATTGAATCATGAATCATGAATCATGAATCATAAATCGAATCATGAATCATGAATCGAATCATGAATCATGAATTGAATCATGAATCATGAATCAAGAATTGAATCATGAATCATGAATCATGAATTGAATCATGAATCATGAATCATGAATCATGAATCATGAATCGAATCATGAATCATGAATCATGAATCATGAATTGAATCATGAATCATGAATCGAATCATGAATTGAATCATGAGTTGAATCATGAATCATAAATTGAATCATGAATCATGAATCATGAATTGAATCATGAATCATGAATCATGAATTGAATCATGAATCATGAATCGAATCATAAATCATGAATCATGAATCATGATTCATGAATTGAATCATGAATCATGAATTATGAATTGAATCATGAATCATGAATTAAATCATGAGTTGAATCATGAATCATAAATTGAATCATGAATCATGAAATGAATCATGAATTGAATCATGAATTGAATCATGATTCATGAATCATGAATTGAATCATGAATCATGAATCATGAATCATGAATTCAATCATGAATCATGATTTGAATCAGGAATCGAATCATGAATCATGAATTGAATCATGATTTTAATTATGAATTGAATCATGAATCTTGAATCATGAATTGAATCATGAATCATGAATCATAAATCATGAATCATGAATCATGAATCATGAATTGAATTATGAATTGAATCATGAATCATGAATTGAATCATGAATCATGAATTGAATCATGAATCATGAATCATGAATTGAATCATGAATCATGAATCATGAATTGAATCATGAATCATGAATCGAATCATGAATCATGAATCGAATCATGAATCATAAATTGTATCATGAATCATGAATCATGAATTGAATCATGAATCATGAATCATGAATTGAATCATGAATCATGAATCATATATCATGAATCGAATCATGAATCATGAATCATGAATCGAATCATGAATCATGAATTGAATCATGAATCATGAATTATGAATCATAAATTGAATCATGAATCATGAATCATGAATTGAATCATGAATCATGAATCATGAATTGAATCATGAATCATGAATCATGAATTGAATCATGAATTATGAATAATGAATCATGAATCGAATCATGAATCATGAATCATGAATCGAATCATGAATCATGAATTAAATCATGAATCATGAATTGAATCATGAATCATGAATTGAATCATAAATCATGAATTGAATCATGAATTGAATCATGAATCAAGAATCGAATCATGAATCATGAATTGAATCAAGAATCATGAATCATAAATTGAATCATAAATCATGAATCATGAATTGAATCATGAATCATGAATCGAATCATGTATCATGAATCATGAATTGAATCATGAATCATGAATCGAATCATGAATCATGAATCATGAATCATGAATTGAATCATGAATCATGAATTGAATCAGGAATCGAATCATGAATTCAATCATGAATCATAAATCGAATCATGAATCATGGAATCAGAAATCGAATCATGAATTCAATCATGAATCATGAATTGAATCATGATTTTAATTATGAATCATGAATCATGAATTGAATCATGAATCATGAATCATGAATTGAATTATGAATTGAATCATGAATCTTGAATCATGAGTTGAATCATGAATCATGAATCATAAATCATGAATCATGAATCATGAATCATGATTCATGAATCATGAATTGAATTATGAATTGAATCATGAATCATGAATTGAATCATGAATCATGAATTGAATTATGAATCATGAATTGTATCATGAATCATGAATCATGAATTGAATCATGAATCATGAATCATGAATTGAATCATGAATCATGAATCATGAATCATGAATCGAATCATGAATCATGAATCGAATCATGAATCATGAATTGAATCATGAATCATGAATCATGAATTGAATCATGAATCATGAATTAATGAAATGAATCATGAATCATGAATCATGAATCGAATCATGAATCATGAATCATGAATTGAATCATGAATCATGAATCGAATCATGAATCATGAATCATGAATCATGAATTAATGAATTGAATCATGAATCATGAATCATGAATCGAATCATGAATCATGAATTGAAACATTATTTGAATCATGTATCATGAATTGAATAAGGAATCGAATCATGAATTGAATTATGAATCATGAAATGAATCATGAGTCATGAATAATGAATTGAATCATGAATCATGAATCATGAATTGAATCATGAATCATGAATCATGAATCGAATAATGAATCATGAATCATGAATTGAATCATGAATCATGAATTGAATCATGAATCATGAATCATGAATCATAAGTTGAATCATAATACATGAATCATGAATCATGAATCGAATCATGAATCATGAATCATGAATTGAATTATGAATCATGAATCGAATCATGAATCATGAATCATGAATCATAAGTTGAATCATAATACATGAATCATGAATCATGAATCGAATCATGAATCATGAATCATGAATTGAATCATGAATTGAATCATGAATCATGAATCGAATCATGAATCATGAATCGAATCATGAATCATGAATTGAATCATGAATTGAATCATGAATCATTAATTGAATCATGAATCATGAATCATAAATCCAATCATGAATCATGAATTGAATCATGAATCGAATCATGAATTGAATCATGAATCATGAATTGAATCATGAATCATGAATTATGAATCATGAATTGAATCATGAATCATGAATCATGAATTGAATCATGAATTGAATCATGAATCATGAATTGAATCATGAATCATGAATTATGAATCATGAATTGAATCATGAATAATGAATCATGAATTGAATCATGAATCATGAATCATGAATTGAATCATGAATTATGAATCATGAATTGAATCATGAATCATGAATTGAATCATGAATCATGAATCATGAATCATAAATCGAATCATGAATCATGAATCGAATCATGAATCATGAATTGAATCATGAATCATGAATCATGAATTGAATCATGAATCATGAATCATGAATTGAATCATGAATCGAATCATGAATCATGAATCGAATCATGAATCATGAATTGAATCATGAATCATGAATCATGAATTGAATCATGAATCATGAATCATGAATTGAATCATGAATCATGAATCATGAATCGAATCATGAATCATGAATCATGAATCGAATCATGAATCATGAATTGAATCATGAATCATGAATCATGAATTGAATCAGGAATCATGAATCATGAATCATGAATCGAATCATGAATCATGAATCAAGAATCATGAATCAAATCATGAATTGAATCATGAATCATGAATTGAATCATGAATCATGAATTGAATCATGAATCATGAATCATGATTTGAATCATAAATCATGAATTCAATCATGAATTCAATCAGGAATCAGGAATCGAATCATGAATTCAATCATGAATCATAAATCGAATCATGAATTATGAATTGAATCAGGAATCGAATCATGAATTGAATCATGATTTTAATTATGAATCATGAATCATGAATTGAATCATGAATCATGAATCATGAATCATGAATTGAATCATGAATCATGAATCATGAATCATGAATTGAATTATGAATTGAATCACGAATCTTGAATCATGAATTGAATCATGAATCATGAATCATGAATCATAAATTGAATTATGAATTGAATCATGAATCATGAATTGAATCATGAATCATGAATCATGAAATGAATCATGAATCATGAATCATGAATCATGAATCATGAATTGAATTATGAATCATGAATTGAATCATGAATCGAATCATGAATCATGAATTGAATCATGAATCATGAATTGAATCATGAATCATGAATCATGAATCATGAATCATGAATCATGAATCGAATCATGAATCAAGAATTGAATCATGAATCATGAATTATGAATCATGAATTGAATCATGAATCATGAATCATGAATCGAATCATGAATCATGAATCATGAATTGAATCATGAATCATGAATCATGAATTGAATCATGAATCATGAATCATGAATTGAATCATGAATTATGAATCATGAATTGAATCATGAATCATGAATTGAATCATGAATCATGAATCATGAATCATAAATCGAATCATGAATCATGAATCGAATCATGAATCATGAATTGAATCATGAATCATGAATCATGAATTGAATCATGAATCATGAATCATGAATTGAATCATGAATCGAATCATGAATCATGAATCGAATCATGAATCATGAATTGAATCATGAATCATGAATCATGAATTGAATCATGAATCATGAATCATGAATTGAATCATGAATCATGAATCATGAATCGAATCATGAATCATGAATCATGAATCGAATCATGAATCATGAATTGAATCATGAATCATGAATCATGAATTGAATCAGGAATCATGAATCATGAATCATTAATTGAATCATGAATCATGAATCATAAATCCAATCATGAATCATGAATTGAATCATGAATCGAATCATGAATTGAATCATTAATCATGAATTGAATCATGAATCATGAATTATGAATAATGAATTGAATCATGAATCATGAATCATGAATTGAATCATGAATTGAATCATGAATCATGAATTGAATCATGAATTATGAATTATGAATCATGAATTGAATCATGAATAATGAATCATGAATTGAATCATGAATCATGAATCATGAATTGAATCATGAATTATGAATCATGAATTGAATCATGAATCATGAATCATGAATTGAATCATGAATCATGAATCATGAATCATAAATCGAATCATGAATCGAATCATGAATCATGAATTGAATCATGAATCATGAATTGAATCATGAATCATGAATCATGAATTGAATCATGAATCGAATCATGAATCATGAATCGAATCATGAATCATGAATTGAATCATGAATCATGAATCATGAATTGAATCATGAATCATGAATCATGAATTAAATCATGAATCGAATCATGAATCATGAATCATGAATCATGAATCATGAATCGAATCATGAATCATGAATCATGAATCATGAATTGAATCATGAATCATGAATCGAATCATGAATCATGAATTGAATCATGAATCATGAATTATGAATCATGAATTGAATCATGAATCATGAATCATGAATCGAATCATGAATCATGAATCATGAATTGAATCATGAATCATGAATCATGAATTGAATCATGAATCATGAATCACGATTGAATCATGAATCATGAATCATGAATCATGAATCGAATCATGAATCATGAATTGAATCATGAATCATGAATCATGAATTGAATCATGAATCATGAATCATGAATTGAATCATGAAGCATGAATCATGAATCATAAATTGAATCATAAATCATGAATCATGAATTGTATCATGAATCATGAATCGAATCATGAATCATGAATCATGAATTGAATCATGAATTGAATCATGAATCATGAATCGAATCATGAATCATGAATTGAATCATGAATCATGAATCATAAATCGAATCATGAATTATGAATTGAATCATGAATCGAATCATGAATTGAATCATTAATCATGAATTGAATCATGAATCATGAATTGAATCATGAATCATGAATTATGAATCATGAATTGAATCATGAATCATGAATCATGAATTGAATCATGAATCATGAATCATGAATCGAATCATGAATCATGAATCGAATCATGAATCATGAATTGAATCATGAATCATGAATCATGAATTAAATCATGAATCATGAATTAATGAATTGAATCATGAATTATGAATCATGAATTGAATCATGAATCATGAATCATGAATTGAATCATGAATCATGAATCATAAATCGAATCATGAATTATGAATTGAATCATGAATCGAATCATGAATTGAATCATTAATCATGAATTGAATCATGAATCATGAATTGAATCATGAATCATGAATTATGAATCATGAATTGAATCATGAATCATGAATTATGAATCATGAATTGAATCATGAATCATGAATCATGAATTGAATCATGAATCATGAATCATGAATCGAATCATGAATCATGAATCGAGTCATGAATCATGAATCGAATCATGAATCATGAATTGAATCATGAATCATGAATCATGAATTGAATCATGAATCATGAATCATGAATTGAATCATGAATCATGAATCATGAATTGAATCATGAATCATGAATCATGAATCGAATCATGAATCATGAATTGAATCATGAATCATGAATCGAATCATGAATCATGAATTGAAACATTAATTGAATCATGTATCATGAATTGAATCAGGAATCGAATCATGTATCATGAATTGAATCAGGAATCGAATCATGAATTGAATTATGAATCATGAAATGAATCATGAATCATGAATTGAATCATGAGTTGAATCATGAATCATAAATTGAATCATGAATCATGAATCATGAATCATGAATTGAATCATGAATCATGAATTGTATCATGAATCATGAATCATGAATTGAATCATGAATAATGAATCATGAATCATGAATCGAATCATGAATCATGAATCGAGTCATGAATCATGAATCGAATCATGAATCATGAATTGAATCATGAATCATGAATCATGAATTGAATCATGAATCATGAATCATGAATTGAATCATGAATCATGAATCATGAATTGAATCATGAATCATGAATCATGATTCGAATCATGAATCATGAATCATGAATCATGAATCGAATCATGAATCATGAATTGAATCATGAATCATAAATCATGAATCGAATCATGAATCATGAATTGAAACATTAATTGAATCATGTATCATGAATTGAATCAGGAATCGAATCATGTATCATGAATTGAATCAGGAATCGAATCATGAATTGAATTATGAATCATGAAATGAATCATGAATCATGAATTGAATCATGAGTTGAATCATGAATCATAAATTGAATCATGAATCATGAATCATGAATCATGAATTGAATCATGAATCATGAATTGTATCATGAATCATGAATCATGAATTGAATCATGAATCATGAATCATGAATCGAATCATGAATCATGAATCGAGTCATGAATCATGAATCGAATCATGAATCATGAATTGAATCATGAATCATGAATCATGAATTGAATCATGAATCATGAATCATGAATTGAATCATGAATCATGAATCATGAATTGAATCATGAATCATGAATCATGAATCGAATCATGAATCATGAATTATGAATCATGAATCGAATCAAGAATCATGAATTGAATCATGAATCATGAATCATGAATCGAAACATGAATCATGAATTGAATTATGAATTGAATCATGAATCATGAATCATGAATCGAATAATGAATCATGAATAGAATTCTGAATCATGAATCATGAATCATGAATCAAGAATCATGAATCGAAACATGAATCATGAATTGAATCATGAATCATGAATCATGAATTGAATCATGAATCATGAATCATGAATTGAATCATGAATCATGAATCATGAATCGAATAATGAATCATGAATCATGAATCATGAATTGAATCATGAATCATGAATTGAATCATGAATCATGGATCGAATCATGAATTGAATTATGAATCATGAATCGAATCATGAATCATGAATTGAATCATGAATCATGAATCATGAATCATAAGTTGAATCATAATACATGAATCATGAATCATGAATCGAATCATGAATCATGAATCATGAATTGAATCATGAATTGAATCATGAATCATGAATCGAATCATGAATCATGAATCGAATCATTAATCATGAATTGAATCATGAATTGAATCATGAATCATTAATTGAATCATGAATCATGAATCATAAATCCAATCATGAATCATGAATTGAATCATGAATCGAATCATGAATTGAATCATTAATCATGAATTGAATCATGAATCATGAATTATGAATAATGAATTGAATCATGAATCATGAATCATGAATTGAATCATGAATTGAATCATGAATCATGAATTGAATCATGAATTATGAATTATGAATCATGAATTGAATCATGAATAATGAATCATGAATTGAATCATGAATCATGAATCATGAATTGAATCATGAATTATGAATCATGAATTGAATCATGAATCATGAATCATGAATTGAATCATGAATCATGAATCATGAATCATAAATCGAATCATGAATCATGAATCGAATCATGAATCATGAATTGAATCATGAATCATGAATTGAATCATGAATCATGAATCATGAATTGAATCATGAATCGAATCATGAATCATGAATCGAATCATGAATCATGAATTGAATCATGAATCATGAATCATGAATTGAATCATGAATCATGAATCATGAATTAAATCATGAATCGAATCATGAATCATGAATCATGAATCATGAATCATGAATCGAATCATGAATCATGAATCATGAATCATGAATTGAATCATGAATCATGAATCGAATCATGAATCATGAATTGAATCATGAGTTGAATCATGAATCATAAATTGAATCATGAATCATGAATCATGAATCATGAATTGAATCATGAATCATGAATCGAATCTTAAATCATGAATCATGAATCATGATTCATGAATTTAATCATGAATCATGAATTATGAATCGAATCATGAATCATGAATTAAATCATGAGTTGAATCATGAATCATAAATTGAATCATGAATCATGAAATGAATCATGAATTGAATCATGAATTGAATCATGATTCATGAATCATGAATTGAATCATGAATCATGAATCATGAATTGAATCATGAATCATGAATCATGAATTGAATCATGAATCATGAATCATGAATTGAATCATGAATCATGAATCATGAATCAAATCATGAATCATGAATCATGAATCATGAATCGAATCATGAATCATGAATTGAATCATGAATCATGAATCATGAATCGAAACATGAATCATGAATTGAATCATGAATTGAATCATGAATCATGAATCATGAATCGAATAATGAATCATGAATTGAATTATGAATCATGAATTATGAATCATGAATCAAGAATCATGAATCGAAACATGAATCATGAATTGAATCATGAATCATGAATCATGAATTGAATCATGAATCATGAATCATGAATTGAATCATGAATCATGAATCATGAATCGAATAATGAATCATGAATCATGAATCATGAATTGAATCATGAATCATGAATTGAATCATGAATCATGGATCGAATCATGAATTGAATTATGAATCATGAATCGAATCATGAATCATGAATTGAATCATGAATCATGAATCATGAATCATAAGTTGAATCATAATACATGAATCATGAATCATGAATCGAATCATGAATCATGAATCATGAATTGAATCATGAATTGAATCATGAATCATGAATCGAATCATGAATCATGAATCGAATCATGAATCATGAATTGAATCATGAATTGAATCATGAATCATTAATTGAATCATGAATCATGAATCATAAATCCAATCATGAATCATGAATTGAATCATGAATCGAATCATGAATTGAATCATTAATCATGAATTGAATCATAAATCATGAATTATGAATAATGAATTGAATCATGAATCATGAATCATGAATTGAATCATGAATTGAATCATGAATCATGAATTGAATCATGAATCATGAATTATGAATCATGAATTGAATCATGAATAATGAATCATGAATTGAATCATGAATCATGAATCATGAATTGAATCATGAATTATGAATCATGAATTGAATCATGAATCATGAATCATGAATTGAATCATGAATCATGAATCATGAATCATAAATCGAATCATGAATCATGAATCGAATCATGAATCATGAATTGAATCATGAATCATGAATTGAATCATGAATCATGAATCATGAATTGAATCATGAATCGAATCATGAATCATGAATCGAATCATGAATCATGAATTGAATCATGAATCATGAATCATGAATTGAATCATGAATCATGAATCATGAATTAAATCATGAATCGAATCATGAATCATGAATCATGAATCATGAATCATGAATCGAATCATGAATCATGAATCATGAATCATGAATTGAATCATGAATCATGAATCGAATCATGAATCATGAATTGAATCATGAGTTGAATCATGAATCATAAATTGAATCATGAATCATGAATCATGAATCATGAATTGAATCATGAATCATGAATCGAATCTTAAATCATGAATCATGAATCATGATTCATGAATTTAATCATGAATCATGAATTATGAATCGAATCATGAATCATGAATTAAATCATGAGTTGAATCATGAATCATAAATTGAATCATGAATCATGAAATGAATCATGAATTGAATCATGAATTGAATCATGATTCATGAATCATGAATTGAATCATGAATCATGAATCATGAATCATGAATTCAATCATGAATCATGATTTGAATCAGGAATCGAATCATGAATCATGAATTGAATCATGATTTTAATTATGAATCATGAATCATGAATTGAATCATGAATCATGAATCATGAATTGAATTATGAATTGAATCATGAATCTTGAATCATGAATTGAATCATGAATCATGAATCATAAATCATGAATCATGAATCATGAATCATGAATTGAATTATGAATTGAATCATGAATCATGAATTGAATCATGAATCATGAATCATGAATTGAATCATGAATCATGAATCATGAATTGAATCATGAATCATGAATCGAATCATGAATCATGAATCGAATCATGAATCATGAATTGTATCATGAATCATGAATCATGAATTGAATCATGAATCATGAATCATGAATTGAATCATGAATCATGAATCATGAATTGAATCATGAATCATGAATCATGAATCATGAATCGAATCATAATTCATGAATCATGAATCATGAATTGAATCATGAATTATGAATCATGAATTGAATCATGAATCATGAATCATGAATTGAATCATGAATCATGAATCATGAATCATAAATCGAATCATGAATCATGAATCGAATCATGAATCATGAATTGAATCATGAATCATGAATCAAGAATTGAATCATGAATCATGAATCATGAATTGATTCATGAATCATGAATCATGAATCATGAATCATGAATCGAATCATGAATCATGAATCATGAATTGAATCATGAATCATGAATCGAATCATGAATTGAATCATGAGTTGAATCATGAATCATAAATTGAATCATGAATCATGAATCATGAATTGAATCATGAATCATGAATCGAATCATAAATCATGAATCATGAATCATGATTCATGAATTGAATCATGAATCATGAATCGAATCATGAATCATGAATTGAATCATGAGTTGAATCATGAATCATAAATTGAATCATGAATCATGAATCATGAATCATGAATTGAATCATGAATCATGAATCAAATCTTAAATCATGAATCATGAATCATGATTCATGAATTGATTCATGAATCATGAATTATGAATCGAATCATGAATCATGAATTGAATCATGAGTTGAATCATGAATCATAAATTGAACCATGAATCATGAATCATGAATCATGAATTGAATCATGAATCATGAATTGAATCATGAATCATGAATCATGAATTGAATCATGAATCATGAATCGAATCATAAATCATGAATCATGAATCATGATTCATGAATTGAATCATGAATCATGAATCGAATCATGAATCATGAATTGAATCATGAGTTGAATCATGAATCATAAATTGAATCATGAATCATGAATCATGAATCATGAATTGAATCATGAATCATGAATCGAATCTTAAATCATGAATCATGAATCATGATTCATGAATTGAATCATGAATCATGAATTATGAATCGAATCATGAATCATGAATTAAATCATGAGTTGAATCATGAATCATAAATTGAATCATGAATCATGAATCATGAATCATGAATCGAATCATGAATCATGAATCATGAATTGAATCATGAATCATGAATCATGAATTGAATCATGAGTTGAATCATGAATCATAAATTGAATCATGAGTTGAATCATGAATCATAAATTGAATCATGAATCATGAATCATGAATCATGAATTGAATCATGAATCATGAATCGAATCATGAATCATGAATTGAATCATGAGTTGAATCATGAATCATAAATTGAATCATGAATCATGAATCATGAATCATGAATTGAATCATGAATCATGAATCGAATCTTAAATCATGAATCATGAATCATGATTCATGAATTTAATCATGAATCATGAATTATGAATCGAATCATGAATCATGAATTAAATCATGAGTTGAATCATGAATCATAAATTGAATCATGAATCATGAAATGAATCATGAATTGAATCATGAATTGAATCATGATTCATGAATCATGAATTGAATCATGAATCATGAATCATGAATTGAATCATGAATCATGAATCATGAATTGAATCATGAATCATGAATCATGAATTGAATCATGAATCATGAATCATGAATCGAATCATGAATCATGAATCATGAATCATGAATCGAATCATGAATCATGAATTGAATCATGAATCATGAATCATGAATCGAAACATGAATCATGAATTGAATCATGAATTGAATCATGAATCATGAATCATGAATCGAATAATGAATCATGAATTGAATTATGAATCATGAATCATGAATCATGAATCAAGAATCATGAATCGAAACATGAATCATGAATTGAATCATGAATCATGAATCATGAATTGAATCATGAATCATGAATCATGAATTGAATCATGAATCATGAATCATGAATCGAATAATGAATCATGAATCATGAATCATGAATTGAATCATGAATCATGAATTGAATCATGAATCATGGATCGAATCATGAATTGAATTATGAATCATGAATCGAATCATGAATCATGAATTGAATCATGAATCATGAATCATGAATCATAAGTTGAATCATAATACATGAATCATGAATCATGAATCGAATCATGAATCATGAATCATGAATTGAATCATGAATTGAATCATGAATCATGAATCGAATCATGAATCATGAATCGAATCATGAATCATGAATTGAATCATGAATTGAATCATGAATCATTAATTGAATCATGAATCATGAATCATAAATCCAATCATGAATCATGAATTGAATCATGAATCGAATCATGAATTGAATCATTAATCATTAATTGAATCATGAATCATGAATTATGAATAATGAATTGAATCATGAATCATGAATCATGAATTGAATCATGAATTGAATCATGAATCATGAATTGAATCATGAATCATGAATTATGAATCATGAATTGAATCATGAATAATGAATCATGAATTGAATCATGAATCATGAATCATGAATTGAATCATGAATTATGAATCATGAATTGAATCATGAATCATGAATCATGAATTGAATCATGAATCATGAATCATGAATCATAAATCGAATCATGAATCATGAATCGAATCATGAATCATGAATTGAATCATGAATCATGAATTGAATCATGAATCATGAATCATGAATTGAATCATGAATCGAATCATGAATCATGAATCGAATCATGAATCATGAATTGAATCATGAATCATGAATCATGAATTGAATCATGAATCATGAATCATGAATTAAATCATGAATCGAATCATGAATCATGAATCATGAATCATGAATCATGAATCGAATCATGAATCATGAATCATGAATCATGAATTGAATCATGAATCATGAATCGAATCATGAATCATGAATTGAATCATGAGTTGAATCATGAATCATAAATTGAATCATGAATCATGAATCATGAATCATGAATTGAATCATGAATCATGAATCGAATCTTAAATCATGAATCATGAATCATGATTCATGAATTTAATCATGAATCATGAATTATGAATCGAATCATGAATCATGAATTAAATCATGAGTTGAATCATGAATCATAAATTGAATCATGAATCATGAAATGAATCATGAATTGAATCATGAATTGAATCATGATTCATGAATCATGAATTGAATCATGAATCATGAATCATGAATCATGAATTCAATCATGAATCATGATTTGAATCAGGAATCGAATCATGAATCATGAATTGAATCATGATTTTAATTATGAATCATGAATCATGAATTGAATCATGAATCATGAATCATGAATCATGAATTGAATTATGAATTGAATCATGAATCTTGAATCATGAATTGAATCATGAATCATGAATCATAAATCATGAATCATGAATCATGAATCATGAATTGAATTATGAATTGAATCATGAATCATGAATTGAATCATGAATCATGAATCATGAATTGAATCATGAATCATGAATCATGAATTGAATCATGAATCATGAATCGAATCATGAATCATGAATCGAATCATGAATCATGAATTGTATCATGAATCATGAATTGAATCATGAATCATGAATCATGAATTGAATCATGAATCATGAATCATGAATTGAATCATGAATCATGAATCATGAATCATGAATCGAATCATAATTCATGAATCATGAATCATGAATTGAATCATGAATTATGAATCATGAATTGAATCATGAATCATGAATCATGAATTGAATCATGAATCATGAATCATGAATCATAAATCGAATCATGAATCATGAATCGAATCATGAATCATGAATTGAATCATGAATCATGAATCAAGAATTGAATCATGAATCATGAATCATGAATTGATTCATGAATCATGAATCATGAATTGATTCATGAATCATGAATCATGAATCATGAATCATGAATCGAATCATGAATCATGAATCATGAATTGAATCATGAATCATGAATCGAATCATGAATTGAATCATGAGTTGAATCATGAATCATAAATTGAATCATGAATCATGAATCATGAATTGAATCATGAATCATGAATCGAATCATAAATCATGAATCATGAATCATGATTCATGAATTGAATCATGAATCATGAATCGAATCATGAATCATGAATTGAATCATGAGTTGAATCATGAATCATAAATTGAATCATGAATCATGAATCATGAATCATGAATTGAATCATGAATCATGAATCAAATCTTAAATCATGAATCATGAATCATGATTCATGAATTGAATCATGAATCATGAATTATGAATCGAATCATGAATCATGAATTGAATCATGAGTTGAATCATGAATCATAAATTGAATCATGAATCATGAATTGAATCATGAATCATGAATCATGAATTGAATCATGAATCATGAATCGAATCATAAATCATGAATCATGAATCATGATTCATGAATTGAATCATGAATCATGAATCGAATCATGAATCATGAATTGAATCATGAGTTGAATCATGAATCATAAATTGAATCATGAATCATGAATCATGAATCATGAATTGAATCATGAATCATGAATCGAATCTTAAATCCTGAATCATGAATCATGATTCATGAATTGAATCATGAATCATGAATTATGAATCGAATCATGAATCATGAATTAAATCATGAGTTGAATCATGAATCATAAATTGAATCATGAATCATGAATCATGAATCATGAATCGAATCATGAATCATGAATCATGAATCATGAATTGAATCATGAATCATGAATCGAATCATGAATCATGAATTGAATCATGAGTTGAATCATGAATCATAAATTGAATCATGAATCATGAATCATGAATCATGAATTGAATCATGAATCATGAATCGAATCATGAATCATGAATTGAATCATGAATTGAATCATGAATCATAAATTGAATCATGAATCATGAATCATGAATCATGAATTGAATCATGAATCATGAATTGAAACATTAATTGAATCATGTATCATGAATTGAATCAGGAATCGAATCATGTATCATGAATTGAATCAGGAATCGAATCATGAATTGAATTATGAATCATGAAATGAATCATGAATCATGAATTGAATCATGAGTTGAATCATGAATCATAAATTGAATCATGAATCATGAATCAT
Source organism: Mixophyes australis (assembly GCA_036250195.1). Taxonomy (NCBI): domain Eukaryota; kingdom Metazoa; phylum Chordata; class Amphibia; order Anura; family Limnodynastidae; genus Mixophyes; species Mixophyes australis. The sequence continues at coordinate 914,877 of JAVHZZ010000043.1, read as the reverse complement.
GAATCATGAATTGAATCATGAATCATGAATTGTATCATGAATCATGAATCATGAATTGAATCATGAATCATGAATCATGAATCATGAATCGAATCATGAATCATGAATCGAATCATAAATCATGAATCGAGTCATGAATCATGAATCGAATCATGAATCATGAATTGAATCATGAATCATGAATCATGAATTGAATCATGAATCATGAATCATGAATTGAATCATGAATCATGAATCATGAATTGAATCATGAATCATGAATCATGAATCGAATCATGAATCATGAATCATGAATCATGAATCGAATCATGAATCATGAATTGAATCATGAATCATGAATCATGAATCGAAACATGAATCATGAATTGAATCATGAATTGAATCATGAATCATGAATCATGAATCGAATAATGAATCATGAATTGAATCATGAATCATGAATCATGAATCATGAATCAAGAATCATGAATCGAAACATGAATCATGAATTGAATCATGAATCATGAATCATGAATTGAATCATGAATCATGAATCATGAATCGAATAATGAATCATGAATCATGAATCATGAATTGAATCATGAATCATGAATTGAATCATGAATCATGGATCGAATCATGAATTGAATTATGAATCATGAATCGAATCATGAATCATGAATTGAATCATGAATCATGAATCATGAATCATAAGTTGAATCATAATACATGAATCATGAATCATGAATCGAATCATGAATCATGAATTGAATCATGAATTGAATCATGAATCATGAATCGAATCATGAATCATGAATCGAATCATGAATCATGAATTGAATCATGAATTGAATCATGAATCATTAATTGAATCATGAATCATGAATCATAAATCCAATCATGAATCATGAATTGAATCATGAATCGAATCATGAATTGAATCATTAATCATGAATTGAATCATGAATCATGAATTATGAATCATGAATTGAATCATGAATCATGAATCATGAATTGAATCATGAATTGAATCATGAATCATGAATTGAATCATGAATCATGAATTATGAATCATGAATTGAATCATGAATAATGAATCATGAATTGAATCATGAATCATGAATCATGAATTGAATCATGAATTATGAATCATGAATTGAATCATGAATCATGAATCATGAATTGAATCATGAATCATGAATCATGAATCATAAATCGAATCATGAATCATGAATTGAATCATGAATCATGAATCATGAATTGAATCATGAATCATGAATCATGAATTGAATCATGAATCGAATCATGAATCATGAATCGAATCATGAATCATGAATTGAATCATGAATCATGAATCATGAATTGAATCATGAATCATGAATCATGAATTAAATCATGAATCGAATCATGAATCATGAATCGAATCATGAATCATGAATCATGAATCATGAATTGAATCATGAATCATGAATCAAATCTTAAATCATGAATCATGATTCATGAATTTAATCATGAATCATGAATTATGAATCGAATCATGAATCATGAATTAAATCATGAGTTGAATCATGAATCATAAATTGAATCATGAATCATGAAATGAATCATGAATTGAATCATGAATTGAATCATGATTCATGAATCATGAATTGAATCATGAATCATGAATCATGAATCATGAATTCAATCATGAATCATGATTTGAATCAGGAATCGAATCATGAATCATGAATTGAATCATGATTTTAATTATGAATCATGAATCATGAATTGAATCATGAATCATGAATCATGAATCATGAATTGAATTATGAATTGAATCATGAATCTTGAATCATGAATTGAATCATGAATCATGAATCATAAATCATGAATCATGAATCATGAATCATGAATTGAATTATGAATTGAATCATGAATCATGAATTGAATCATGAATCATGAATCATGAATTGAATCATGAATCATGAATCGAATCATGAATCATGAATCGAATCATGAATCATGAATTGTATCATGAATCATGAATCATGAATTGAATCATGAATCATGAATCATGAATTGAATCATGAATCATGAATCATGAATTGAATCATGAATCATGAATCATGAATCATGAATCGAATCATAATTCATGAATCATGAATCATGAATTGAATCATGAATTATGAATCAAGAATTGAATCATGAATCATGAATCATGAATTGAATCATGAATCATGAATCATGAATCATAAATCGAATCATGAATCATGAATCGAATCATGAATCATGAATTGAATCATGAATCATGAATCAAGAATTGAATCATGAATCATGAATCATGAATTGAATCATGAATCATGAATCATGAATCATGAATCATGAATCGAATCATGAATCATGAATCATGAATTGAATCATGAATCATGAATCGAATCATGAATTGAATCATGAGTTGAATCATGAATCATAAATTGAATCATGAATCATGAATCATGAATTGAATCATGAATCATGAATCGAATCATAAATCATGAATCATGAATCATGATTCATGAATTGAATCATGAATCATGAATCGAATCATGAATCATGAATTGAATCATGAGTTGAATCATGAATCATAAATTGAATCATGAATCATGAATCTTGAATCATGAATTGAATCATTTAATCATGAATCGAATCTTAAATCATGAATCATGAATCATGATTCATGAATTGAATCATGAATCATGAATTATGAATCGAATCATGAATCATGAATTAAATCATGAGTTGAATCATGAATCATAAATTGAATCATGAATCATGAATCATGAATCATGAATCGAATCATGAATCATGAATCATGAATCATGAATTGAATCATGAATCATGAATCGAATCATGAATCATGAATTGAATCATGAGTTGAATCATGAATCATAAATTGAATCATGAATCATGAATCATGAATCATGAATTGAATCATGAATCATGAATCGAATCTTAAATCATGAATCATGAATCATGATTCATGAATTGAATCATGAATCATGAATTATGAATCGAATCATGAATCATGAATTAAATCATGAGTTGAATCATGAATCATAAATTGAATCATGAATCATGAATCATGAATCATGAATCGAATCATGAATCATGAATCATGAATTGAATCATGAATCATGAATCGAATCATGAATCATGAATTGAATCATGAGTTGAATCATGAATCATAAATTGAATCATGAATCATGAATCATGAATCATGAATTGAATCATGAATCATGAATCGAATCTTAAATCATGAATCATGAATCATGATTCATGAATTGAATCATGAATCATGAATTATGAATCGAATCATGAATCATGAATTAAATCATGAGTTGAATCATGAATCATAAATTGAATCATGAATCATGAAATGAATCATGAATTGAATCATGAATTGAATCATGATTCATGAATCATGAATTGAATCATGAATCATGAATCATGAATCATGAATCATGAATTCAATCATGAATCATGATTTGAATCAGGAATCGAATCATGAATCATGAATTGAATCATGATTTTAATTATGAATCATGAATCATGAATTGAATCATGAATCATGAATCATGAATTGAATTATGAATTGAATCATGAATCTTGAAACATGAATTGAATCATGAATCTTGAAACATGAATTGAATCATGAATCATGAATCGAATCATAAATCATGAATCATGAATCATGATTCATGAATTGAATCATGAATCATGAATCGAATCATGAATCATGAATTGAATTATGAGTTGAATCATGAATCATAAATTGAATCATGAATCATGAATCTTGAATCATGAATTGAATCATTTAATCATGAATCGAATCTTAAATCATGAATCATGAATCATGATTCATGAATTGAATCATGAATCATGAATTATGAATCGAATCATGAATCATGAATTAAATCATGAGTTGAATCATGAATCATAAATTGAATCATGAATCATGAATCATGAATCATGAATCGAATCATGAATCATGAATCATGAATCATGAATTGAATCATGAATCATGAATCGAATCATGAATCATGAATTGAATCATGAGTTGAATCATGAATCATAAATTGAATCATGAATCATGAATCATGAATCATGAATTGAATCATGAATCATGAATCGAATCTTAAATCATGAATCATGAATCATGATTCATGAATTGAATCATGAATCATGAATTATGAATCGAATCATGAATCATGAATTAAATCATGAGTTGAATCATGAATCATAAATTGAATCATGAATCATGAATCATGAATCATGAATCGAATCATGAATCATGAATCATGAATTGAATCATGAATCATGAATCGAATCATGAATCATGAATTGAATCATGAGTTGAATCATGAATCATAAATTGAATCATGAATCATGAATCATGAATCATGAATTGAATCATGAATCATGAATTATGAATCGAATCATGAATCATGAATTAAATCATGAGTTGAATCATGAATCATAAATTGAATCATGAATCATGAAATGAATCATGAATTGAATCATGAATTGAATCATGATTCATGAATCATGAATTGAATCATGAATCATGAATCATGAATCATGAATCATGAATTCAATCATGAATCATGATTTGAATCAGGAATCGAATCATGAATCATGAATTGAATCATGATTTTAATTATGAATCATGAATCATGAATTGAATCATGAATCATGAATCATGAATTGAATTATGAATTGAATCATGAATCTTGAAACATGAATTGAATCATGAATCATGAATCATAAATCATGAATCATGAATCATGAATCATGAATTGAATTATGAATTGAATCATGAATCATGAATTGAATCATGAATCATGAATTGAATCATGAATCATGAATCATGAATTGAATCATGAATCATGAATCGAATCATGAATCATGAATCGAATCATGAATCATGAATTGTATCATGAATCATGAATCATGAATTGAATCATGAATCATGAATCATGAATTGAATCATGAATCATGAATCATGAATCATGAATCGAATCATAATTCATGAATCATGAATCATGAATTGAATCATGAATTATGAATCATGAATTGAATCATGAATCATGAATCATGAATTGAATCATGAATCATGAATCATGAATCATAAATCGAATCATGAATCATGAATCGAATCATGAATCATGAATTGAATCATGAATCATGAATCAAGAATTGAATCATGAATCATGAATCATGAATTGAATCATGAATCATGAATCATGAATCATGAATCATGAATCGAATCATGAATCATGAATCATGAATCATGAATTGAATCATGAATCATGAATCGAATCATGAATTGAATCATGAGTTGAATCATGAATCATACATTGAATCATGAATCATGAATCATGAAATGAATCATGAATCATGAATCGAATCATAAATCATGAATCATGAATCATGATTCATGAATTGAATCATGAATCATGAATTATGAATTGAATCATGAATCATGAATTAAATCATGAGTTGAATCATGAATCATAAATTGAATCATGAATTGAATCATGAATCAAGAATCGAATCATGAATCATGAATTGAATCAAGAATCATGAATCATGAATCATAAATTGAATCATAAATCATGAATCATAAATTGAATCATGAATTGAATCATGAATCGAATCATGTATCATGAATCATGAATTGAATCATGAATCATGAATCGAATCATGAATCATGAATCATGAATCATGAATTGAATCATGAATCATGAATTGAATCAGGAATCGAATCATGAATTCAATCATGAATCATAAATCGAATCATGAATCATGAATTGAATCAGAAATCGAATCATGAATTCATTCATGAATCATGAATTGAATCATGATTTTAATTATGAATCATGAATCATGAATTGAATCATGAATCATGAATCATGAATTGAATTATGAATTGAATCATGAATCTTGAATCATGAATTAATTCATGAATCATGAATCATAAATCATGAATCATGAATCATGAATCATGATTCATGAATCATGAATTCAATTATGAATTGAATCATGAATCATGAATTGAATCATGAATCATGAATTGAATTATGAATCATGAATTGTATCATGAATCATGAATCATGAATTGTATCATGAATCATGAATCATGAATTGAATCATGAATCATGAATCATGAATCATGAATCGAATCATGAATCGAATCATGAATCATGAATTGAATCATGAATCATGAATCATGAATTGAATCATGAATCATGAATTAATGAAATGAATCATGAATCATGAATCATGAATCGAATCATGAATCATGAATCATGAATTGAATCATGAATCATGAATCGAATCATGAATCATGAATTGAATAATGAATCATGAATCATGAATTGAATCATGAATCATGAATTAATGAATTGAATCATGAATCATGAATCATGAATCGAATCATGAATCATGAATTGAATCATGAATCATGAATCTAATCATGAATCATGAATTGAAACATTATTTGAATCATGTATCATGAATTGAATAAGGAATCGAATCATGAATTGAATTATGAATCATGAAATGAATCATGAGTCATGAATAATGAATTGAATCATGAATCATGAATCATGAATTGAATCATGAATCATGAATCATGAATCGAATAATGAATCATGAATCATGAATCATGAATTGAATCATGAATCATGAATTGAATCATGAATCATGGATCGAATCATGAATTGAATTATGAATCATGAATCGAATCATGAATCATGAATTGAATCATGAATCATGAATCATGAATCATAAGTTGAATCATAATACATGAATCATGAATCATGAATCGAATCATGAATCATGAATCATGAATTGAATCATGAATTGAATCATGAATCATGAATCGAATCATGAATCATGAATCGAATCATGAATCATGAATTGAATCATGAATTGAATCATGAATCATTAATTGAATCATGAATCATGAATCATAAATCCAATCATGAATCATGAATTGAATCATGAATCGAATCATGAATTGAATCATTAATCATGAATTGAATCATGAATCATGAATTATGAATCATGAATTGAATCATGAATCATGAATCATGAATTGAATCATGAATTGAATCATGAATCATGAATTGAATCATGAATCATGAATTATGAATCATGAATTGAATCATGAATAATGAATCATGAATTGAATCATGAATCATGAATCATGAATTGAATCATGAATTATGAATCATGAATTGAATCATGAATCATGAATCATGAATTGAATCATGAATCATGAATCATGAATCATAAATCGAATCATGAATCATGAATCGAATCATGAATCATGAATTGAATCATGAATCATGAATCATGAATTGAATCATGAATCATGAATCATGAATTGAATCATGAATCGAATCATGAATCATGAATCGAATCATGAATCATGAATTGAATCATGAATCATGAATCATGAATTGAATCATGAATCATGAATCATGAATTGAATCATGAATCATGAATCATGAATCGAATCATGAATCATGAATCATGAATCGAATCATGAATCATGAATTGAATCATGAATCATGAATCAAATCATGAATTGAATCATGAATCATGAATTGAATCATGAATCATGAATTGAATCATGAATCATGAATCATGATTTGAATCATGAATCATGAATTCAATCATGAAATAAATCATGAATCAGGAATCGAATCATGAATTCAATCATGAATCATAAATCGAATCATGAATTATGAATTGAATCAGGAATCGAATCATGAATTGAATCATGAATCATGAATTGAATCATGATTTTAATTATGAATCATGAATCATGAATTGAATCATGAATCGAATCATGAATCATGAATTGAATCATGAATCATGAATCATGAATTGAATCATGAATCATGAATCATGAATTGAATCATGAATCGAATCATGAATCATGAATCGAATCATGAATCATGAATTGAATCATGAATCATGAATCATGAATTGAATCATGAATCATGAATCATGAATCGAATCATGAATCATGAATCATGAATCGAATCATGAATCATGAATCGAATCATGAATCATGAATCAAGAATCATGAATCAAATCATGAATTGAATCATGAATCATGAATTGAATCATGAATCATGAATTGAATCATGAATCATGAATCATGATTTGAATCATGAATCATGAATTCAATCATGAAATAAATCATGAATCATGAATTGAATCATGAATCATGAATTGAATCATGAATCATGAATTGAATCATGAATCATGATTCATGATTTGAATCATGAATCATGAATTCAATCATGAAATAAATCATGAATCATGAATTGAATCATGAATCATGAATCATGAATTGAATCATGAATCATGAATCATGAATCGAATCATGAATCATGAATCATGAATCGAATCATGAATCATGAATCGAATCATGAATCATGAATCAAGAATCATGAATCAAATCATGAATTGAATCATGAATCATGAATTGAATCATGAATCATGAATTGAATCATGAATCATGAATCATGATTTGAATCATGAATCATGAATTCAATCATGAAATAAATCATGAATCAGGAATCGAATCATGAATTCAATCATGAATCATAAATCGAATCATGAATTATGAATTGAATCAGGAATCGAATCATGAATTGAATCATGAATCATAAATTGAATCATGATTTTAATTATGAATCATGAATCATGAATTGAATCATGAATCATGAATCATGAATTGAATCATGAATCATGAATCATGAATTGAATTATGAATTGAATCATGAATCATGAATTGAATCATGAATCATAAATTGAATCATGATTTTAATTATGAATCATGAATCATGAATTGAATCATGAATCATGAATCATGAATCATGAATTGAATCATGAATCATGAATCATGAATTGAATTATGAATTGAATCATGAATCATGAATTGAATCATGAATCATGAATCATGAAATGAATCATGAATCATGAATCATGAATCATGAATCATGAATCATGAATCATGAATTGAATTATGAATCATGAATTGAATCATGAATCGAATCATGAATCATGAATCGAATCATGAATCATGAATTGTATCATGAATCATGAATCATGAATTGAATCATGAATCATGAATTGAATCATGAATCATGAATCATGAATCATGAATTGAATCATGAATCATGAATCATGAATCGAATCATGAATCAAGAATTGAATCATGAATCATGAATTATGAATCATGAATTGAATCATGAATCATGAATTGAATCATGAATCATGAATCATGAATTGAATCATGAATCATGAATCATGAATCATGAATCATGAATCGAATCATGAATCATGAATCATGAATCGAATCATGAATCATGAATTGAATCATGAATCGTGAATCATGAATTGAATCATGAATCATGAATCACGATTGAATCATGAATCATGAATCATGAATCATGAATCGAATCATGAATCATGAATTGAATCATGAATCATGAATCATGAATTGAATCATGAATCATGAATCATGAATTGAATCATGAAGCATGAATCATGAATCATAAATTGAATCATAAATCATGAATCATGAATTGTATCATGAATCATGAATCGAATCATGAATCATGAATTGAATCATGAATCATGAATCGAATCATGAATCATGAATTGAATCATGAATCATGAATCATAAATCGAATCATGAATTATGAATTGAATCATGAATCGAATCATGAATTGAATCATTAATCATGAATTGAATCATGAATCATGAATTGAATCATGAATCATGAATTATGAATCATGAATTGAATCATGAATCATGAATCATGAATTGAATCATGAATCATGAATCATGAATCGAATCATGAATTGAATCATGAATCATGAATCATGAATTAAATCATGAATCATGAATTAATGAATTGAATCATGAATTATGAATCATGAATTGAATCATGAATCATGAATCATGAATTAAATCATGAATCATGAATTAATGAATTGAATCATGAATTATGAATCATAATTTGAATCATGAATCATGAATCATGAAATGAATCATGAATCATGAATCATAAATCGAATCATGAATTATGAATTGAATCATGAATCGAATCATGAATTGAATCATTAATCATGAATTGAATCATGAATCATGAATTGAATCATGAATCATGAATCGAATCATGAATTGAATCATGAGTTGAATCATGAATAATAAATTGAATCATGAATCATGAATCATGAATTGAATCATGAATCATGAATCGAATCATAAATCATGAATCATGAATCATGATTCATGAATTGAATCATGAATCATGAATCATGAATCATGAATCATGAATTGAATCATGAGTTGAATCATGAATCATAAATTGAATCATGAATCATGAATCATGAATCATGAATCATGAATTGAATCATGAATCATGAATCGAATCTTAAATCATGAATCATGAATCATGATTCATGAATTGAATCATGAATCATGAATTATGAATCGAATCATGAATCATGAATTAAATCATGAGTTGAATCATGAATCATAAATTGAATCATGAATCATGAAATGAATCATGAATTGAATCATGAATTGAATCATGATTCATGAATCATGAATTGAATCATGAATCATGAATCATGAATCATGAATCATGAATTCAATCATGAATCATGATTTGAATCAGGAATCGAATCATGAATCATGAATTGAATCATGATTTTAATTATGAATCATGAATCATGAATTGAATCATGAATCATGAATCATGAATCATGAATTGAATTATGAATTGAATCATGAATCTTGAATCATGAATTGAATCATGAATCATGAATCATAAATCATGAATCATGAATCATGAATCATAAATCATGAATCATGAATCATGAATCATGAATTGAATTATGAATTGAATCATGAATCATGAATTGAATCATGAATCATGAATCATGAATTGAATCATGAATCATGAATCATGAATTGAATCATGAATCATGAATCGAATCATGAATCATGAATCGAATCATGAATCATGAATTGTATCATGAATCATGAATCATGAATTGAATCATGAATCATGAATCATGAATTGAATCATGAATCATGAATCATGAATCATGAATCGAATCATAATTCATGAATCATGAATCATGAATTGAATCATGAATTATGAATCATGAATTGAATCATGAATCATGAATCATGAATTGAATCATGAATCATGAATCATGAATCATAAATCGAATCATGAATCATGAATCGAATCATGAATCATGAATTGAATCATGAATCATGAATCAAGAATTGAATCATGAATCATGAATCATGAATTGAATCATGAATCATGAATCATGAATCATGAATCGAATCATGAATCATGAATCATGAATCATGAATTGAATCATGAATCATGAATCGAATCATGAATTGAATCATGAGTTGAATCATGAATCATAAATTGAATCATGAATCATGAATCATGAATTGAATCATGAATCATGAATCGAATCATAAATCATGAATCATGAATCATGATTCATGAATTGAATCATGAATCATGAATTATGAATTGAATCATGAATCATGAATTAAATCATGAGTTGAATCATGACTCATTTATTGAATCATGAATCATGAAATGAATCATGAATTGAATCATGAATTGAATCATGATTCATGAATCATGAATTGAATCATGAATCATGAATCATGAATCATGAATTCAATCATGAATCATGATTTGAATCAGGAATCGAATCATGAATCATGAATTGAATCATGATTTTAATTATGAATCATGAATCATGAATTGAATCATGAATCATGAATCATGAATCATGAATTGAATTATGAATTGAATCATGAATCTTGAATCATGAATTGAATCATGAATCATGAATCATAAATCATGAATCATGAATCATGAATCATGAATTGAATTATGAATTGAATCATGAATCATGAATTGAATCATGAATCATGAATTGAATCATGAATCATGAATCATGAATTGAATCATGAATCATGAATCATGAATTGAATCATGAATCATGAATCGAATCATGAATCATGAATCGAATCATGAATCATAAATTGTATCATGAATCATGAATCATGAATTGAATCATGAATCATGAATCATGAATTGAATCATGAATCATGAATCATGAATCATGAATCGAATCATGAATCATGAATCATGAATCGAATCATGAATCATGAATTGAATCATGAATCATGAATTATGAATCATGAATTGAATCATGAATCATGAATCATAAATTGAATCATGAATCATGAATCATGAATTAAATCATGAATCATGAATTGAATCATGAATTATGAATAATGAATCATGAATCGAATCATGAATCATGAATCATGAATCGAATCATGAATCATGAATTAAATCATGAATCATGAATCATGAATTGAATCATGAATCATGAATTGAATCATAAATCATGAATTGAATCATGAATTGAATCATGAATCAAGAATCGAATCATGAATCATGAATTGAATCAAGAATCATGAATCATGAATCATAAATTGAATCATAAATCATGAATCATGAAATGAATCATGAATCATGAATCGAATCATGTATCATGAATCATGAATTGAATCATGAATCATGAATCGAATCATGAATCATGAATCATGAATCATGAATTGAATCATGAATCATGAATTGAATCAGGAATCAAATCATGAATTCAATCATGAATCATAAATCGAATCATGAATCATGAATTGAATCAGAAATCGAATCATGAATTCAATCATGAATCATGAATTGAATCATGATTTTAATTATGAATCATGAATCATGAATTGAATCATGAATCATGAATCATGAATTGAATTATGAATTGAATCATGAATCTTGAATCATGAATTGAATCATGAATCATGAATCATAAATCATGAATCATGAATCATGAATCATGATTCATGAATCATGAATTGAATTATGAATTGAATCATGAATCATGAATTGAATCATGAATCATGAATCATGAATTGAATTATGAATCATGAATTGTATCATGAATCATGAATCATGAAATGAATCATGAATCATGAATCATGAATTGAATCATGAATCATGAATCATGAATCATGAATCGAATCATGAATCATGAATCATGAATCGAATCATGAATCATGAATTGAATCATGAATCATGAATCATGAATCGAATCATGAATCATGAATTAATGAAATGAATCATGAATCATGAATCATGAATCGAATCATGAATCATGAATCATGAAATGAATCATGAATCATGAATCGAATCATGAATCATGAATTGAATCATGAATCATGAATCATGAATTGAATCATGAATCATGAATTAATGAATTGAATCATGAATCATGAATCATGAATCGAATCATGAATCATGAATCATGAATTGAATCATGAATCATGAATCTAATCATGAATCATGAATTGAAGCATTATTTGAATCATGTATCATGAATTGAATAAGGAATCGAATCATGAATTGAATTATGAATCATGAAATGAATCATGAGTCATGAATAATGAATTGAATCATGAATCATAAATCATGAATCATGAATTGAATCATGAATCATGAATCGAATCATGTATCATGAATCATGAATTGAATCATGAATCTAGAATCGAATCATGAATCATGAATCATGAATCATGAATTGAATCATGAATCATGAATTGAATCAGGAATCGAATCATGAATTCAATCATGAATCATAAATCGAATCATGAATCATGAATTGAATCAGAAATCGAATCATGAATTCAATCATGAATCATGAATTGAATCATGATTTTAATTATGAATCATGAATCATGAATTGAATCATGAATCATGAATCATGAATCATGAATTGAATTATGAATTGAATCATGAATCTTGAATCATGAATTGAATCATGAATCATGAATCATAAATCATGAATCATGAATCATGAATCATAAATCATGAATCATGAATCATGATTCATGAATCATGAATCATGAATTGAATTATGAATTGAATCATGAATCATGAATTGAATCATGAATCATGAATCATGAAATGAATCATGAATCATGAATCATGAATTGAATTATGAATCATGAATTGTATCATGAATCATGAATCATGAATTGAATCATGAATCATGAATCATGAATTGAATCATGAATCATGAATCATGAATCATGAATCATGAATCGAATCATGAATCATGAATTGAATCATGAATCATGAATCATGAATTGAATCATGAATCATGAATTAATGAATTGAATCATGAATCATGAATCATGAATCGAATCATGAATCATGAATCATGAATTGAATCATGAATCATGAATCGAATCATGAATCATAAATTGAATCATGAATCATGAATCATGAATTGAATCATGAATCATGTATCATGAATTGAAACATTATTTGAATCATGTATCATGAATTGAATAAGGAATCGAATCATGAATTGAATTATGAATCATGAAATGAATCATGAGTCATGAATAATGAATTGAATCATGAATCATGAATCATGAATTGAATCATGAATCATGAATCATGAATCGAATCATGAATCATGAATTGAATCATGAATCATGAATCGAATCATGAATCATGAATCGAATCATGAATCATGAATTGAATCATGAATCATGAATCATGAATTGAATCATGAATCATGAATTAATGAATTAAATCATGAATCATGAATCATGAATCGAATCATGAATCATGAATCATGAATTGAATCATGAATCATGAATCGAATCATGAATCATGAATTGAAACATTATTTGAATCATGTATCATGAATTGAATCATGAATTATGAATCATGAATCATGAATCGAATCATGAATCATAAATCATGAATCGAATCATGAATCATGAATTAAATCATGAATCATGAATCATGAATTGAATCATGAATCATGAATTGAATCATGAATCATGAATCATGAATCATGAATCGAATCATGAATCATGAATCATGAATCGAATCATGAATCATGAATTGAATCATGAATCATGAATCGAATCATGAATCATGAATTGAATCATGAATCATGAATCATGAATTGAATCATGAATCATGAATTAATGAATTAAATCATGAATCATGAATCGAATCATGAATCATGAATTGAATCATGAATCATGAATCATGAATTGAATCATGAATCATGAATTAATGAATTAAATCATGAATCATGAATCGAATCATGAATCATGAATCATGAATTGAATCATGAATCATGAATCGAATCATGAATCATGAATTGAAACATTATTTGAATCATGTATCATGAATTGAATCATGAATTATGAATCATGAATCATGAATCGAATCATGAATCATGAATCATGAATCGAATCATGAATCATGAATTAAATCATGAATCATGAATCATGAATTGAATCATGAATCATGAATCATTAATCATGAATCATGAATCATGAATCATGAATCGAATCATGAATCATGAATCATGAATCGAATCATGAATCATGAATCGAATCATGAATCATGAATTGAATCATGAATCATGAATCAAGAATCATGAATCGAAACATGAATCATTAATTGAATCATGAATCATGAATCATGAATCATGAATTGAATCATGAATCATTAATCATGAATCGAATAATGAATAATGAATCATGAATCATGAATTGAATCATGAATCATGAATCAAGAATCAGGAATCGAAACATGAATCATGAATCATGAATTGAATCATGATCATGAATTAAATCATGAATCATGAATTGAATCATGAATTGAATCATGAATCAAGAATTGAATCATGAATCATGAATTAAATCAAGAATCATGAATTGAATTATGAATTGAATCATGAATCATGAATCATGAATCATGAATTGAATTATGAATTGAATCATGAATCTTGAATCATGAATTGAATCATGAATCATGAATCATAAATCATGAATCATGAATCATGAATCATAAATCATGAATCATGAATCATGATTCATGAATCATGAATCATGAATTGAATTATGAATTGAATCATGAATCATGAATCATGAATCATGAATTGAATTATGAATTGAATCATGAATTGAATCATGAATCATGAATCATGAAATGAATCATGAATCATGAATTGAATTATGAATCATGAATTGTATCATGAATCATGAATCATGAATTGAATCATGAATCATGAATTGAATCATGAATCATGAATCATGAATCATGAATTGTATCATGAATCATGAATCATGAATTGAATCATGAATCATGAATTGAATCATGAATCATGAATCATGAATCATGAATCGAATCATGAATCATGAATCATGAATCGAATCATGAATCATGAATTGAATCATGAATCATGAATCATGAATTGAATCATGAATCATGAATTAATGAATTGAATCATGAATCATGAATCGAATCATGAATCATGAATTGAATCATGAATCATGAATCGAATCATGAATCATGAATTGAATCATGAATCATGAATCATGAATTGAATCATGAATCATGAATTAATGAATTAAATCATGAATCATGAATCATGAATCGAATCATGAATCATGAATCATGAATTGAATCATGAATCATGAATCGAATCATGAATCATGAATTGAAACATTATTTGAATCATGTATCATGAATTGAATCATGAATTATGAATCATGAATCATGAATCGAATCATGAATCATGAATCATGAATCGAATCATGAATCATGAATTAAATCATGAATCATGAATCATGAATTGAATCATGAATCATGAATCATTAATCATGAATCATGAATCATGAATCATGAATCGAATCATGAATCATGAATCATGAATCATGAATCGAATCATGAATCATGAATCGAATCATGAATCATGAACTGAATCATGAATCATGAATCAAGAATCATGAATCGAAACATGAATCATGAATTGAATCATGAATCATGAATCATGAATCATGAATTGAATCATGAATCATGAATCATGAATCGAATAATGAATAATGAATCATGAATCATGAATTGAATCATGAATCATGAATCAAGAATCATGAATCGAAACATGAATCATGAATTGAATCATGAATCATGAATCATGAATCATGAATTGAATCATGAATCATGAATTAAATCATGAATCATGAATTGAATCATGAATTGAATCATGAATCAAGAATCGAATCATGAATCATGAATTGAATCAAGAATCATGAATCATGAATCATAAATAGAATCATAAATCATGAATCATGAATTGAATCATGAATCATGAATCGAATCATGTATCATGAATCATGAATTGAATCATGAATCATGAATCGAATCATGAATCATGAATCATGAATCATGAATTGAATCATGAATCGAAGCATGAATCATAAATTGAATCATGAATCATGAATTGAATCAGGAATCGAATCATGAATTGAATCATGAATCATAAATCGAATCATGAATCATGAATTGAATCAGGAATCGAATCATGAATTGAATCATGAATCATGAATTGAATCATGATTTTAATTATGAATCATGAATCATGAATTGAATCATGAATCATGAATCATGAATCACGAATTGAATTATGAATTGAATCATGAATCTTGAATCATGAATTGAATCATGAATCATGAATCATAAATCATGAATCATGAATCATGATTCATGAATCATGAATCATGAATTGAATTATGAATTGAATCATGAATCATGAATTGAAACATGAATCATGAATCATGAAATGAATCATGAATCATGAATTGAATTATGAATCATGAATCGAATCATGAATCGAATCATGAATCATGAATCGAATCATGAATCATGAATTGAATCATGAATTATGAATCGAATCATGAATCATGAATCGAATCATGAATCATGAATTGTATCATGAATCATGAATCATGAATTGAATCATGAATCATGAATCATGAATTGAATCATGAATCATGAATCATGAATCATGAATCGAATCATGAATCATGAATCATGAATCATGAATCGAATCATGAATCATGAATTGAATCATGAATCATGAATTATGAATCATGAATTGAATCATGAATCATGAATTATGAATCATGAATTGAATCATGAATCATGAATCATGAATTGAATCATGAATCATGAATCAAATCATGAATCATGAATCATGAATCGAATCATGAATCATGAATTGAATCATGAATCATGAATCATGAATTGAATCATGAATCATGAATCATGAATTGAATCATGAATCATGAATCATGAATCGAATCATGAATCATGAATCATGAATTGAATCATGAATAATGAATCGAATCATGAATCATGAATTGAATCATGAGTTGAATCATGAATCATAAATTGAATCATGAATCATGAATCATGAATTGAATCATGAATCATGAATTATGAATCGAATCATGAATCATGAATTAAACCATGAGTTGAATCATGAATCATAAATTGAATCATGAATCATGAAATGAATCATGAATTGAATCATGAATTGAATCATGATTCATGAATCATGAATTGAATCATGAATCATGAATCATGAATCATGAATCATGAATTGAATCATGAATCATGATTTGAATCAGGAATCGAATCATGAATCATGAATTCAATCATGATTTTAATTATGAATCATGAATCATGAATTGAATCATGAATCATGAATTGAATTATGAATTGAATCATGAATCTTGAATCATGAATTGAATCATGAATCATGAATCATAAATCATGAATCATGAATCATGAATCATGAATTGAATTATGAATTGAATCATGAATCATGAATTGAATCATGAATCATGAATCATGAATTGAATCATGAATCATGAATCATGAATTGAATCATGAATCATGAATCGAATCATGAATCATGAATCGAATCATGAATCATGAATCGAATCATGAATCATGAATTGTATCATGAATCATGAATCATGAATTGAATCATGAATCATGAATCATGAATTGAATCATGAATCATGAATCATGAATCGAATCATGAATCATGAATCATGAATCGAATTATGAATCATGAATTGAATCATGAATCGAATCATGAATCATGAATTGAATCATGATTCATGAATCATGAATTGAATCATGAATCATGAATCATGAATTGAATCATGAATCATGAATCATAAATTGAATCATGAATCATGAATCATGAATCATGAATCGAATCATGAATCATGAATCATTAATTGAATAATGAATCATGAATTGAATCATGAATCATGAATCATGAATCATGATTCATGAATCATGAATCATGAATTGAATTATGAATTGAATCATGAATCATGAATTGAAACATGAATCATGAAATGAATCATGAATCATGAATTGAATTATGAATCATGAATCGAATCATGAATCGAATCATGAATCATGAATCGAATCATGAATCATGAATTGAATCATGAATTATGAATCGAATCATGAATCATGAATCGAATCATGAATCATGAATTGTATCATGAATCATGAATCATGAATTGAATCATGAATCATGAATCATGAATTGAATCATGAATCATGAATCATGAATCATGAATCGAATCATGAATCATGAATCATGAATCATGAATCGAATCATGAATCATGAATTGAATCATGAATCATGAATTATGAATCATGAATTGAATCATGAATCATGAATTATGAATCATGAATTGAATCATGAATCATGAATCATGAAGTGAATCATGAATCATGAATCAAATCATGAATCATGAATCATGAATCGAATCATGAATCATGAATTGAATCATGAATCATGAATCATGAATTGAATCATGAATCATGAATCATGAATTGAATCATGAATCATGAATCATGAATCGAATCATGAATCATGAATCATGAATCATGAATTGAATCATGAATAATGAATCGAATCATGAATCATGAATTGAATCATGAGTTGAATCATGAATCATAAATTGAATCATGAATCATGAATCATGAATTGAATCATGAATCATGAATTATGAATCGATTCATGAATCATGAATTAAACCATGAGTTGAATCATGAATCATAAATTGAATCATGAATCATGAAATGAATCATGAATTGAATCATGAATTGAATCATGATTCATGAATCATGAATTGAATCATGAATCATGAATCATGAATCATGAATCATGAATTGAATCATGAATCATGATTTGAATCAGGAATCGAATCATGAATCATGAATTCAATCATGATTTTAATTATGAATCATGAATCATGAATTGAATCATGAATCATGAATTGAATTATGAATTGAATCATGAATCTTGAATCATGAATTGAATCATGAATCATGAATCATAAATCATGAATCATGAATCATGAATCATGAATTGAATTATGAATTGAATCATGAATCATGAATTGAATCATGAATCATGAATCATGAATTGAATCATGAATCATGAATCATGAATTGAATCATGAATCATGAATCAAATCATGAATCATGAATCGAATCATGAATCATGAATCGAATCATGAATCATGAATTGTATCATGAATCATGAATCATGAATTGAATCATGAATCATGAATCATGAATTGAATCATGAATCATGAATTGAATCATGAATCATGAATCATGAATCATGAATCGAATCATGAATCATGAATCATGAATCGAATCATGAATCATGAATTGAATCATGAATCATGAATCGAATCATGAATCATGAATTGAATCATGAATCATGAATCATGAATTGAATCATGAATCATGAATTAATGAATTAAATCATGAATCATGAATCGAATCATGAATCATGAATTGA
Organism: Mixophyes australis; assembly: GCA_036250195.1. NCBI lineage: Eukaryota > Metazoa > Chordata > Amphibia > Anura > Limnodynastidae > Mixophyes > Mixophyes australis. The sequence goes on along the minus strand of JAVHZZ010000043.1, from coordinate 894,024 downwards.
ATCATGAATCATGAATCATGAATTGAATCATGAATCATGAATTAATGAATTAAATCATGAATCATGAATCGAATCATGAATCATGAATCATGAATTGAATCATGAATCATGAATCGAATCATGAATCATGAATTGAAACATTATTTGAATCATGTATCATGAATTGAATCATGAATTATGAATCATGAATCATGAATCGAATCATGAATCATGAATCATGAATCGAATCATGAATCATGAATTAAATCATGAATCATGAATCATGAATTGAATCATGAATCATGAATCATTAATCATGAATCATGAATCATGAATCATGAATCGAATCATGAATCATGAATCATGAATCATGAATCGAATCATGAATCATGAACTGAATCATGAATCATGAATCAAGAATCATGAATCGAAACATGAATCATGAATTGAATCATGAATCATGAATCATGAATTGAATCATGAATCATGAATCATGAATCGAATAATGAATAATGAATCATGAATCATGAATTGAATCATGAATCATGAATCAAGAATCATGAATCGAAACATGAATCATGAATTGAATCATGAATCATGAATCATGAATTGAATCATGAATCATGAATTAAATCATGAATCATGAATTGAATCATGAATTGAATCATGAATCAAGAATCGAATCATGAATCATGAATTGAATCAAGAATCATGAATCATGAATCATAAATAGAATCATAAATCATGAATCATGAATTGAATCATGAATCATGAATCGAATCATGTATCATGAATCATGAATTGAATCATGAATCATGAATCGAATCATGAATCATGAATCATGAATCATGAATTGAATCATGAATCGAAGCATGAATCATAAATTGAATCATGAATCATGAATTGAATCAGGAATCGAATCATGAATTGAATCATGAATCATAAATCGAATCATGAATCATGAATTGAATCAGGAATCGAATCATGAATTGAATCATGAATCATGAATTGAATCATGATTTTAATTATGAATCATGAATCATGAATTGAATCATGAATCATGAATCATGAATCACGAATTGAATTATGAATTGAATCATGAATCTTGAATCATGAATTGAATCATGAATCATGAATCATAAATCATGAATCATGAATCATGATTCATGAATCATGAATCATGAATTGAATTATGAATTGAATCATGAATCATGAATTGAAACATGAATCATGAATCATGAAATGAATCATGAATCATGAATTGAATTATGAATCATGAATCGAATCATGAATCGAATCATGAATCATGAATCGAATCATGAATCATGAATTGAATCATGAATTATGAATCGAATCATGAATCATGAATCGAATCATGAATCATGAATTGTATCATGAATCATGAATCATGAATTGAATCATGAATCATGAATCATGAATTGAATCATGAATCATGAATCATGAATCATGAATCGAATCATGAATCATGAATCATGAATCATGAATCGAATCATGAATCATGAATTGAATCATGAATCATGAATTATGAATCATGAATTGAATCATGAATCATGAATTATGAATCATGAATTGAATCATGAATCATGAATCATGAATTGAATCATGAATCATGAATCAAATCATGAATCATGAATCATGAATCGAATCATGAATCATGAATTGAATCATGAATCATGAATCATGAATTGAATCATGAATCATGAATCATGAATTGAATCATGAATCATGAATCATGAATCGAATCATGAATCATGAATCATGAATCATGAATTGAATCATGAATAATGAATCGAATCATGAATCATGAATTGAATCATGAGTTGAATCATGAATCATAAATTGAATCATGAATCATGAATTGAATCATGAATCATGAATTATGAATCGAATCATGAATCATGAATTAAACCATGAGTTGAATCATGAATCATAAATTGAATCATGAATCATGAAATGAATCATGAATTGAATCATGAATTGAATCATGATTCATGAATCATGAATTGAATCATGAATCATGAATCATGAATCATGAATCATGAATTGAATCATGAATCATGATTTGAATCAGGAATCGAATCATGAATCATGAATTCAATCATGATTTTAATTATGAATCATGAATCATGAATTGAATCATGAATCATGAATTGAATTATGAATTGAATCATGAATCTTGAATCATGAATTGAATCATGAATCATGAATCATAAATCATGAATCATGAATCATGAATCATGAATTGAATTATGAATTGAATCATGAATCATGAATTGAATCATGAATCATGAATCATGAATTGAATCATGAATCATGAATCATGAATTGAATCATGAATCATGAATCGAATCATGAATCATGAATCGAATCATGAATCATGAATCGAATCATGAATCATGAATTGTATCATGAATCATGAATCATGAATTGAATCATGAATCATGAATCATGAATTGAATCATGAATCATGAATCATGAATCGAATCATGAATCATGAATCATGAATCGAATTATGAATCATGAATTGAATCATGAATCATGAATTATGAATCATGAATTGAATCATGATTCATGAATCATGAATTGAATCATGAATCATGAATCATGAATTGAATCATGAATCATGAATCATAAATTGAATCATGAATCATGAATCATGAATCATGAATCGAATCATGAATCATGAATCATTAATTGAATAATGAATCATGAATTGAATCATGAATCATGAATCATGAATCATGATTCATGAATCATGAATCATGAATTGAATTATGAATTGAATCATGAATCATGAATTGAAACATGAATCATGAAATGAATCATGAATCATGAATTGAATTATGAATCATGAATCGAATCATGAATCGAATCATGAATCATGAATCGAATCATGAATCATGAATTGAATCATGAATTATGAATCGAATCATGAATCATGAATCGAATCATGAATCATGAATTGTATCATGAATCATGAATCATGAATTGAATCATGAATCATGAATCATGAATTGAATCATGAATCATGAATCATGAATCATGAATCGAATCATGAATCATGAATCATGAATCATGAATCGAATCATGAATCATGAATCGAATCATGAATCATGAATTATGAATCATGAATTGAATCATGAATCATGAATTATGAATCATGAATTGAATCATGAATCATGAATCATGAAGTGAATCATGAATCATGAATCAAATCATGAATCATGAATCATGAATCGAATCATGAATCATGAATTGAATCATGAATCATGAATCATGAATTGAATCATGAATCATGAATCATGAATTGAATCATGAATCATGAATCATGAATCGAATCATGAATCATGAATCATGAATCATGAATTGAATCATGAATAATGAATCGAATCATGAATCATGAATTGAATCATGAGTTGAATCATGAATCATAAATTGAATCATGAATCATGAATCATGAATTGAATCATGAATCATGAATTATGAATCGATTCATGAATCATGAATTAAACCATGAGTTGAATCATGAATCATAAATTGAATCATGAATCATGAAATGAATCATGAATTGAATCATGAATTGAATCATGATTCATGAATCATGAATTGAATCATGAATCATGAATCATGAATCATGAATCATGAATTGAATCATGAATCATGATTTGAATCAGGAATCGAATCATGAATCATGAATTCAATCATGATTTTAATTATGAATCATGAATCATGAATTGAATCATGAATCATGAATTGAATTATGAATTGAATCATGAATCTTGAATCATGAATTGAATCATGAATCATGAATCATAAATCATGAATCATGAATCATGAATCATGAATTGAATTATGAATTGAATCATGAATCATGAATTGAATCATGAATCATGAATCATGAATTGAATCATGAATCATGAATCATGAATTGAATCATGAATCATGAATCAAATCATGAATCATGAATCGAATCATGAATCATGAATCGAATCATGAATCATGAATTGTATCATGAATCATGAATCATGAATTGAATCATGAATCATGAATCATGAATTGAATCATGAATCATGAATCATGAATCATGAATCGAATCATGAATCATGAATCATGAATCGAATTATGAATCATGAATTGAATCATGAATCATGAATTATGAATCATGAATTGAATCATGATTCATGAATCATGAATTGAATCATGAATCATGAATCATGAATTGAATCATGAATCATGAATCATAAATTGAATCATGAATCATGAATCATGAATCGAATCATGAATCATGAATCATTAATTGAATCATGAATCATGAATTGAATCATGAATCATGAATCATGAATTGAATCATGAATCATGAATCATGAATCATGAATCGAATCGTGAATCATGAATCATGAATCATGATTCGAATCATGAATCATGAATTGAATCATGAATCATGAATCAAGAATCATGAATCGAAACATGAATCATGAATTGAATCATGAATCATGAATCATGAATCATGAATTGAATAATGAATCATGAATCATAAATCAAATAATGAATAATGAATCATGAATCATGAATTGAATCATGAATTATGAATCAAGAATCATGAATCGAAACATGAATCATGAATTGAATCATGAATCATGAATCATGAATCATGAATTGAATCATGAATCATGAATCATGAATCGAATAATGAATCATGAATCATGAATCATGAATTGAATCATGAATCATGAATTGAATCATAAATCATGAATTAAATCATGAATTGAATCACGAATCAAGAATCGAATCATGAATCATGAATTGAATCAAGAATCATGAATCATGAATCATAAATTGAATCATAAATCATGAATCATGAATCGAATCATGAATTGAATCATGAATCATAAATCGAATCATGAATCATGAATTGAATCAGGAATCGAATCATGAATTGAATCATGAATCATGAATTGAATCATGATTTTAATTATGAATCATGAATCATGAATTGAATCATGAATCATGAATCATGAATTGAATTATGAATTGAATCATGAATCTTGAATCATGAATTGAATCATGAATCATGAATCATAAATCATGAATCATGAATCATGATTCATGAATCATGATTCATGAATTGAATTATGAATTGAATCATGAATCATGAATTGAATCATGAATCATGAATCATGAAATGAATCATGAATCATGAATTGAATTATGAATCATGAATCGAATCATGAATCGAATCATGAATCATGAATCGAATCATGAATCATGAATTGAATCATGAATCATGAATCGAATCATGAATCATGAATCGAATCATGAATCATGAATTGTATCATGAATCATGAATCATGTATTGAATCATGAATCATGAATCATGAATCATGAATCGAATCATGAATCATGAATCATGAATCGAATCATGAATCATGAATTGAATCATGAATCATGAATTATGAATCATGAATTGAATCATGAATCATGAATTATGAATCATGAATTGAATCATGAATCATGAATCATGAATTGAATCATGAATCATGAATCAAATCATGAATCATGAATCATGAATCGAATCATGAATCATGAATTGAATCATGAATCATGAATCATTAATTGAATCATGAATCATGAATCATGAATTGAATCATGAATCATGAATCATGAATCGAATCATGAATCATGAATCATGAATCATGAATTGAATCATGAATAATGAATCGAATCATGAATCATGAATTGAATCATGAGTTGAATCATGAATCATAAATTGAATCATGAATCATGAATCATGAATTGAATCATGAATCATGAATTATGAATCGAATCATGAATCATGAATTAAATCATGAGTTGAATCATGAATCATAAATTGAATCATGAATCATGAAATGAATCATGAATTGAATCATGAATTGAATCATGATTCATGAATCATGAATTGAATCATGAATCATGAATCATGAATCATGAATCATGAATTGAATCATGAATCATGATTTGAATCAGGAATCGAATCATGAATCATGAATTCAATCATGATTTTAATTATGAATCATGAATCATGAATTGAATCATGAATCATGAATTGAATTATGAATTGAATCATGAATCTTGAATCATGAATTGAATCATGAATCATGAATCATAAATCATGAATCATGAATCATGAATCATGAATCATGAATTGAATTATGAATTGAATCATGAATCATGAATTGAATCATGAATCATGAATCATGAATTGAATCATGAATCATGAATCATTAATTGAATCATGAATCATGAATCGAATCATGAATCATGAATCGAATCATGAATCATGAATCGAATCATGAATCATGAATTGTATCATGAATCATGAATCATGAATTGAATCATGAATCATGAATCATGAATTGAATCATGAATCATGAATCATGAATCATGAATCATGAATCATGAATCGAATCATGAATCATGAATCATGAATCGAATTATGAATCATGAATTGAATCATGAATCATGAATTGAATCATGAATCATGAATCATGAATCATGAATCGAATCATGAATCATGAATCATTAATTGAATCATGAATCATGAATTGAATCATGAATCATGAATCATGAATTGAATCATGAATCATGAATCATGAATCATGAATCGAATCGTGAATCATGAATCATGAATCATGATTCGAATCATGAATCATGAATTGAATCATGAATCATGAATCAAGAATCATGAATCGAAACATGAATCATGAATTGAATCATGAATCATGAATCATGAATTGAATAATGAATCATGAATCATAAATCAAATAATGAATAATGAATCATGAATCATGAATTGAATCATGAATTATGAATCAAGAATCATGAATCGAAACATGAATCATGAATTGAATCATGAATCATGAATCATGAATCATGAATTGAATCATGAATCATGAATCATGAATCGAATAATGAATCATGAATCATGAATCATGAATTGAATCATGAATCATGAATTGAATCATAAATCATGAATTAAATCATGAATTGAATCACGAATCAAGAATCGAATCATGAATCATGAATTGAATCAAGAATCATGAATCATGAATCATAAATTGAATCATAAATCATGAATCATGAATCGAATCATGAATCATGAATCGAATCATGTATCATGAATCATGAATTGAATCATGAATCATGAATCATGAATCATGAATCATGAATTGAATCATGAATCATGAATTGAATCAGGAATCGAATCATGAATTCAATCATGAATCATAAATCGAATCATGAATCATGAATTGAATCAGAAATCGAATCATGAATTCAATCATGAATCATGAATTCAATCATGAATTCAATCATGAATCATGAATTCAATCATGATTTTAATTATAAATCATGAATCATGAATTCAATCATGAATCATGAATCATGAATTAAATTATGAATTGAATCATGAATCTTGAATCATGAATTGAATCATGAATCATGAATCATAAATCATGAGTCATGATTCATGAATCATAAATCATGAATCATGAATCATGTTTCATGAATCATGAATCATGAATTGAATTATGAATTGAATCATGAATCATGAATTGAATCATGAATCATGAATCATGAAATGAATCATGAATCATGAATTGAATTATGAATCATGAATTGTATCATGAATCATGAATCATGAATTGAATCATGAATCATGAATCATGAATTGAATCATGAATCATGAATCATGAATCATGAATCGAATCATGAATCATGAATCATGAATCGAATCATGAATCATGAATTGAATCATGAATCATGAATCATGAATTGAATCATGAATCATGAATTAATGAATTGAATCATGAATCATGAATCATGAATCGAATCATGAATCATGAATTGAATCATGAATCATGAATCGAATCATGAATCATGAATTGAATCATGAATCATGAATCATGAATTGAATCATGAATCATGAATTAATGAATTAAATCATGAATCATGAATCGAATCATGAATCATGAATTGAATCATGAATCATGAATCGAATCATGAATCATGAATTGAAACATTATTTGAATCATGTATCATGAATTGAAGCAGGAATCGAATCATGAATTGAATTATGAATCATGAAATGAATCATGAGTCATGAATAATGAATTGAATCATGAATCATGAATCATGAATCATGAATTGAATCATGAATCATGAATCATGAATCGAATCATGAATCATGAATCGAATCATGAATCATGAATTGAATCATGAGTTGAATCATGAATCATAAATTGAATCATGAATCATGAATCATGAATCATGAATCGAATCATGAATTGAAACATGAATCATGAATCGAATCATGAATCATGAATTGAAACATTATTTGAATCATGTATCATAAATTGAATCAGGAATCAAATCATGAATTGAATTATGAATCATGAAATGAATCATGAGTCATGAATAATGAATTGAATCATGAATCATGAATCATGAATCATAAATTGAATCATGAATCATGAATCATGAATCAAATCATGAATCATGAATCGAATCATGAATCATGAATTGAATCATGAATCATGAATTGAATCATGAATCATGAATAATGAATTGAATCATGAATCATGAATCATGAATCGAATCTTGAATCATGAATCGAATCATGAATCATGAATTGAATCATGAATCATGAATCATGAATTGAATCATGAATCATGAATTGAATCATAATTCATGAATCATGAATCATGAATCATGAATCATGAATCGAATCATGAATCATGAATTGAATCATGAATCATGAATCATGAATTGAATCATGAATCATAATTCATGAATTGAATCATGAATCATGAATCATGAATCATGAATTGAATCATGAATCATGAATTGAATCAGGAATCGAATCATGAATTCAATCATGAATCATAAATCGAATCATGAATCATGAATTGAATCAGAAATCGAATCATGAATTCAATCATGAATCATGAATTCAATCATGAATTCAATCATGAATCATGAATTCAATCATGATTTTAATTATGAATCATGAATCATGAATTCAATCATGAATCATGAATCATGAATTAAATTATGAATTGAATCATGAATCTTGAATCATGAATTGAATCATTAATCATGAATCATAAATCATGAGTCATGAATCATGAATCATAAATCATGAATCATGAATCATGATTCATGAATCATGAATCATGAATTGAATTATGAATTGAATCATGAATCATGAATTGAATCATGAATCATGAATCATGAAATGAATCATGAATCATAAATTGAATTATGAATCATGAATTGTATCATGAATCATGAATCATGAATTGAATCATGAATCATGAATCATGAATTGAATCATGAATCATGAATCATGAATCATGAATCGAATCATGAATCATGAATCATGAATCGAATCATGAATCATGAATTGAATCATGAATCATGAATCATGAATTGAATCATGAATCATGAATCATGAATTGAATCATGAATCATGAATTAATGAATTGAATCATGAATCATGAATCGAATCATGAATCATGAATTGAATCATGAATCATGAATCGAATCATGAATCATGAATTGAACCATGAATCATGAATCATGAATTGAATCATGAATCATGAATTAATGAAATAAATCATGAATCATGAATCGAATCATGAATCATGAATCATGAATTGAATCATGAATCATGAATCGAATCATGAATCATGAATTGAAACATTATTTGAATCATGTATCATGAATTGAAGCAGGAATCGAATCATGAATTGAATTATGAATCATGAAATGAATCATGAGTCATGAATAATGAATTGAATCATGAATCATGAATCATGAATCATGAATTGAATCATGAATCATGAATCGAATCATGAATCATGAATCGAATCATGAATCATGAATTGAATCATGAGTTGAATCATGAATCATAAATTGAATCATGAATCATGAATCATGAATCATGAATCGAATCATGAATTGAATCATGAATCATGAATCGAATCATGAATCATGAATTGAAACATTATTTGAATCATGTATCATGAATTGAATCAGGAATCGAATAATGAATTGAATTATGAATCATGAAATGAATCATGAGTCATGAATAATGAATTGAATCATGAATCATGAATCATAAATTGAATCATGAATCATGAATCATGAATCGAATCATGAATCATGAATCGAATCATGAATCATGAATTGAATCATGAATCATGAATTGAATCATGAATCATGAATAATGAATTGAATCATGAATCATGAATCATGAATCATGAATCGAATCTTGAATCATGAATCGAATCATGAATCATGAATTGAATCATGAATCATGAATCATGAATTGAATCATGAATCATGAATTGAAACATGAATCATGAATCATGAATCATGAATCATGAATCATGAATCGAATCATGAATCATGAATTGAATCATGAATCATGAATCATGAATTGAATCATGAATCATAATTCATGAATTGAATCATGAATCATGAATCATGAATCGAATCATGAATCATGAATCATGAATCGAATCATGAATCATGAATTGAATCATGAATCATGAATTGAATCATGAATCATGAATTGAATCATGAATCATGAATCGAATAATGAATCATGAATTGAATCATGAATCATGAATCATGAATCATGAATCATAAATTGAATCATGAATCATGAATCATTAATCGAATCATGAATCATGAATCGAATCATGAATCATGAATTGAATCATGAATCATGAATTGAATCATGAATCATGAATAATGAATTGAATCATGAATCATGAATCATGAATCATGAATCGAATCTTGAATCATGAATCGAATCATGAATCATGAATTGAATCATGAATCATGAATCATGAATTGAATCATGAATCATGAATTGAAACATGAATCATGAATCATGAATCATGAATCATGAATCATGAATCGAATCATGAATCATGAATTGAATCATGAATCATGAATCATGAATTGAATCATGAATCATAATTCATGAATTGAATCATGAATCATGAATCATGAATCGAATCATGAATCATGAATCATGAATCGAAACATGAATCATGAATTGAATCATGAATCATGAATTGAATCATGAATCATGAATTGAATCATGAATCATGAATCGAATAATGAATCATGAATTGAATCATGAATCATGAATCATGAATCATGAATCATGAATCGAATAATGAATCTTGAATTTTGAATTGAATCATGAATCATGAATTGAATCATGAATCATGAATCAAGAATCATGAATCGAAACATGAATCATGAATTGAATCATGAATCATGAATCATGAATTGAATCATGAATCATGAATCATGAATCATGAATCGAATAATGAATCTTGAATTTTGAATTGAATCATGAATCATGAATTGAATCATTAATCATGGATCGAATCATGAATTGAATCATGAATCATGAATCGAATCATGAATCATAAATTGAATCATGAATCATGAATCATAAATTGAATCATAAATCATGAATCATGAATTGAATCATGAATCATGAATCGAATCATGAATTATGAATCATGAATTGAATCATGAATTGAATCATGAATCATGAATCGAATCATGAATTGAATCATGAATCATGAATCGAATCATGAATCATGAATTGAATCATGAATTGAATCATGAATCATGAATTGAATCATGAATCATGAATCATAAATCCAATCATGAATCATGAATTGAATCATGAATCGAATCATGAATTGAATCATTAATCATGAATTGAATCATGAATCATGAATTATGAATCATGAATTGAATCATGAATCATGAATCATGAATTGAATCATGAATCATGAATCATGAATTGAATCATGAATCATGAATTATGAATCATGAATTGAATCATGAATCATGAATCATGAATTGAATCATGAATCATGAATCATGAATCATAAATCGAATCATGAATCATGAATCGAATCATGAATCATGAATTGAATCATGAATCATGAATCATGAATTGAATCATGAATCATGAATCATGAATCATGAATCATGAATCATGAATTGAATCATGAATCATGAATCATGAATTGAATCATGAATCATAATTCATGAATTGAATCATGAATCATGAATCATGAATCGAATCATGAATCATGAATCATGAATCGAATCATGAATCATGAATTGAATCATGAATCATGAATCATGAATCGAAACATGAATCATGAATTGAATCATGAATCATGAATTGAATCATGAATCATGAATTGAATCATGAATCATGAATCGAATAATGAATCATGAATTGAATCATGAAACATGAATCATGAATCAAGAATCATGAATCGAAACATGAATCATGAATTGAATCATGAATCATGAATCATGAATCATGAATTGAATCATGAATCATGAATCATAAATCAAATCATGAATTATGAATTGAATCATGAATCGAATCATGAATTGAATCATGAATCATGAATTGTATCATGAATCATGAATCATGAATTGAATCATGAATCATGAATCATGAATCATGAATCGAATAATGAATCTTGAATTTTGAATTGAATCATGAATCATGAATTGAATCATGAATCATGGATCGAATCATTAATTGAATCATGAATCATGAATCGAATCATGAATCATGAATCGAATCATGAATCATGAATCATGAATCATAAATTGAATCATAAATCATGAATCATGAATTGAATCATGAATCATGAATCGAATCATGAATCATGAATCGAATCATGAATCATGAATCATGAATTGAATCATGAATCATGAATCGAATCATGAATTATGAATCATGAATTGAATCATGAATCGAATAATGAATCATGAATTGAATCATGAATTGAATCATGAATCATGAATTGAATCATGAATCATGAATCATAAATCAAATCATGAATCATGAATTGAATCATGAATCGAATCATGAATTGAATCAGTAATCATGAATTGAATCATGAATCATGAATTGAATCATGAATCATGAATTATGAATCATGAATTAAATCATGAATCATGAATCATGAATTGAATCATGAATCATGAATCATGAATTGAATCATGAATCATGAATTTAATCATGAATTATGAATCATGAATCATGAATTGAATCATGAATCATGAATCATGAATTGAATCATGAATCATGAATCATGAATCATGAATCATGAATCATGAATCGAATCATGAATCATGAATTGAATCATGAATCATGAATCATGAATTGAATCATGAATCATGAATCATGAATTGAATCATGAATCATGAATCATGAATCATGAATCATGAATCATGAATTGAATCATGAATCATGAATCGAATCATGAATCATGAATTGAATCATGATTCATGAATCATGAATTGAATCATGAATCATGAATCATGAATCATGAATTCAATCATGAACCATGATTTGAATCAGGAATCGAATCATGAATCATGAATTGAATCATGATTTTAATTATGAATCATGAATCATGAATTGAATCATGAATCATGAATCATGAATCATGAATTGAATTATGAATTGAATCATGAATCATGAATCATGAATGGAATCATGAATCATGAATCATAAATCATGAATCATGAATCATGAATCATGAATTGAATTATGAATTGAATCATGAATCATGAATTGAATCATGAATCATGAATCATGAATTGAATCATGAATCATGAATCATGAATTGAATCATGAATCATGAATCGAATCATGAATCATGAATCGAATCATGAATCATGAATTGTATCATGAATCATGAATCATGAATTGAATCATGAATCATGAATCATGAATTGAATCATGAATCATGAATCATGAATCGAATCATGAATCATGAATCATGAATCATGAATCGAATCATGAATCATGAATTGAATCATGAATCATGAATTATGAATCATGAATTGAATCATGAATCATGAATCATGAATTGAATCATGAATCATGAATCATGAATTGAATCATGAATCATGAATCGAATCATGAATCATGAATTGAATCATGATTCATGAATCATGAATTGAATCATGAATCATGAATCATGAATCATGAATTCAATCATGAATCATGATTTGAATCAGGAATCGAATCATGAATCATGAATTGAATCATGATTTTAATTATGAATCATGAATCATGAATTGAATCATGAATCATGAATCATGAATCATGAATTGAATTATGAATTGAATCATGAATCATGAATCATGAATGGAATCATGAATCATGAATCATAAATCATGAATCATGAATCATGAATTGAATTATGAATTGAATCATGAATCATGAATTGAATCATGAATCATGAATCATGAATTGAATCATGAATCATGAATCATGAATTGAATCATGAATCATGAATCGAATCATGAATCATGAATCGAATCATGAATCATGAATTGAATCATGAATCATGAATCATGAATTAAATCATGAATCATGAATTGAATCATGAATCATGAATCATGAATCATGAATCGAATCATGAATCATGAATCATGAATCGAATCATGAATCATGAATTGAATCATGAATCATGAATCATGAATTGAATCATGAATCATGAATCATGAATTGAATCATAAATCATGAATAATGAATCATGAATCGAATCATGAATCATGAATCATGAATCATGAATCGAATCATGAATTGAATCATGAATAATGAATCATGAATCGAAACATGAATCATGAATTAAATCCTGAATCATGAATTATATCATGAATCATGAATCATGAATCAAGAATCATGAATCGAAACATGAATCATGAATTGAATCATGAATCATGAATCATGAATTGAATCATGAATCATGAATCATGAATCGAATCATGAATCATGAATCATGAATCATGAATTGAATCATGAATCATGAATTGAATCATGAATCATGAATCATGAATCATGAATCATGAATCATGTATTGAATCATAAATCATAAATCATGAATCACGAATTGAATCATGAATCATGAATCGAATCATGAATCATGAATCATGAATTGAATCATGAATTGAATCATGAATCATGAATCGAATCATGAATCATGAATTGAATCATGAATTGAATCATGAATCATGAATTGAATCATGAATCATGAATCATAAATCCAATCATGAATCATGAATTGAATCATGAATCGAATCATGAATTGAATCATTAATCATGAATTGAATCATGAATCATGAATTATGAATCATGAATTATGAATCATGAATCATGAATCATGAATCATGAATTGAATCATGAATCATGAATTGAATCATGAATCATGAATTATGAATCATGAATTGAATCATGAATCATGAATTGAATCATGAATCATGAATCATGAATCATAAATCGAATCATGAATCATGAATCGAATCAAGAATCATGAATTGAATCATGAATCATGAATCATGAATTGAATCATGAATCATGAATCATGAATTGAATCATGAATAATGAATCATGAATCGAATCATGAATCATGAATCATGAATCATGAATCATGAATCGAATCATGAATCATGAATCATGAATTATGGATCATGAATTGAATTATGAATCATGAATTGAATCATGAATCATGAATTGAATCATGAATCATGAGTTGAATCATGAATCATGAATTGAATCATGAATCATGAATCATGAATCGAATCACGAATCATTAATCATGAATCGAATCATGAATCATGAATTGAATCATGAATCATGAATTGAATCATGAATCATGAAACATGAATCATGAATCGAATCATGAATCATGAATTGAATCATGAATCATGAATTATGAATCATGAATTGAATCATGAATCATGAATCATGAATTGAATGATGAATCATGAATCATGAATTGAATCATGAATCATGAATTGAATCATGAATCATGAATCATGAATCGAACCATGAATCATGAATCATGAATCGAATCATGAATCATGAATTGAATCATGAATCATGAATTGAATCATGAATCATGAATCATGAATCATAAATCGAATCATGAATCATGAATCGAATCATGAATCATGAATTGAATCATGAATCATGAATCATGAATTGAATCATGAATCATGAATCATGAATTGAATCATGAATCATGAATCATGAATCATGAATCATGAATCATGAATTGAATCATGAATCATGAATCGAATCATGAATCATGAATTGAATCATGATTCATGAATCATGAATTGAATCATGAATCATGAATCATGAATCATGAATTCAATCATGAACCATGATTTGAATCAGGAATCGAATCATGAATCATGAATTGAATCATGATTTTAATTATGAATCATGAATCATGAATTGAATCATGAATCATGAATCATGAATCATGAATTGAATTATGAATTGAATCATGAATCATGAATCATGAATGGAATCATGAATCATGAATCATAAATCATGAATCATGAATCATGAATCATGAATTGAATTATGAATTGAATCATGAATCATGAATTGAATCATGAATCATGAATCATGAATTGAATCATGAATCATGAATCATGAATTGAATCATGAATCATGAATCGAATCATGAATCATGAATCGAATCATGAATCATGAATTGTATCATGAATCATGAATCATGAATTGAATCATGAATCATGAATCATGAATTGAATCATGAATCATGAATCATGAATCGAATCATGAATCATGAATCATGAATCATGAATCGAATCATGAATCATGAATTGAATCATGAATCATGAATTATGAATCATGAATTGAATCATGAATCATGAATCATGAATTGAATCATGAATCATGAATCATGAATTGAATCATGAATCATGAATCGAATCATGAATCATGAATTGAATCATGATTCATGAATCATGAATTGAATCATGAATCATGAATCATGAATCATGAATTCAATCATGAATCATGATTTGAATCAGGAATCGAATCATGAATCATGAATTGAATCATGATTTTAATTATGAATCATGAATCATGAATTGAATCATGAATCATGAATCATGAATCATGAATTGAATTATGAATTGAATCATGAATCATGAATCATGAATGGAATCATGAATCATGAATCATAAATCATGAATCATGAATCATGAATTGAATTATGAATTGAATCATGAATCATGAATTGAATCATGAATCATGAATCATGAATTGAATCATGAATCATGAATCATGAATTGAATCATGAATCATGAATCGAATCATGAATCATGAATCGAATCATGAATCATGAATTGAATCATGAATCATGAATCATGAATTAAATCATGAATCATGAATTGAATCATGAATCATGAATCATGAATCATGAATCGAATCATGAATCATGAATCATGAATCGAATCATGAATCATGAATTGAATCATGAATCATGAATCATGAATTGAATCATGAATCATGAATCATGAATTGAATCATAAATCATGAATAATGAATCATGAATCGAATCATGAATCATGAATCATGAATCATGAATCGAATCATGAATTGAATCATGAATCATGAATCATGAATCGAAACATGAATCATGAATTAAATCCTGAATCATGAATTATATCATGAATCATGAATCATGAATCAAGAATCATGAATCGAAACATGAATCATGAATTGAATCATGAATCATGAATCATGAATTGAATCATGAATCATGAATCATGAATCGAATCATGAATCATGAATCATGAATCATGAATTGAATCATGAATCATGAATTGAATCATGAATCATGAATCATGAATCATGTATTGAATCATAAATCATAAATCATGAATCACGAATTGAATCATGAATCATGAATCGAATCATGAATCATGAATCATGAATTGAATCATGAATTGAATCATGAATCATGAATCGAATCATGAATCATGAATTGAATCATGAATTGAATCATGAATCATGAATTGAATCATGAATCATGAATCATAAATCCAATCATGAATCATGAATTGAATCATGAATCGAATCATGAATTGAATCATTAATCATGAATTGAATCATGAATCATGAATTATGAATCATGAATTATGAATCATGAATCATGAATCATGAATCATGAATTGAATCATGAATCATGAATTGAATCATGAATCATGAATTATGAATCATGAATTGAATCATGAATCATGAATTGAATCATGAATCATGAATCATGAATCATAAATCGAATCATGAATCATGAATCATGAATCATAAATCGAATCATGAATCATGAATCGAATCATGAATCATGAATTGAATCATGAATCATGAATCATGAATTGAATCATGAATCATGAATCATGAATTGAATCATGAATAATGAATCATGAATCGAATCATGAATCATGAATCATGAATCATGAATCATGAATCGAATCATGAATCATGAATCATGAATTATGGATCATGAATTGAATTATGAATCATGAATTGAATCATGAATCATGAATTGAATCATGAATCATGAGTTGAATCATGAATCATGAATTGAATCATGAATCATGAATCATGAATCGAATCACGAATCATTAATCATGAATCGAATCATGAATCATGAATTGAATCATGAATCATGAATTGAATCATGAATCATGAATCATGAATCATGAATCGAATCATGAATCATGAATTGAATCATGAATCATGAATTATGAATCATGAATTGAATCATGAATCATGAATCATGAATTGAATGATGAATCATGAATCATGAATTGAATCATGAATCATGAATTGAATCATGAATCATGAATCATGAATCGAATCATGAATCATGAATCATGAATCGAATCATGAATCATGAATCGAATCATGAATCATGAATTGAATCATGAATCATGAATCATGAATCATGAATCATGAATCGAATCATGAATCATGAGTCATGAATCATGAATCGAATCATGAATCATGAATTGAATCATGAATCATGAATCATGAATTGAATCATGAATCATGAATCATGAATCGAATAATGAATCATGAATCATGAATTGAATCATGAATCATGAATCAAGAATCATGAATCGAAACATGAATCATGAATTGAATCATGAATTATGAATCATGAATCGAATCATAAATCATGAATCATAAATCATGAATTGAATCATGAATCATGAATCATGAATCGAATCATGAATCATGAATCAAGAATCATGAATCGAATCATGAATTGAATCATGAATCATGAATCATGAATCATGAATTGAATCATGAATCATGAATCGAATCATGAATCATGAATCATGAATCATGAATTGAATCATGAATCGAATCATGAATCATGAATTGAATCATGAATTGAATCAGGAATCATGAATTGAATCAGGAATCATGAATTGAATCATGAATCATGAATCATAAATCGATCCATGAATCATGAATTGAATCCGGATTCGAATCATGAATTGAATCATGAATCATGAATCGAAACATAAATTATGAATCATGTTTCATGAATTGAATCATGAATCATGAATCATAAATCGAATCATGAATCATGAATTGAATCATGAGTTGAATCATAAATCATGAATCATGAATTGAATCATGAATCATGAATCGAATCATAAATCATGAATCATGAATCGAATCATAAATCATGAATCATGAATCATGAATTATGAATTGAATCATGAATCATGAATTATGAATCGAATCATGAATCATGAATTGAATCATGAGTTGAATCATGAATCATAAATTGAATCATGAATCATGAAATGAATCATGAATTGAATCATGAATTGAATCATGATTCATGAATCATGATTTGAATCATGAATCATGAATTCAATCATGAATCATGATTTGAATCAGGAATCGAATCATGAATTCAATCATGAATCATAAATCGAATCATGAATCATGAATTGAATCAGGAATCAAATCATGAATTGAATCATGAATCATGAATTGAATCATGATTTTAATTATGATTCATGAATCATGAATTAAATCATGAATCATGAATCATGAATCATGAATTGAATTATGAATTGAATCATGAATCTTGAATCATGAATTGAATCATGAATCATGATTCATGAATCATGAATCATGAATTGAATTATGAATTGAATCATGAATCATGAATTGAATCATGAATCATGAATCATGAAATGAATCATGAATCATGAATCATGAATTGAATTATGAATCATGAATCATGAATCATGAATTGAATCATGAATCATGAATTGTATCATGAATCATGAATCATGAATTGAATCATGAATCATGAATTGTATCATGAATCATGAATCATGAATTGAATCATGAATCATGAATTGAACCATGAATCATGAATCATGAATCATGAATCGAATCATGAATCATGAATCGAATCATGAATCATGAATTGAATCATGAATCATGAATTGAATCATGAATCATGAATCATGAATTAAATCATGAATCATGAATTGAATCATGAATCATGAATCATGAATCGAATCATGAATCATGAATCATGAATCGAATCATAATTCATGAATTGAATCATGAATCATGAATCATGAATTGAATCATGAATCATGAATCATGAATTGAATCATGAATCATGAATCATGAATTAAATCATGAATCATGAATTGAATCATGAATCATGAATCATGAATCATGAATCGAATCATGAATCATGAATCATGAATTGAATCATGAATCATGAATCATGAATTGAATCATGAATCATGAATCATGAATTGAATCATGAATCATGAAAAATGAATCATGAATCGAATCATGAATCATGAATCATGAATCATGAATCATGAATCATGAATTGAATCATGAATCATGAATCATGAATTAAATCATGAATCATGAATTGAATCATGAATCATGAATTGAATCATGAATCATGAATCATGAATCATGAATCGAATCATGAATCATGAATCATGAATCGAATCATGAATCATGAATCATGAATCGAATCATGAATCATGAATTGAATCATGAATCATGAATTGAATCATGAATCATGAATCATGAATTGAATCATGAATCATGAAAAATGAATCATGAATCGAATCATGAATCATGAATCATGAATCATGAATCGAATCATGAATTGAATCATGAATCATGAATCATGAATCGAAACATGAATCATGAATTGAATCCTGAATCATGAATTGAATCATGAATCCTGAATCATGAATCGAATAATGAATCATGAATTGAATCATGAATCATGAATCAAGAATCATGAATCAAGAATCATGAATCGAAACATGAATCATGAATTGAATCATGAATCATGAATTGAATGATGAATCATGAATCATGAATCGAATCATGAATCATGAATCATGAATTGAATCATGAATCATGAATTGAATCATGAATCATGAATCATGTATTGAATCATAAATCATAAATCATGAATCACGAATTGAATCATGAATCATGAATCGAATCATGAATCATGAATCATGAATTGAATCATGAATTGAATCATGAATCATGAATCGAATCATGAATCATGAATTGAATCATGAATTGAATCATGAATCATGAATTGAATCATGAATCATGAATCATAAATCCAATCATGAATCATGAATTGAATCATGAATCGAATCATGAATTGAATCATTAATCATGAATTGAATCATGAATCATGAATTATGAATCATGAATTATGAATCATGAATCATGAATCATGAATTGAATCATTAATCATGAATCATGAATTGAATCATGAATCATGAATCATGAATCATGAATTGAATCATGAATCATGAATTGAATCATGAATCATGAATCATGAATCGAATCATGAATCATGAATCATGAATCGAATCATGAATCATGAATCGAATCATGAATCATGAATTGAATCATGAATCATGAATCATGAATCATGAATCATGAATCGAATCATGAATCATGAGTCATGAATCATGAATCGAATCATGAATCATGAATTGAATCATGAATCATGAATCATGAATTGAATCATGAATCATGAATCATGAATCGAATAATGAATCATGAATCATGAATCATGAATTGAATCATGAATCATGAATCAAGAATCATGAATCGAAACATGAATCATGAATTGAATCATGAATTATGAATCATGAATCGAATCATAAATCATGAATCATAAATCATGAATTGAATCATGAATCATGAATCATGAATCGAATCATGAATAATGAATCAAGAATCATGAATCGAATCATGAATTGAATCATGAATCATGAATCATGAATCATGAATTGAATCATGAATCATGAATCGAATCATGAATCATGAATCATGAATCATGAATTGAATCATGAATCGAATCATGAATCATGAATTGAATCATGAATTGAATCAGGAATCATGAATTGAATCAGGAATCATGAATTGAATCATGAATCATGAATCATAAATCGATCCATGAATCATGAATTGAATCCGGATTCGAATCATGAATTGAATCATGAATCATGAATCGAAACATAAATTATGAATCATGTTTCATGAATTGAATCATGAATCATGAATCATAAATCGAATCATGAATCATGAATTGAATCATGAGTTGAATCATAAATCATGAATCATGAATTGAATCATGAATCATGAATCGAATCATAAATCATGAATCATGAATCGAATCATAAATCATGAATCATGAATCATGAATTATGAATTGAATCATGAATCATGAATTATGAATCGAATCATGAATCATGAATTGAATCATGAGTTGAATCATGAATCATAAATTGAATCATGAATCATGAAATGAATCATGAATTGAATCATGAATTGAATCATGATTCATGAATCATGATTTGAATCATGAATCATGAATTCAATCATGAATCATGATTTGAATCAGGAATCGAATCATGAATTCAATCATGAATCATAAATCGAATCATGAATCATGAATTGAATCAGGAATCAAATCATGAATTGAATCATGAATCATGAATTGAATCATGATTTTAATTATGATTCATGAATCATGAATTAAATCATGAATCATGAATCATGAATCATGAATTGAATTATGAATTGAATCATGAATCTTGAATCATGAATTGAATCATGAATCATGATTCATGAATCATGAATCATGAATTGAATTATGAATTGAATCATGAATCATGAATTGAATCATGAATCATGAATCATGAAATGAATCATGAATCATGAATCATGAATTGAATTATGAATCATGAATCATGAATCATGAATTGAATCATGAATCATGAATTGTATCATGAATCATGAATCATGAATCATGAATTGAATCATGAATCATGAATTGTATCATGAATCATGAATCATGAATTGAATCATGAATCATGAATTGAACCATGAATCATGAATCATGAATCATGAATCGAATCATGAATCATGAATCGAATCATGAATCATGAATTGAATCATGAATCATGAATTGAATCATGAATCATGAATCATGAATTAAATCATGAATCATGAATTGAATCATGAATCATGAATCATGAATCATGAATCGAATCATGAATCATGAATCATGAATCGAATCATGAATCATGAATTGAATCATGAATCATGAATCATGAATTGAATCATGAATCATGAATCATGAATTGAATCATGAATCATGAATCATGAATTAAATCATGAATCATGAATTGAATCATGAATCATGAATCATGAATCATGAATCGAATCATGAATCATGAATCATGAATTGAATCATGAATCATGAATCATGAATTGAATCATGAATCATGAATCATGAATTGAATCATGAATCATGAAAAATGAATCATGAATCGAATCATGAATCATGAATCATGAATCATGAATCATGAATCATGAATTGAATCATGAATCATGAATCATGAATTAAATCATGAATCATGAATTGAATCATGAATCATGAATTGAATCATGAATCATGAATCATGAATCATGAATCGAATCATGAATCATGAATCATGAATCGAATCATGAATCATGAATCATGAATCGAATCATGAATCATGAATTGAATCATGAATCATGAATTGAATCATGAATCATGAATCATGAATTGAATCATGAATCATGAAAAATGAATCATGAATCGAATCATGAATCATGAATCATGAATCATGAATCGAATCATGAATTGAATCATGAATCATGAATCATGAATCGAAACATGAATCATGAATTGAATCCTGAATCATGAATTGAATCATGAATCCTGAATCATGAATCGAATAATGAATCATGAATTGAATCATGAATCATGAATCATGAATCATGAATCAAGAATCATGAATCGAAACATGAATCATGAATTGAATCATGAATCATGAATTGAATGATGAATCATGAATCATGAATCGAATCATGAATCATGAATCATGAATTGAATCATGAATCATGAATTGAATCATGAATCATGAATCATGTATTGAATCATAAATCATAAATCATGAATCACGAATTGAATCATGAATCATGAATCGAATCATGAATCATGAATCATGAATTGAATCATGAATTGAATCATGAATCATGAATCGAATCATGAATCATGAATTGAATCATGAATTGAATCATGAATCATGAATTGAATCATGAATCATGAATCATAAATCCAATCATGAATCATGAATTGAATCATGAATCGAATCATGAATTGAATCATTAATCATGAATTGAATCATGAATCATGAATTATGAATCATGAATTATGAATCATGAATCATGAATCATGAATTGAATCATTAATCATGAATCATGAATTGAATCATGAATCATGAATTATGAATCATGAATTGAATCATGAATCATGAATCATGAATCATAAATCGAATCATGAATCATGAATCGAATCATGAATCATGAATTGAATCATGAATCATGAATCATGAATTGAATCATGAATCATGAATCATGAATTGAATCATGAATCATGAATCATGAATCATGAATCGAATCATGAATCATGAATCATGAATCATGAATCATGAATCATGAATCATGAATCGAATCATGAATCATGAATTGAATCATGAATCATGAATTATGAATCATGAATTGAATCATGAATCATGAATTGAATCATGAATTATGAATCATGAATTGAATCATGAATCATGAATTGAATCATTAATCATGAATCATGAATTGAATCATGAATCATGAATCATGAATCATGAATTGAATCATGAATCATGAATTGAATCATGAATCATGAATCATGAATCGAATCATGAATCATGAATCATGAATCGAATCATGAATCATGAATCGAATCATGAATCATGAATTGAATCATGAATCATGAATCATGAATCATGAATCATGAATCGAATCATGAATCATGAGTCATGAATCATGAATCGAATCATGAATCATGAATTGAATCATGAATCATGAATCATGAATTGAATCATGAATCATGAATCATGAATCGAATAATGAATCATGAATCATGAATCATGAATTGAATCATGAATCATGAATCAAGAATCATGAATCGAAACATGAATCATGAATTGAATCATGAATTATGAATCATGAATCGAATCATAAATCATGAATCATAAATCATGAATTGAATCATGAATCATGAATCATGAATCGAATCATGAATAATGAATCAAGAATCATGAATCGAATCATGAATTGAATCATGAATCATGAATCATGAATCATGAATTGAATCATGAATCATGAATCGAATCATGAATCATGAATCATGAATCATGAATTGAATCATGAATCGAATCATGAATCATGAATTGAATCATGAATTGAATCAGGAATCATGAATTGAATCAGGAATCATGAATTGAATCATGAATCATGAATCATAAATCGATCCATGAATCATGAATTGAATCCGGATTCGAATCATGAATTGAATCATGAATCATGAATCGAAACATAAATTATGAATCATGTTTCATGAATTGAATCATGAATCATGAATCATAAATCGAATCATGAATCATGAATTGAATCATGAGTTGAATCATAAATCATGAATCATGAATTGAATCATGAATCATGAATCGAATCATAAATCATGAATCATGAATCGAATCATAAATCATGAATCATGAATCATGAATTATGAATTGAATCATGAATCATGAATTATGAATCGAATCATGAATCATGAATTGAATCATGAGTTGAATCATGAATCATAAATTGAATCATGAATCATGAAATGAATCATGAATTGAATCATGAATTGAATCATGATTCATGAATCATGATTTGAATCATGAATCATGAATTCAATCATGAATCATGATTTGAATCAGGAATCGAATCATGAATTCAATCATGAATCATAAATCGAATCATGAATCATGAATTGAATCAGGAATCAAATCATGAATTGAATCATGAATCATGAATTGAATCATGATTTTAATTATGATTCATGAATCATGAATTAAATCATGAATCATGAATCATGAATCATGAATTGAATTATGAATTGAATCATGAATCTTGAATCATGAATTGAATCATGAATCATGATTCATGAATCATGAATCATGAATTGAATTATGAATTGAATCATGAATCATGAATTGAATCATGAATCATGAATCATGAAATGAATCATGAATCATGAATCATGAATTGAATTATGAATCATGAATCATGAATCATGAATTGAATCATGAATCATGAATTGTATCATGAATCATGAATCATGAATCATGAATTGAATCATGAATCATGAATTGTATCATGAATCATGAATCATGAATTGAATCATGAATCATGAATTGAACCATGAATCATGAATCATGAATCATGAATCGAATCATGAATCATGAATCGAATCATGAATCATGAATTGAATCATGAATCATGAATTGAATCATGAATCATGAATCATGAATTAAATCATGAATCATGAATTGAATCATGAATCATGAATCATGAATCATGAATCGAATCATGAATCATGAATCATGAATCGAATCATGAATCATGAATTGAATCATGAATCATGAATCATGAATTGAATCATGAATCATGAATCATGAATTGAATCATGAATCATGAATCATGAATTAAATCATGAATCATGAATTGAATCATGAATCATGAATCATGAATCATGAATCGAATCATGAATCATGAATCATGAATTGAATCATGAATCATGAATCATGAATTGAATCATGAATCATGAATCATGAATTGAATCATGAATCATGAAAAATGAATCATGAATCGAATCATGAATCATGAATCATGAATCATGAATCATGAATCATGAATTGAATCATGAATCATGAATCATGAATTAAATCATGAATCATGAATTGAATCATGAATCATGAATTGAATCATGAATCATGAATCATGAATCATGAATCGAATCATGAATCATGAATCATGAATCGAATCATGAATCATGAATCATGAATCGAATCATGAATCATGAATTGAATCATGAATCATGAATTGAATCATGAATCATGAATCATGAATTGAATCATGAATCATGAAAAATGAATCATGAATCGAATCATGAATCATGAATCATGAATCATGAATCGAATCATGAATTGAATCATGAATCATGAATCATGAATCGAAACATGAATCATGAATTGAATCCTGAATCATGAATTGAATCATGAATCCTGAATCATGAATCGAATAATGAATCATGAATTGAATCATGAATCATGAATCATGAATCATGAATCAAGAATCATGAATCGAAACATGAATCATGAATTGAATCATGAATCATGAATTGAATGATGAATCATGAATCATGAATCGAATCATGAATCATGAATCATGAATTGAATCATGAATCATGAATTGAATCATGAATCATGAATCATGTATTGAATCATAAATCATAAATCATGAATCACGAATTGAATCATGAATCATGAATCGAATCATGAATCATGAATCATGAATTGAATCATGAATTGAATCATGAATCATGAATCGAATCATGAATCATGAATTGAATCATGAATTGAATCATGAATCATGAATTGAATCATGAATCATGAATCATAAATCCAATCATGAATCATGAATTGAATCATGAATCGAATCATGAATTGAATCATTAATCATGAATTGAATCATGAATCATGAATTATGAATCATGAATTATGAATCATGAATCATGAATCATGAATTGAATCATTAATCATGAATCATGAATTGAATCATGAATCATGAATTATGAATCATGAATTGAATCATGAATCATGAATCATGAATCATAAATCGAATCATGAATCATGAATCGAATCATGAATCATGAATTGAATCATGAATCATGAATCATGAATTGAATCATGAATCATGAATCATGAATTGAATCATGAATCATGAATCATGAATCATGAATCGAATCATGAATCATGAATCATGAATCATGAATCATGAATCATGAATCATGAATCGAATCATGAATCATGAATTGAATCATGAATCATGAATTATGAATCATGAATTGAATCATGAATCATGAATTGAATCATGAATTATGAATCATGAATTGAATCATGAATCATGAATTGAATCATGAATCATGAATCATGAATCGAATCACGAATCATGAATCGAATCATGAATCATGAATTGAATCATGAATCATGAATTGAATCATGAATCATGAATCATGAATCATGAATCGAATCATGAATCATGAATCATGAATCATGAATCGAATCATGAATCATGAATTGAATCATGAATCATGAATCGAAACATGAATCATGTATTGAATCATGTATCATGAATCATGAATTGAATCATGAATCATGAATCATGAATCGAATAATGAATCATGAATCATGAATCATGAATTGAATCATGAATCATGAATCAAGAATCATGAATCGAAACATGAATCATGAATTGAATCATGAATCATGAATCGAATCATGAATCATGAATTGAATCATGAATCATGAATCATGTATTGAATCATAAATCATGAATCATAAATCATGAATTGAATCATGAATCATGAATCATGAATCATGAATCGAATCATGAATCATGAATCAAGAATCATGAATCGAATCATGAATTGAATCATGAATCATGAATCATGAATTGAATCATGAATCATGAATCGAATCATGAATCATGAATCATGAATCATGAATTAAATCATGAATCGAATCATGAATCATGAATTGAATCATGAATTGAATCATGAATCATGAATCGAATCATGAATCATGAATTGAATCATGAATCGAATCATGAATCATGAATTGAATCATGAATTGAATCAGGAATCATGAATTGAATCATGAATTGAATCAGGAATCAGGAATTGAATCATGAATCATGAATCATGAATTGAATCATGAATCATGAATTATGAATCGAATCATGAATCATGAATTGAATCATGAGTTGAATCATGAATCATAAATTGAATCATGAATTGAATCATGATTCATGAATCATGATTTGAATCATGAATTCAATCATGAATCATGATTTGAATCAGGAATCGAATCATGAATTCAATCATGAATCATAAATCGAATCATGAATCATGAATTGAATCAGGAATCGAATCATGAATTGAATCATGAATCATGAATTGAATCATGAATCATGAATTGAATCATGAATTCAATCATGAATCATGATTTGAATCAGGAATCGAATCATGAATTCAATCATGAATCATAAATCGAATCATGAATCATGAATTGAATCAGGAATCGAATCATGAATTGAATCATGAATCATGAATTGAATCATGATTTTAATTATGATTCATGAATCATGAATTAAATCATGAATCATGAATCATGAATCATGAATTGAATTATGAATTGAATCCTGAATCTTGAATCATGAATTGAATCATGAATCATAAATCATGAATCATGAATCATGATTCATGAATCATGAATCATGAATTGAATTATGAATTGAATCAATAATCATGAATTGAATCATGAATCATGAATCATGAAATGAATCATGAATCATGAATCATGAATTGAATCATGAATCATGAATTGTATCATGAATCATGAATCATGAATCATGAATTGAATCATGAATCATGAATTGAATCATGAATCAAGAATTGAATCATGAATCATGAATCATGAATTGAACCATGAATCATGAATCATGAATCATGAATCGAATCATAAAACATGAATCGACTCATGAATCATGAATTGAATCATGAATCATGAATCATGAATTGAATCATGAATCATGAATCATGAATTAAATCATGAATCATGAATTGAATCATGAATCATGAATCATGAATCATGAATCGAATCATGAATCATGAATCATGAATCGAATCATGAATCATGAATTGAATCATGAATCATGAATCATGAATTGAATCATGAATCATGAATCATGAATTGAATCATGAATCATGAATCATGAATCATGAATCGAATCATGAATCATGAATCATGAATCATGAATCGAACATGAATCATGAATCATGAATCGAAACATGAATCATGAATTGAATCCTGAATCATGAATTGAATCATGAATCATGAATCATGAATCGAATAATGAATCATGAATTGAATCATGAATCATGAATCATGAATCATGAATCAAGAATCATGAATCGAAACATGAATCATGAATTGAATCATGAATCATGAATCATGAATTGAATCATGAATCATGAATCATGAATCGAATCATGAATCATGAATCATGAATCATGAATTGAATCATGAATCATGAATTGAATCATGAATCATGAATCATGAATCATGTATTGAATCATAAATCATGAATCATAAATCATGAATTGAATCATGAATCATGAATCATGAATCATGAATCGAATCATGAATCATGAATCAAGAATCATGAATCGAATCATGAATTGAATCATGAATCATGAATCATGAATCATGAATTGAATCATGAATCATGAATCGAATCATGAAATATTGAATCATGAATTGAATCATGAATCGAATCATGAATTGAATCATGAATTATGAATCGAAACATAAATTATGAATCATGTTTCATGAATTGAATCATGAATCATGAATCATAAATCGAATCATGAATCATGAATTGAATCATGAGTTGAATCATAAATCATGAATCATGAATTGAATCATGAATCATGAATCAAATCATAAATCATGAATCATGAATCATGATTCATGAATTGAATCATGAATCATGAATTATGAATCGAATCATGAATCATGAATTGAATCATGAATCATGAAATGAATCATGAATTGTATCATGAATTGAATCATGATTCATGAATCATGATTTGAATCATGAATCATGAATTCAATCATGAATCATGATTTGAATCAGGAATCGAATCATGAATTCAATCATGAATCATAAATCGAATCATGAATCATGAATTGAATCAGGAATCGAATCATGAATTGAATCATGAATCATGAATTGAATCATGATTTTAATTATGAATCATGAATCATGAATTAAATCATGAATCATGAATTGAATTATGAATTGAATCATGAATCTTGAATCATGAATTGAATCATGAATCATGAATCATAAATCATGAATCATGAATCATGATTCATGAATCATGAATCATGAATTGAATTATGAATTGAATCATGAATCATGAATTGAATCATGAATCATGAATCATGAAATGAATCATGAATCATGAATCATGAATTGAATTATGAATCATGAATCATGAATTGAATCATGAATCATGAATTGTATCATGAATCATGAATCATGAATTGAATCATGAATCATGAATTGTATCATGAATCATGAATCATGAATCATGAATTGAATCATGAATCATGAATTGTATCATGAATCATGAATCATGAATTGAATCATGAATCATGAATTGAACCATGAATCATGAATCATGAATCGAATCATGAATCATGAATCGAATCATGAATCATGAATTGAATCATGAATCATGAATCATGAATCATGAATTGAATCATGAATCATGAATCATAAATTAAATCATGAATCATGAATTGAATCATGAATCATGAATCATGAATCGAATCATGAATCATGAATCATGAATCGAATCATGAATCATGAATCATGAATTGAATCATGAATCATGAATCATGAATTGAATCATGAATCATGAATCATGAATCATGAATCATGAATCGAATCATGAATCATGAATCATGAATCATGAATCGAATCATGAATTGAATCATGAATCATGAATCATGAATCGAAACATGAATCATGAATTGAATCCTGAATCATGAATTGAATCATGAATCATGAATCGAATAATGAATCATGAATTGAATCATGAATCATGAATCATGAATCATGAATCATGAATTGAATCATGAATCATGAATCATGAATCATGAATCAAGAATCATGAATCGAAACATGAATCATGAATTGAATCATGAATCATGAATCATGAATTGAATCATGAATCATGAATCATGAATCGAATCATGAATCATGAATCATGAATTGAATCATGAATCATGAATTGAATCATGAATCATGGATCGAATCATGAATTGAATCATGAATCATGAATCGAATCAGGAATCATGAATTGAATCATGAATCATGAATCATGAATCATAAATTGAATCATAAATCATGAATCATGAATTGAATCATGAATCATGAATCGAATCATGAATCATGAATTGAATCATGAATTGAATCATGAATCATGAATCGAATCATGAATCATGAATTGAATCATGAATTGAATCATGAATTGAATCATGAATTGAATCATGAATCATGAATCAAATCATGAATCATGAATTGAATCATGAATTGAATCATGAATCATGAATTGAATCATTAAATCATGAATCATAAATCCAATCATGAATCATGAATTGAATCATGAATCGAATCATGAATTGAATCATTAATCATGAATTGAATCATGAATCATGAATTATGAATCATGAATTATGAATTATGAATCATGAATTATGAATCATGAATCATGAATCATAAATTGAATCATGAATCATGAATCATGAATTGAATCATGAATCATGAATTATGAATCATGAATTGAATCATGAATCATGCATCATAAATTGAATCATGAATCATGAATCATGAATCATAAATCGAATCATGAATCATGAATCGAATCATGAATCATGAATTGAATCATGAATCATGAATCATGAATTGAATCATGAATCATGAATCATGAATTGAATCAGGAATCATGAATCATGAATCATGAATCGAATCATGAATCATGAATCATGAATCATGAATCATGAATCATGAATCATGAATCGAATCATGAATCATGAATTGAATCATGAATCATGAATTATGAATCATGAATTGAATCATGAATCATGAATCATGAATTGAATCATGAATCATGAATCATGAATTGAATCATGAATCATGAATTGAATCATGAATCATAATTCATGAATCGAATCATGAATCATGAATCATGAATCGAATCATGAATCGTGAATTGAATCATGAATCATGAATTGAATCATGAATAATGAATCTTGAATTGAATCATGAATCATGAATCATGAATCATGAATCGAATCATGAATCATGAATCATGAATCATGAATCAAGAATCATGAATCGAAACATGAATCATGAATTGAATCATGAATCATGAATCATGAATTGAATCATGAATCATGAATCATGAATCATGAATCATGAATCATGAATTGAATCATGAATCATGAATTGAATCATGAATCATGGATCGAATCATGAATTGAATCATGAATCATGAATCGAATCAGGAATCATGAATTGAATCATGAATCATGAATCATGAATCGAAACATGAATCATGAATTGAATCCTGAATCATGAATTGAATCATGAATCATGAATCATGAATCGAATAATGAATCATGAATTGAATCATGAATCATGAATCATGAATCATGAATCATGAATTGAATCATGAATCATGAATCATGAATCATGAATCAAGAATCATGAATCGAAACATGAATCATGAATTGAATCATGAATCATGAATCATGAATTGAATCATGAATCATGAATCATGAATCGAATCATGAATCATGAATCATGAATTGAATCATGAATCATGAATTGAATCATGAATCATGGATCGAATCATGAATTGAATCATGAATCATGAATCGAATCAGGAATCATGAATTGAATCATGAATCATGAATCATGAATCATAAATTGAATCATAAATCATGAATCATGAATTGAATCATGAATCATGAATCGAATCATGAATCATGAATTGAATCATGAATTGAATCATGAATCATGAATCGAATCATGAATCATGAATTGAATCATGAATTGAATCATGAATCATGAATTGAATCATGAATTGAATCATGAATCATGAATCGAATCATGAATCATGAATTGAATCATGAATTGAATCATGAATCATGAATTGAATCATTAAATCATGAATCATAAATCCAATCATGAATCATGAATTGAATCATGAATCGAATCATGAATTGAATCATTAATCATGAATTGAATCATGAATCATGAATTATGAATCATGAATTATGAATTATGAATCATGAATTATGAATCATGAATCATGAATCATAAATTGAATCATGAATCATGAATCATGAATTGAATCATGAATCATGAATTATGAATCATGAATTGAATCATGAATCATGAATCATAAATTGAATCATGAATCATGAATCATGAATCATAAATCGAATCATGAATCATGAATCGAATCATGAATCATGAATTGAATCATGAATCATGAATCATGAATTGAATCATGAATCATGAATCATGAATTGAATCATGAATCATGAATCATGAATCATGAATCGAATCATGAATCATGAATCATGAATCATGAATCATGAATCATGAATCGAATCATGAATCATGAATTGAATCATGAATCATGAATTATGAATCATGAATTGAATCATGAATCATGAATCATGAATTGAATCATGAATCATGAATCATGAATTGAATCATGAATCATGAATTGAATCATGAATCATAATTCATGAATCGAATCATGAATCATGAATCATGAATCGAATCATGAATCGTGAATTGAATCATGAATCATGAATTGAATCATGAATAATGAATCTTGAATTGAATCATGAATCATGAATCATGAATCATGAATCGAATCATGAATCATGAATCATGAATCATGAATCGAATCATGAATCATGAATTGAATCATGAATCATGAATCATGAATCGAATCATGAATCATGAATTGAATCATGAATCATGAATCATGAATCGAAACATGAATCATGAATTGAATCATGAATCATGAATCATGAATTGAATCATGAATCATGAATCATGAATCGAATAATTAATCATGAATCATGAATTGAATCATGAATCATGAATCAAGAATCATGAATCGAAACATGAATCATGAATTAAATCATGAATTGAATCATGAATCGAATCATGAATCATGAATTGAATCATGAATCATGAATCATGTATTGAATCATAAATCATGAATCATAAATCATGAATTGAATCATGAATCATGAATCATGAATCGAATCATGAATCATGAATCAAGAATCATGAATTGAATCATGAATCATGAATCATGAATCATGAATCATGAATTGAATCATGAATCATGAATCGAATCATGAATTATGAATCATGAATCATGAATTGAATCAAGAATCGAATCATGAATCATGAATTGAATCATGAATTGAATCATGAATCATGAATCGAATCATGAATCATGAATTGAATCATGAATCGAATCATGAATCATGAATTGAATCATGAATTGAATCAGGAATCATGAATTGAATCATGAATCATGAATCATGAATTGAATCATGAATCATGAATTGAATCATGAATCATGAATCATAAATCGATCCATGAATCATAAATTGAATCCGGAATCGAATCATGAATGGAATCATGAATCATGAATCATGAATCATGAATCGAAACATAAATTATGAATCATGTTTCATGAATTGAATCATGAATCATGAATCCTGAATCGAATCATGAATCATGACTCATGAATTGAATCATGAATTGAATCATGAATCATAAATCATGAATTGAATCATGAATCATGAATTGAATCATGAATCATGAATCATAAATCGAATCATGAATCATGAATTGAATCATGACTCATGAATTATGAATCATGAATTGAATCATGAATCATGAATTATGAATCATAAATTGAATCATGAATTATGAATCATGAATTATGAATTGAATCATGAATTGAATCATGAATCATGAATTGAATCATGAATCATGAATCATAAATTGAATCATCAATCATGAATCATGAATTGAATCATGAATTGAATCATGAATCATGAATTATGAATCGAATCATGAATTGAATAATGAATCATGAATCATGAATCATAAATCATGAATTGAATCATTAATCATGAATTATGAAACATGAATTATGAATCATGAATTGAATGATTTGAATCATGAATCATGAATCATGAATCATGAATCATGAATCATGAATCGAATCATGAATCATGAATCATTAATCGAATCATGAATCATGAATTGAATCATGAATCATGAATCATGAATCGAATCATGAATCATTAATTGAATCATGAATCATGAATTCAATCATGAATCATGAATTGAATCATGAATCATGAATCGAATTATGAATCATGAATCAAGAATCATGAATCGAATCATGAATCATGAATTAAATCATAAATTATGATTTGAATCAGGAATCGAATCAAGAATTCAATCCTGAATCATAAATCGAATCATGAATCATGAATTGAATCAGGAATCGAATCATGAATTAAATCATGTTTCATGAATTGAATCATGAATCATGAATCCTGAATCGAATCATGAATCATGAATTGAATCATGAATTGAACAATGAATCATAAATCATGAATTGAATCATGAATCATGAATTGAATCATAAATCATGAATTGAATCATGAATCATTAATTGAATCATGAATCATGAATCATAAATCGAATCATGAATCATGAATTGAATCATGTCTCATGAATTATGAATCATGAATTGAATCATGAATCATGAAATACGAATCATAAATTGAATCATGAATCATGAATTATGAATTATGAATTATGAATTGAATCATGAATCATGAATTGAATCATGAATCATGAATCATGAATCATAAATTGAATCATCAATCATGAATCATGAATTGAATCATGAATTGAATCATGAATCATGAATCTTGAATCGAATCATGAATCATGAATCATGAATCGAATCATGAATCATGAATTGAATCATGAATCATGAATCATGAATCGAATCATGAATCACAAATAGAATCATGAATCATGAATCGAATTATGAATCATGAATCAAGAAATATGAATCGAATCATGAATCATGAATTAAATCATGAATTATGATTTGAATCAGGAATCGAATCATGAATTAAATCATGAATCATGAATTGAATCATGAATCATGAATCATGAATGTAATCATGAATCATGAATGTAATCATGAATCATGAATTGAATCATGAATCATGAATCATGAATCATGAATCATGAATTGAATCATGAGTCATGAATCATGAATCATGAACTAAATCATGAATCATATATCATGAATTGAATCATTAATCATGAATTGAATCATGAATCATGAATTGAATCATGAATCATGAATCAAGAATCATGAATCGAAACATGAATCATGAAATGAATCAGGAATCAAGAATCATGAATCATTAATTGAATCATGAATCATGAATCATGAATCGAATAATGAATCATGAATCGTGAATCGTGAATCATGAATTGAATCATGAATCATGAATTGAATCATGAATCATGAATTTAATCATGAATCATGAATTGAATCTTGAATTGAATCATGAATCATGAATCGAATCATGAGTCATAATTTGAATCATGAATCATGAATCATGAATCATAAATTGAATCATAAATCATGAATCATGAATTGAATCATGAATCATTGATCGAATCATGAATCATGAATCATTAATTGAATCATGAATTGAATCATGAATCATGAATCAAATCATGAATCATGAATTGAATCATGAATCATGAATTGAATCATGAATCATGAATCATAAATCGAATCATGAATTGAATCATGAATTGAATCATGAATTGAATCATTAATCATGAATTATGAATCATGAATTGAATCATGAATCATGAATCATGAATTGAATCATGAATCATGAATCATGAATTGAATCATGAATCATGAATTGAATCATGAATCGAATCATGAATCATGAATTGTATCATGAATCATGAATCATGAATTGAATCATGAATCATGAATCATGACTTTAATCATGAATCATGAATCATGAATCATGAATCGAATCATGAATCATGAATTGAATCATGAATCATGAATTGAATCATGAATTATGAATTATGAATCATGAATTGAATCATGAATCATGAATCATGAATTGAATCATGAATCATGAATTGAATCATGAATCATGAATCATGAATTGAATCATGAATCATGAATCATGAATTGAATCATGAATCATGAATCATGAATCGAATCATGAATCATGAATTGAATCATGAATCATGAATCATGAATTGAATCATGAATCATGAATCATGAATTGAATCATGAATCATGAATCATGAATCGAATCATGAATCATGAATCGAATCATAAATCATGAATTGAATCATGAATCATAAATCAAGAATCATGAATCGAAACATGAATCATGAATTGAATCATGAATCATGAATCATGAATCATGAATTTAATTATGAATCGAGAATAATGAATCGAATAATGAATCATGAATCATGAATCATGAATTGAATCATGAATCATGAATCAAGAATCATGAATCGAAACATGAATCATGAATTGAATCATGAATCATGAATCATGAATCATGAATTTAATCATGAATCATGAATCATGAATCGAATAATGAATCATGAATCATGAATCATGAATTGAATCATGAATCATGAATTGAATCATGAATCATGAATCGAATCATGAATTGAATCATGAATCATGAATCGAATCATGAATCATAAATTGAATCATGAATCATGAATCATAAATTTAATCATAAATCATGAATCATGAATTGAATCATGAATCAAGAATCGAATCATAAATCATGAATCATGAATTGAATCATGAATTGAATCATGAATCATGAATCGAATCATGAATCGAATCATGAATCATGAATTGTATCATGAATCATGAATCATGAATTGAATCATGAATCATGAATTGAATCATGAATCATGAATCATGAATTGAATCATGAATCATGAATCATGAATCATGAATCAAATCTTGAATCATGAATCATGAATCGAATCATGAATCAAGAATTGAATCATGAATCATGAATTATGAATCATGAATTGAATCATGAATCATGAATCATGAATTGAATCATGAATCATGAATCATGAATCATGAATCAAATCATGAATCATGAATCATGAATCGAATCATGAATCATGAATTGAATCATGAATCATGAATCATGAATTGAATCATGAATCATGAATTCAATCATGAATCATGAATCGTGAATCATGAATCGAATCATGAATCATGAATCGAATCATGAATCATGAATTGAATCATGAATCATGAATTGAATCATGAATTATGAATTATGAATCATGAATTGAATCATGAATCATGAATCATGAATTGAATCATGAATCATGAATTGAATCATGAATCATGAATCATGAATTGAATCATGAATCATGAATCATGAATTGAATCATGAATCATGAATCATGAATCGAATCATGAATCATGAATTGAATCATGAATCATGAATCATGAATTGAATCATGAATCATGAATCATGAATTGAATCATGAATCATGAATCATGAATCGAATCATGAATCATGAATCGAATCATAAATCATGAATTGAATCATGAATCATAAATCAAGAATCATGAATCGAAACATGAATCATGAATTGAATCATGAATCATGAATCATGAATCATGAATTTA
This sequence comes from Mixophyes australis, assembly GCA_036250195.1. Classification (NCBI taxonomy): domain Eukaryota; kingdom Metazoa; phylum Chordata; class Amphibia; order Anura; family Limnodynastidae; genus Mixophyes; species Mixophyes australis. The sequence continues at coordinate 853,945 of JAVHZZ010000043.1, read as the reverse complement.
ATTATGAATCGAGAATAATGAATCGAATAATGAATCATGAATCATGAATCATGAATTGAATCATGAATCATGAATCAAGAATCATGAATCGAAACATGAATCATGAATTGAATCATGAATCATGAATCATGAATCATGAATTTAATCATGAATCATGAATCATGAATCGAATAATGAATCATGAATCATGAATCATGAATTGAATCATGAATCATGAATTGAATCATGAATCATGAATCGAATCATGAATTGAATCATGAATCATGAATCGAATCATGAATCATAAATTGAATCATGAATCATGAATCATAAATTTAATCATAAATCATGAATCATGAATTGAATCATGAATCAAGAATCGAATCATAAATCATGAATCATGAATTGAATCATGAATTGAATCATGAATCATGAATCGAATCATGAATCGAATCATGAATCATGAATTGTATCATGAATCATGAATCATGAATTGAATCATGAATCATGAATTGAATCATGAATCATGAATCATGAATTGAATCATGAATCATGAATCATGAATCATGAATCAAATCTTGAATCATGAATCATGAATCGAATCATGAATCAAGAATTGAATCATGAATCATGAATTATGAATCATGAATTGAATCATGAATCATGAATCATGAATTGAATCATGAATCATGAATCATGAATTGAATCATGAATCATGAATCATGAATCATGAATCAAATCATGAATCATGAATCATGAATCGAATCATGAATCATGAATTGAATCATGAATCATGAATCATGAATTGAATCATGAATCATGAATTCAATCATGAATCATGAATCGTGAATCATGAATCGAATCATGAATCTTGAATTGAATCATGAATCATGAATCATAAATCATAAATTGAATCATAAATCATGAATCATGAATTGAATTGAATGAATGGAATCATGAATCATGAATCATAAATCGAATCATGAATTGAATCATGAATTGAATCATGAATTGAATCATTAATCATGAATTATGAATCATGAATTGAATCATGAATCATGAATCATGAATTGAATCATGAATCATGAATCATGAATTGAATCATGAATCATGAATTGAATCATGAATCGAATCATGAATCATGAATTGTATCATGAATCATGAATCATGAATTGAATCATGAATCATGAATCATGACTTTAATCATGAATCATGAATCATCATGAATCATGAATCGAATCATGAATCATGAATCGAATCATGAATCATGAATCGAATCATGAATCATGAATCGAATCATGAATCATGAATCGAATCATGAATCATGAATTGAATCATGAATCATGAATTGAATCATGAATTATGAATTATGAATCATGAACTGAATCATGAATCATGAATCATGAATTGAATCATGAATCATGAATTGAATCATGAATCATGAATCATGAATTGAATCATGAATCATGAATCATGAATTGAATCATGAATCATGAATCATGAATCGAATCATGAATCATGAATTGAATCATGAATCATGAATCATGAATTGAATCATGAATCATGAATCATGAATTGAATCATGAATCATGAATCATGAATCGAATCATGAATCATGAATCGAATCATAAATCATGAATTGAATCATGAATCATAAATCAAGAATCATGAATCGAAACATGAATCATGAATTGAATCATGAAGCATGAATCATGAATCATGAATTGAATCATGAATCGAGAATAATGAATCGAATAATGAATCATGAATCATGAATCATGAATTGAATCATGAATCATGAATCAAGAATCATGAATCGAAACATGAATCATGAATTGAATCATGAATCATGAATCATGAATCATGAATTGAATCATGAATCATGAATCATGAATCGAATAATGAATCATGAATCATGAATCATGAATTGAATCATGAATCATGAATTGAATCATGAATCATGAATCGAATCATGAATTGAATCATGAATCATGAATCGAATCATGAATCATAAATTGAATCATGAATCATGAATCATAAATTTAATCATAAATCATGAATCATGAATTGAATCATGAATCAAGAATCGAATCATAAATCATGAATCATGAATTGAATCATGAATTGAATCATGAATCGAATCATGAATCGAATCATGAATCATGAATTGAATCATGAATCATGAATTGTATCATGAATCATGAATCATGAATTGAATCATGAATCATGAATTGAATCATGAATCATGAATCATGAATTGAATCATGAATCATGAATCATGAATCATGAATCAAATCTTGAATCATGAATCATGAATCGAATCATGAATCAAGAATTGAATCATGAATCATGAATTATGAATCATGAATTGAATCATGAATCATGAATCATGAATTGAATCATGAATCATGAATCATGAATTGAATCATGAATCATGAATCATGAATTGAATCATGAATCATGAATCATGAATCATGAATCAAATCATGAATCATGAATCATGAATCGAATCATGAATCATGAATTGAATCATGAATCATGAATCATGAATTGAATCATGAATCATGAATTCAATCATGAATCATGAATCGTGAATCATGAATCGAATCATGAATCATGAATCATAAATCGAATCATGAATTGAATCATGAATTGAATCATGAATTGAATCATTAATCATGAATTATGAATCATGAATTGAATCATGAATCATGAATCATGAATTGAATCATGAATCATGAATCATGAATTGAATCATGAATCATGAATTGAATCATGAATCGAATCATGAATCATGAATTGTATCATGAATCATGAATCATGAATTGAATCATGAATCATGAATCATGACTTTAATCATGAATCATGAATCATGAATCATGAATCGAATCATGAATCATGAATCGAATCATGAATCATGAATTGAATCATGAATCATGAATTGAATCATGAATTATGAATTATGAATCATGAATTGAATCATGAATCATGAATCATGAATTGAATCATGAATCATGAATTGAATCATGAATCATGAATCATGAATTGAATCATGAATCATGAATCATGAATTGAATCATGAATCATGAATCATGAATCGAATCATGAATCATGAATTGAATCATGAATCATGAATCATGAATTGAATCATGAATCATGAATCATGAATTGAATCATGAATCATGAATCATGAATTGAATCATGAATCATGAATCATAAATCGAATCATGAATTGAATCATGAATTGAATCATGAATTGAATCATTAATCATGAATTATGAATCATGAATTGAATCATGAATCATGAATCATGAATTGAATCATGAATCATGAATCATGAATTGAATCATGAATCATGAATTGAATCATGAATCGAATCATGAATCATGAATTGTATCATGAATCATGAATCATGAATTGAATCATGAATCATGAATCATGACTTTAATCATGAATCATGAATCATGAATCATGAATCGAATCATGAATCATGAATCGAATCATGAATCATGAATTGAATCATGAATCATGAATTGAATCATGAATTATGAATTATGAATCATGAATTGAATCATGAATCATGTATCATGAATTGAATCATGAATCATGAATTGAATCATGAATCATGAATCATGAATTGAATCATGAATCATGAATCATGAATTGAATCATGAATCATGAATCATGAATCGAATCATGAATCATGAATTGAATCATGAATCATGAATCATGAATTGAATCATGAATCATGAATCATGAATTGAATCATGAATCATGAATCATGAATCGAATCATGAATCATGAATCGAATCATAAATCATGAATTGAATCATGAATCATAAATCAAGAATCATGAATCGAAACATGAATCATGAATTGAATCATGAATCATGAATCATGAATCATGAATTGAATCATGAATCGAGAATAATGAATCGAATAATGAATCATGAATCATGAATCATGAATTGAATCATGAATCATGAATCAAGAATCATGAATCGAAACATGAATCATGAATTGAATCATGAATCATGAATCATGAATCATGAATTGAATCATGAATCATGAATCATGAATCGAATAATGAATCATGAATCATGAATTGAATCATGAATCATGAATTGAATCATGAATCATGAATCGAATCATGAATTGAATCATGAATCATGAATCGAATCATGAATCATAAATTGAATCATGAATCATGAATCATAAATTTAATCATAAATCATGAATCATGAATTGAATCATGAATCAAGAATCGAATCATAAATCATGAATCATGAATTGAATCATGAATTGAATCATGAATCATGAATCGAATCATGAATCGAATCATGAATCATGAATCGAATCATGAATCATGAATTGTATCATGAATCATGAATCATGAATTGAATCATGAATCATGAATTGAATCATGAATCATGAATCATGAATTGAATCATGAATCATGAATCATGAATCATGAATCAAATCTTGAATCATGAATCATGAATCGAATCATGAATCAAGAATTGAATCATGAATCATGAATTATGAATCATGAATTGAATCATGAATCATGAATCATGAATTGAATCATGAATCATGAATCATGAATCATGAATCATGAATTGAATCATGAATCATGAATCATGAATTGAATCATGAATCATGAATCATGAATCATGAATCAAATCATGAATCATGAATCATGAATCGAATCATGAATCATGAATTGAATCATGAATCATGAATCATGAATTCAATCATGAATCATGAATTCAATCATGAATCATGAATCGTGAATCATGAATCGAATCATGAATCTTGAATTGAATCATAAATCATGAATCATAAATCATAAATTGAATCATAAATCATGAATCATGAATTGAATTGAATGAATGGAATCATGAATCATGAATCATAAATCGAATCATGAATCATGAATTGAATCATGAATCATGAATCATAAATCATAAATTGAATCATAAATCATGAATCATGAATTGAATCATGAATTGAATCATGAATCATGAATCGAATAATGAATCATGAATCATGAATTGAATCATGAATTGAATCATGAATCATGAATCGAATCATGAATCTTGAATTGAATCATGAATTGAATCATGAATTGAATAATGAATCATAAATCATGAATTGAATCATGAATCATGAATTTAATCATGAATCATGAATCATAAATCGAATCATGAATCATGAATTGAATCATGTCTCATGAATTATGAATCATGAATTGAATCATGAATCATGAATTACGAATCATAAATTGAATCATGAATCATGAATCTTGAATCGAATCATGAATCATGAATCATGAATCGAATCATGAATCATGAATTGAATCATGAATCATGAATCATGAATCGAATCATGAATCACGAATTGAATCATGAATCATGAATCGAATTATGAATCATGAATCAAGAATCATGAATCGAATCATGAATCATGAATTAAATCACGAATTATGATTTGAATCAGGAATCGAATCATGAATTAAATCATGAATCATGAATTGAATCATGAATCATGAATCAGGAATGTAATCATGAATCATGAATGTAATCATGAATCATGAATTGAATCATGAATCATGAATCATGAAATGAATCATGAATCATGAATCATGAATCATGAATTGAATCATGAGTCATGAATCATGAACTAAATCATGAATCATATATCATGAATTGAATCATTAATCATGAATTGAATCATGAATCATGAATTGAATCATGAATCATGAATCAAGAATCATGAATCGAAACATGAATCATGAAATGAATCAGGAATCATGAATCATGAATCATGAATTGAATCATGAATCATGAATCATGAATCATGAATCGAATAATGAATCATGAATCGTGAATCATGAATTGAATCATGAATCATGAATTTAATCATGAATCATGAATTGAATCTTGAATTGAATCATGAATCATGAATCGAATCATGAGTCATAATTTGAATCATGAATCATGAATCATGAATCATAAATTGAATCATAAATCATGAATCATGAATTGAATCATGAATCATTGATCGAATCATGAATCATGAATCATTAATTGAATCATGAATCATGAATCAAATCATGAATCATGAATTGAATCATGAATCATGAATCATAAATCGAATCATGAATTGAATCATGAATTGAATCATGAATTGAATCATTAATCATGAATTATGAATCATGAATTGAATCATGAATCATGAATCATGAATTGAATCATGAATCATGAATCATGAATTGAATCATGAATCATGAATTGAATCATGAATCGAATCATGAATCATGAATTGTATCATAAATCATGAATCATGAATTGAATCATGAATCATGAATCATGACTTTAATCATGAATCATGAATCATGAATCGAATCATGAATCATGAATCGAATCATGAATCATGAATTGAATCATGAATCATGAATTGAATCATGAATTATGAATTATGAATCATGAATTGAATCATGAATCATGAATCATGAATTGAATCATGAATCATGAATTGAATCATGAATCATGAATCATGAATTGAATCATGAATCATGAATCATGAATCATGAATTGAATCATGAATCATGAATCATGAATCGAATCATGAATCATGAATTGAATCATGAATCATGAATTGAATCATGAATCATGAATCATGAATTGAATCATGAATCATGAATCATGAATTGAATCATGAATCAAGAATCGAATCATGAATCATGAATTGAATCATGAATCATAAATCAAGAATCATGAATCGAAACATGAATCATGAATTGAATCATGAATCATGAATCGAATTATGAATCATGAATCAAGAATCATGAATCGAATCATGAATCATGAATTAAATCACGAATTATGATTTGAATCAGGAATCGAATCATGAATTAAATCATGAATCATGAATTGAATCATGAATCATGAATCAGGAATGTAATCATGAATCATGAATGTAATCATGAATCATGAATTGAATCATGAATCATGAATCATGAAATGAATCATGAATCATGAATCATGAATCATGAATTGAATCATGAGTCATGAATCATGAACTAAATCATGAATCATATATCATGAATTGAATCATTAATCATGAATTGAATCATGAATCATGAATTGAATCATGAATCATGAATCAAGAATCATGAATCGAAACATGAATCATGAAATGAATCAGGAATCATGAATCATGAATCATGAATTGAATCATGAATCATGAATCATGAATCATGAATCGAATAATGAATCATGAATCGTGAATCATGAATTGAATCATGAATCATGAATTTAATCATGAATCATGAATTGAATCTTGAATTGAATCATGAATCATGAATCGAATCATGAGTCATAATTTGAATCATGAATCATGAATCATGAATCATAAATTGAATCATAAATCATGAATCATGAATTGAATCATGAATCATTGATCGAATCATGAATCATGAATCATTAATTGAATCATGAATCATGAATCAAATCATGAATCATGAATTGAATCATGAATCATGAATCATAAATCGAATCATGAATTGAATCATGAATTGAATCATGAATTGAATCATTAATCATGAATTATGAATCATGAATTGAATCATGAATCATGAATCATGAATTGAATCATGAATCATGAATCATGAATTGAATCATGAATCATGAATTGAATCATGAATCGAATCATGAATCATGAATTGTATCATAAATCATGAATCATGAATTGAATCATGAATCATGAATCATGACTTTAATCATGAATCATGAATCATGAATCATGAATCGAATCATGAATCATGAATCGAATCATGAATCATGAATTGAATCATGAATCATGAATTGAATCATGAATTATGAATTATGAATCATGAATTGAATCATGAATCATGAATCATGAATTGAATCATGAATCATGAATTGAATCATGAATCATGAATCATGAATTGAATCATGAATCATGAATCATGAATCATGAATTGAATCATGAATCATGAATCATGAATCGAATCATGAATCATGAATTGAATCATGAATCATGAATTGAATCATGAATCATGAATCATGAATTGAATCATGAATTATGAATCATGAATTGAATCATGAATCAAGAATCGAATCATGAATCATGAATTGAATCATGAATCATAAATCAAGAATCATGAATCGAAACATGAATCATGAATTGAATCATGAATCATGAATCATGAATCATGAATTGAATCATGAATCGAGAATAATGAATCGAATAATGAATCATGAATCATGAATCATGAATTGAATCATGAATCATGAATCAAGAATCATGAATCGAAACATGAATCATGAATTGAATCATGAATCATGAATCATGAATCATGAATTGAATCATGAATCATGAATCATGAATCGAATAATGAATCATGAATCATGAATCATGAATTGAATCATGAATCATGAATTGAATCATGAATCATGAATCGAATCATGAATTGAATCATGAATCATGAATCGAAACATGAATCATAAATTGAATCATGAATCATGAATCATAAATTTAATCATAAATCATGAATCATGAATTGAATCATGAATCATGAATCATGACTTTAATCATGAATCATGAATCATGAATCATGAATCGAATCATGAATCATGAATCGAATCATGAATCATGAATTGAATCATGAATCATGAATTGAATCATGAATTATGAATTATGAATCATGAATTGAATCATGAATCATGAATCATGAATTGAATCATGAATCATGAATTGAATCATGAATCATGAATCATGAATTGAATCATGAATCATGAATCATGAATTGAATCATGAATCATGAATCATGAATCGAATCATGAATCATGAATTGAATCATGAATCATGAATCATGAATTGAATCATGAATCATGAATCATGAATTGAATCATGAATCATGAATCATGAATTGAATCATGAATCATGAATCATAAATCGAATCATGAATTGAATCATGAATTGAATCATGAATTGAATCATTAATCATGAATTATGAATCATGAATTGAATCATGAATCATGAATCATGAATTGAATCATGAATCATGAATCATGAATTGAATCATGAATCATGAATTGAATCATGAATCGAATCATGAATCATGAATTGTATCATGAATCATGAATCATGAATTGAATCATGAATCATGAATCATGACTTTAATCATGAATCATGAATCATGAATCATGAATCGAATCATGAATCATGAATCGAATCATGAATCATGAATTGAATCATGAATCATGAATTGAATCATGAATTATGAATTATGAATCATGAATTGAATCATGAATCATGTATCATGAATTGAATCATGAATCATGAATTGAATCATGAATCATGAATCATGAATTGAATCATGAATCATGAATCATGAATTGAATCATGAATCATGAATCATGAATCGAATCATGAATCATGAATTGAATCATGAATCATGAATCATGAATTGAATCATGAATCATGAATCATGAATTGAATCATGAATCATGAATCATGAATCGAATCATGAATCATGAATCGAATCATAAATCATGAATTGAATCATGAATCATAAATCAAGAATCATGAATCGAAACATGAATCATGAATTGAATCATGAATCATGAATCATGAATCATGAATTGAATCATGAATCGAGAATAATGAATCGAATAATGAATCATGAATCATGAATCATGAATTGAATCATGAATCATGAATCAAGAATCATGAATCGAAACATGAATCATGAATTGAATCATGAATCATGAATCATGAATCATGAATTGAATCATGAATCATGAATCATGAATCGAATAATGAATCATGAATCATGAATTGAATCATGAATCATGAATTGAATCATGAATCATGAATCGAATCATGAATTGAATCATGAATCATGAATCGAATCATGAATCATAAATTGAATCATGAATCATGAATCATAAATTTAATCATAAATCATGAATCATGAATTGAATCATGAATCAAGAATCGAATCATAAATCATGAATCATGAATTGAATCATGAATTGAATCATGAATCATGAATCGAATCATGAATCGAATCATGAATTATGAATCGAATCATGAATCATGAATTGTATCATGAATCATGAATCATGAATTGAATCATGAATCATGAATTGAATCATGAATCATGAATCATGAATTGAATCATGAATCATGAATCATGAATCATGAATCAAATCTTGAATCATGAATCATGAATCGAATCATGAATCAAGAATTGAATCATGAATCATGAATTATGAATCATGAATTGAATCATGAATCATGAATCATGAATTGAATCATGAATCATGAATCATGAATCATGAATCATGAATTGAATCATGAATCATGAATCATGAATTGAATCATGAATCATGAATCATGAATCATGAATCAAATCATGAATCATGAATCATGAATCGAATCATGAATCATGAATTGAATCATGAATCATGAATCATGAATTCAATCATGAATCATGAATTCAATCATGAATCATGAATCGTGAATCATGAATCGAATCATGAATCTTGAATTGAATCATAAATCATGAATCATAAATCATAAATTGAATCATAAATCATGAATCATGAATTGAATTGAATGAATGGAATCATGAATCATGAATCATAAATCGAATCATGAATCATGAATTGAATCATGAATCATGAATCATAAATCATAAATTGAATCATAAATCATGAATCATGAATTGAATCATGAATTGAATCATGAATCATGAATCGAATAATGAATCATGAATCATGAATTGAATCATGAATTGAATCATGAATCATGAATCGAATCATGAATCTTGAATTGAATCATGAATTGAATCATGAATTGAATAATGAATCATAAATCATGAATTGAATCATGAATCATGAATTTAATCATGAATCATGAATCATAAATCGAATCATGAATCATGAATTGAATCATGTCTCATGAATTATGAATCATGAATTGAATCATGAATCATGAATTACGAATCATAAATTGAATCATGAATCATGAATCTTGAATCGAATCATGAATCATGAATCATGAATCGAATCATGAATCATGAATTGAATCATGAATCATGAATCATGAATCGAATCATGAATCACGAATTGAATCATGAATCATGAATCGAATTATGAATCATGAATCAAGAATCATGAATCGAATCATGAATCATGAATTAAATCACGAATTATGATTTGAATCAGGAATCGAATCATGAATTAAATCATGAATCATGAATTGAATCATGAATCATGAATCAGGAATGTAATCATGAATCATGAATGTAATCATGAATCATGAATTGAATCATGAATCATGAATCATGAAATGAATCATGAATCATGAATCATGAATCATGAATTGAATCATGAGTCATGAATCATGAACTAAATCATGAATCATATATCATGAATTGAATCATTAATCATGAATTGAATCATGAATCATGAATTGAATCATGAATCATGAATCAAGAATCATGAATCGAAACATGAATCATGAAATGAATCAGGAATCATGAATCATGAATCATGAATTGAATCATGAATCATGAATCATGAATCATGAATCGAATAATGAATCATGAATCGTGAATCATGAATTGAATCATGAATCATGAATTTAATCATGAATCATGAATTGAATCTTGAATTGAATCATGAATCATGAATCGAATCATGAGTCATAATTTGAATCATGAATCATGAATCATGAATCATAAATTGAATCATAAATCATGAATCATGAATTGAATCATGAATCATTGATCGAATCATGAATCATGAATCATTAATTGAATCATGAATCATGAATCAAATCATGAATCATGAATTGAATCATGAATCATGAATCATAAATCGAATCATGAATTGAATCATGAATTGAATCATGAATTGAATCATTAATCATGAATTATGAATCATGAATTGAATCATGAATCATGAATCATGAATTGAATCATGAATCATGAATCATGAATTGAATCATGAATCATGAATTGAATCATGAATCGAATCATGAATCATGAATTGTATCATAAATCATGAATCATGAATTGAATCATGAATCATGAATCATGACTTTAATCATGAATCATGAATCATGAATCATGAATCGAATCATGAATCATGAATCGAATCATGAATCATGAATTGAATCATGAATCATGAATTGAATCATGAATTATGAATTATGAATCATGAATTGAATCATGAATCATGAATCATGAATTGAATCATGAATCATGAATTGAATCATGAATCATGAATCATGAATTGAATCATGAATCATGAATCATGAATCATGAATTGAATCATGAATCATGAATCATGAATCGAATCATGAATCATGAATTGAATCATGAATCATGAATTGAATCATGAATCATGAATCATGAATTGAATCATGAATCATGAATCATGAATTGAATCATGAATCAAGAATCGAATCATGAATCATGAATTGAATCATGAATCATAAATCAAGAATCATGAATCGAAACATGAATCATGAATTGAATCATGAATCATGAATCATGAATCATGAATTGAATCATGAATCGAGAATAATGAATCGAATAATGAATCATGAATCATGAATCATGAATTGAATCATGAATCATGAATCAAGAATCATGAATCGAAACATGAATCATGAATTGAATCATGAATCATGAATCATGAATCATGAATTGAATCATGAATCATGAATCATGAATCGAATAATGAATCATGAATCATGAATCATGAATTGAATCATGAATCATGAATTGAATCATGAATCATGAATCGAATCATGAATTGAATCATGAATCATGAATCGAAACATGAATCATAAATTGAATCATGAATCATGAATCATAAATTTAATCATAAATCATGAATCATGAATTGAATCATGAATCAAGAATCGAATCATAAATCATGAATCATGAATTGAATCATGAATTGAATCATGAATCATGAATCGAATCATGAATCGAATCATGAATCATGAATCATGAATTGTATCATGAATCATGAATCATGAATTGAATCATGAATCATGAATCATGAATTGAATCATGAATCATGAATCATGAATCATAAATCAAATCTTGAATCATGAATCATGAATCGAATCATGAATCAAGAATTGAATCATGAATCATGAATTATGAATCATGAATTGAATCATGAATCATGAATCATGAATTGAATCATGAATCATGAATCATGAATTGAATCATGAATTGAATCATGAATCATGAATCATGAATCATGAATCGAATCATGAATCATGAATCATGAATCGAATCATGAATCATGAATTGAATCATGAATCATGAATCATGAATTGAATCATGAATCATGAATTCAATCATGAATCATGAATCGTGAATCATGAATCGAATCATGAATCTTGAATTGAATCATGAATCATGAATCATAAATCATAAATTGAATCATAAATCATGAATCATGAATTGAATTGAATGAATGGAATCATGAATCATGAATCATAAATCGAATCATGAATCATGAATTGAATCATGAATCATGAATCATAAATCATAAATTGAATCATAAATCATGAATCATGAATTGAATCATGAATTGAATCATGAATCATTAATCGAATAATGAATCATGAATCATGAATTGAATCATGAATTGAATCATGAATCATGAATCGAATCATGAATCTTGAATTGAATCATGAATTGAATCATGAATTGAATCATGAATCATGAATTGAATCATGAATCATGAATCATAAATCATAAATTGAATCATAAATCATGAATCATGAATTGAATCATGAATCATGAATCGAATCATAAATCATGAATCATGAATTAAATCATGAATTGAATCATGAATCATGAATCGAATCATGAATCATGAATTGAATCATAAATCGAATCATGAATTGAATCAATAATCATGAATTGAATCATGAATCATGAATCGAATCATGAATTGAATCAATAATCATGAATTGAATCATGAATCATGAATTGAGTCATGAATCATGAATTGAATCATGAATCATGAATAATGAATTGAATCATGAATCATAAATCATGAATCATAAATTGAATCATGAATCATGAATCGAATCATGAATCATGAATCATGAATTGAATCATGAATCATGAATCATGAATCATGAATCATGAATCATGAATCGAATCATGAATCATGAATCCTGAATCGAATCATGAATCATGAATTGAATCATGAATCATGAATTATGAATTATGAATTGAATCATGAATCATGAATCATGAATTGAATCATGAATCATGAATCATAAATTGAATCATGAATCATGAATCATAAATCATGAATCGAATCATGAATCATGAATCATGAATCATGAATCGAATCATGAATCATGAATTAAATCATGAATCATGAATTATGAATCATGAATTGAATCATGAATCATGAATCATGAATTGAATCATGAATCATGAATCATGAATTGAATCATGAATCATGAATCATGAATTGAATCATGAATCATGAATTGAATCATGAATCATGAATCATGAATTGAATCATGAATCATGAACCATGAATTGAATCATGAATCATGAATCAAGAATCATGAATCGAGACATGAATCATGAATTGAATCATAAATCATGAATCATGAATCATGAATTGAATCATGAATCATGAATCATGTATTGAATCATAAATCATGAATCATAAATCATGAATTGAATCATGAATCATGAATCATGAATCGAATCATGTATCATGAATCAAGAATCATGAATCGAATCATGAATTGAATCATAAATCATGAATCATGAATCATGAATTGAATCATGAATCATGAATCATGTATTGAATCATAAATCATGAATCATAAATCATGAATTGAATCATGAATCATGAATCATGAATCGAATCATGTATCATGAATCAAGAATCATGAATCGAATCATGAATTGAATCATGAATCATGAATCATGAGTCATGAATTGAATCATGAATCATGAATCGAATCATGAATCATGAATCATGAATCATGAATTGAATCATGAATCGAATCATGAATCATGAATTGAATCATGAATTGAATCATGAATCATGAATCGAATCATGAATCATGTATTAAATAATAAATTGAAAAATGAATCATGAATCGAATCATGAATTGAATCAGGAATCATGAATTGAAACATGAATCATGAATCATGAATTGAATCATGAATCATGAATCATAAATTGAATCATCAATCATGAATCATGAATTGAATCATGAATTAAATCATGAATCATGAATCATGAATTAAATCATGAATCATGAATCATGAATCGAATCATGATTTGAATAATGAATCATGAATCATAAATCATAAATCATGAATTGAATCATTAATCATGAATTATGAAACATGAATTGAATCATGAATCTTGAATCATGAATCATGAATCGAATCATGAATCATGAATCATGAATCGAATCATGAATCATGAATTGAATCATGAATCATGAATCATGAATTGAATCAGGAATCATGAATCATGAATCATGAATCGAATCATGAATCATGAATCAAGAATCATGAATCATGAATTGAATCATGAATCATGAATCATGAATCGAATCATGAATCATGAATTGAATCATGAATCATGAATCATGAATTGAATCATGAATCATGAATCATGAATTGAATCATGAATCATGAATCATGAATTGAATCATGAATCAAGAATCGAATCATGAATCATGAATTGAATCATGAATCATAAATCAAGAATCATGAATCGAAACATGAATCATGAATTGAATCATGAATCATGAATCATGAATCATGAATTGAATCATGAATCGAGAATAATGAATCGAATAATGAATCATGAATCATGAATCATGAATTGAATCATGAATCATGAATCAAGAATCATGAATCGAAACATGAATCATGAATTGAATCATGAATCATGAATCATGAATCATGAATTGAATCATGAATCATGAATCATGAATCGAATAATGAATCATGAATCATGAATCATGAATTGAATCATGAATCATGAATTGAATCATGAATCATGAATCGAATCATGAATTGAATCATGAATCATGAATCGAATCATGAATCATAAATTGAATCATGAATCATGAATCATAAATTTAATCATAAATCATGAATCATGAATTGAATCATGAATCAAGAATCGAATCATAAATCATGAATCATGAATTGAATCATGAATTGAATCATGAATCATGAATCGAATCATGAATCGAATCATGAATCATGAATTGTATCATGAATCATGAATCATGAATTGAATCATGAATCATGAATCATGAATTGAATCATGAATCATGAATCATGAATCATAAATCAAATCTTGAATCATGAATCATGAATCGAATCATGAATCAAGAATTGAATCATGAATCATGAATTATGAATCATGAATTGAATCATGAATCATGAATCATGAATTGAATCATGAATCATGAATCATGAATTGAATCATGAATTGAATCATGAATCATGAATCATGAATCATGAATCGAATCATGAATCATGAATCATGAATCGAATCATGAATCATGAATTGAATTATGAATCATGAATCATGAATTGAATCATGAATCATGAATTCAATCATGAATCATGAATCGTGAATCATGAATCGAATCATGAATCTTGAATTGAATCATGAATCATGAATCATAAATCATAAATTGAATCATAAATCATGAATCATGAATTGAATTGAATGAATGGAATCATGAATCATGAATCATAAATCGAATCATGAATCATGAATCATGAATCATAAATCATAAATTGAATCATAAATCATGAATCATGAATTGAATCATGAATTGAATCATGAATCATTAATCGAATAATGAATCATGAATCATGAATTGAATCATGAATTGAATCATGAATCATGAATCGAATCATGAATCTTGAATTGAATCATGAATTGAATCATGAATTGAATCATGAATCATGAATTGAATCATGAATCATGAATCATAAATCATAAATTGAATCATAAATCATGAATCATGAATTGAATCATGAATCATGAATCGAATCATAAATCATGAATCATGAATTGAATCATGAATTGAATCATGAATCATGAATCGAATCATGAATCATGAATTGAATCATAAATCGAATCATGAATTGAATCAATAATCATGAATTGAATCATGAATCATGAATTGAATCATGAATCATGAATTATGAATCATGAATTGAATCATGAATCATGAATCATGAAATGAATCATGAATCATGAATTATGAATCATGAATCATGAATTGAGTCATGAATCATGAATTGAATCATGAATCATGAATAATGAATTGAATCATGAATCATGAATCATAAATTGAATCATGAATCATGAATCGAATCATGAATCATGAATCATGAATTGAATCATGAATCATGAATCATGAATCATGAATCATGAATCATGAATCATGAATCGAATCATGAATCATGAATCCTGAATCGAATCATGAATCATGAATTGAATCATGAATCATGAATTATGAATTATGAATTGAATCATGAATCATGAATCATGAATTGAATCATGAATCATGAATCATAAATTGAATCATGAATCATGAATCATAAATCATGAATCGAATCATGAATCATGAATCATGAATCATGAATCGAATCATGAATCATGAATTAAATCATGAATCATGAATTATGAATCATGAATTGAATCATGAATCATGAATCATGAATTGAATCATGAATCATGAATCATGAATTGAATCATGAATCATGAATCAAGAATCATGAATCGAGACATGAATCATGAATTGAATCATAAATCATGAATCATGAATCATGAATTGAATCATGAATCATGAATCATGTATTGAATCATAAATCATGAATCATAAATCATGAATTGAATCATGAATCATGAATCATGAATCGAATCATGTATCATGAATCAAGAATCATGAATCGAATCATGAATTGAATCATAAATCATGAATCATGAATCATGAATTGAATCATGAATCATGAATCATGTATTGAATCATAAATCATGAATCATAAATCATGAATTGAATCATGAATCATGAATCATGAATCGAATCATGTATCATGAATCAAGAATCATGAATCGAATCATGAATTGAATCATGAATCATGAATCATGAGTCATGAATTGAATCATGAATCATGAATCGAATCATGAATCATGAATCATGAATCATGAATTGAATCATGAATCGAATCATGAATCATGAATTGAATCATGAATTGAATCATGAATCATGAATCGAATCATGAATCATGTATTAAATAATAAATTGAAAAATGAATCATGAATCGAATCATGAATTGAATCAGGAATCATGAATTGAAACATGAATCATGAATCATGAATTGAATCATGAATCATGAATCATAAATTGAATCATCAATCATGAATCATGAATTGAATCATGAATTAAATCATGAATCATGAATCATGAATTAAATCATGAATCATGAATCATGAATCGAATCATGATTTGAATAATGAATCATGAATCATAAATCATAAATCATGAATTGAATCATTAATCATGAATTATGAAACATGAATTGAATCATGAATCTTGAATCATGAATCATGAATCGAATCATGAATCATGAATCATGAATCGAATCATGAATCATGAATTGAATCATGAATCATGAATCATGAATTGAATCAGGAATCATGAATCATGAATCATGAATCGAATCATGAATCATGAATCAAGAATCATGAATCATGAATTGAATCATGAATCATGAATCATGAATCGAATCATGAATCATGAATTGAATCATGAATCATGAATCATGAATTGAATCATGAATCATGAATCATGAATTGAATCATGAATCATGAATCATGAATTGAATCATGAATCAAGAATCGAATCATGAATCATGAATTGAATCATGAATCATAAATCAAGAATCATGAATCGAAACATGAATCATGAATTGAATCATGAATCATGAATCATGAATCATGAATTGAATCATGAATCGAGAATAATGAATCGAATAATGAATCATGAATCATGAATCATGAATTGAATCATGAATCATGAATCAAGAATCATGAATCGAAACATGAATCATGAATTGAATCATGAATCATGAATCATGAATCATGAATTGAATCATGAATCATGAATCATGAATCGAATAATGAATCATGAATCATGAATCATGAATTGAATCATGAATCATGAATTGAATCATGAATCATGAATCGAATCATGAATTGAATCATGAATCATGAATCGAATCATGAATCATAAATTGAATCATGAATCATGAATCATAAATTTAATCATAAATCATGAATCATGAATTGAATCATGAATCAAGAATCGAATCATAAATCATGAATCATGAATTGAATCATGAATTGAATCATGAATCATGAATCGAATCATGAATCGAATCATGAATCATGAATCATGAATCGAATCATGAATCATGAATCATGAATTGTATCATGAATCATGAATCATGAATTGAATCATGAATCATGAATCATGAATTGAATCATGAATCATGAATCATGAATCATAAATCAAATCTTGAATCATGAATCATGAATCGAATCATGAATCAAGAATTGAATCATGAATCATGAATTATGAATCATGAATTGAATCATGAATCATGAATCATGAATTGAATCATGAATCATGAATCATGAATTGAATCATGAATTGAATCATGAATCATGAATCATGAATCATGAATCGAATCATGAATCATGAATCATGAATCGAATCATGAATCATGAATTGAATTATGAATCATGAATCATGAATTGAATCATGAATCATGAATTCAATCATGAATCATGAATCGTGAATCATGAATCGAATCATGAATCTTGAATTGAATCATGAATCATGAATCATAAATCATAAATTGAATCATAAATCATGAATCATGAATTGAATTGAATGAATGGAATCATGAATCATGAATCATAAATCGAATCATGAATCATGAATTGAATCATGAATCATGAATCATAAATCATAAATTGAATCATAAATCATGAATCATGAATTGAATCATGAATTGAATCATGAATCATTAATCGAATAATGAATCATGAATCATGAATTGAATCATGAATTGAATCATGAATCATGAATCGAATCATGAATCTTGAATTGAATCATGAATTGAATCATGAATTGAATCATGAATCATGAATTGAATCATGAATCATGAATCATAAATCATAAATTGAATCATAAATCATGAATCATGAATTGAATCATGAATCATGAATCGAATCATAAATCATGAATCATGAATTGAATCATGAATTGAATCATGAATCATGAATCGAATCATGAATCATGAATTGAATCATAAATCGAATCATGAATTGAATCAATAATCATGAATTGAATCATGAATCATGAATTGAATCATGAATCATGAATTATGAATCATGAATTGAATCATGAATCATGAATCATGAAATGAATCATGAATCATGAATTATGAATCATGAATCATGAATTGAGTCATGAATCATGAATTGAATCATGAATCATGAATAATGAATTGAATCATGAATCATAAATCATGAATCATAAATTGAATCATGAATCATGAATCGAATCATGAATCATGAATCATGAATTGAATCATGAATCATGAATCATGAATCATGAATCATGAATCATGAATCATGAATCGAATCATGAATCATGAATCCTGAATCGAATCATGAATCATGAATTGAATCATGAATCATAAATTATGAATTATGAATTGAATCATGAATCATGAATCATGAATTGAATCATGAATCATGAATCATAAATTGAATCATGAATCATGAATCATAAATCATGAATCGAATCATGAATCATGAATCATGAATCATGAATCGAATCATGAATCATGAATTAAATCATGAATCATGAATTATGAATCATGAATTGAATCATGAATCATGAATCATGAATTGAATCATGAATCATGAATCATGAATTGAATCATGAATCATGAATCATGAATTGAATCATGAATCATGAATTGAATCATGAATCATGAATCATGAATTGAATCATGAATCATGAATCATGAATTGAATCATGAATCATGAATCAAGAATCATGAATCGAGACATGAATCATGAATTGAATCATAAATCATGAATCATGAATCATGAATTGAATCATGAATCATGAATCATGTATTGAATCATAAATCATGAATCATAAATCATGAATTGAATCATGAATCATGAATCATGAATCGAATCATGTATCATGAATCAAGAATCATGAATCGAATCATGAATTGAATCATAAATCATGAATCATGAATCATGAATTGAATCATGAATCATGAATCATGTATTGAATCATAAATCATGAATCATAAATCATGAATTGAATCATGAATCATGAATCATGAATCGAATCATGTATCATGAATCAAGAATCATGAATCGAATCATGAATTGAATCATGAATCATGAATCATGAATCATGAATTGAATCATGAATCATGAATCGAATCATGAATCATGAATCATGAATCATGAATTGAATCATGAATCGAATCATGAATCATGAATTGAATCATGAATTGAATCATGAATCATGAATCGAATCATGAATCATGTATTAAATAATAAATTGAAAAATGAATCATGAATCGAATCATGAATTGAATCAGGAATCATGAATTGAAACATGAATCATGAATCATGAATTGAATCATGAATCATGAATCATAAATTGAATCATCAATCATGAATCATGAATTGAATCATGAATTAAATCATGAATCATGAATCATGAATTAAATCATGAATCATGAATCATGAATCGAATCATGATTTGAATAATGAATCATGAATCATAAATCATAAATCATGAATTGAATCATTAATCATGAATTATGAAACATGAATTGAATCATGAATCTTGAATCATGAATCATGAATCGAATCATGAATCATGAATCATGAATCGAATCATGAATCATGAATTGAATCATGAATCATGAATCATGAATTGAATCAGGAATCATGAATCATGAATCATGAATCGAATCATGAATCATGAATCAAGAATCATGAATCAAATCATGAATTGAATCATGAATCATGAATTGAATCATGAATCATGTATCATGTATTGAATCATAAATCATGAATCATAAATCATGAATTGAATCATGAATCAAGAATCATGAATCAAATCATGAATCATGAATTATATCATGAATCATGAATCATGTATTGAATCATGAATCATGAATCATAAATCATGAATTGAATCATGAATCATGAATCATGAATCGAATCATGAATTGAATCATGAATCATGAATCATGAATCGAATCATGAATCATGAATCAAGAATCATGAATCGAATCATGAATTGAATCATGAATCATGAATCATGAATCATGAATCATGAATTGAATCATGAATCATGAATCGAATCATGAATCATGAATTGAATCATGAATCGAATCATGAATCATGAATTGAATCATGAATTGAATCATGAATCATGAATCGAATCATGAATCATGAATTAAATAATAAATTGAATCATGAATCATGAATCGAATCATGAATTGAATCAGGAATCATGAATTGAATCATGAATCATGAATCATGAATTAAATCATGAATCATGAATCATAAATCGATCCATGAATCATGAATTGAATCAGGAATCGAATCATGAATTCAATCATGAATCAATAATCATGAATCGAAACATAAATTATGAATCATGTTTCATGAATTGAATCATGAAACATGAATCCTGAATCGAATTTTGAATCATGAATCATGAATTGAATCATGAATTGAATCATAAATCATGAATCATGAATTGAATCATGAATCATGAATTGAATCATGAATCATGAATCATAAATCGAATCATGAATCATGAATTGAATCATGACTCATAAATTATAAATCATGAATTGAATCATGAATCATGAATTATGAGTCATGAATTGAATCATGAATCATGAATCATGAATCATGAATTGAATCATGAATTGAATCATGAATCATGAATTGATTCATGAATCATGAATCATGAATCATGTTTCATGAATTGAATCATGAATCATGAATCATAAATCGAATCATGAATCATGAATTGAATCATGAGTTGAATCATAAATCATGAATCATGAATTGAATCATGAATCATGAATCGAATCATAAATCATGAATCATGAATCATGATTCATGAATTGAATCATGAATCATGAATTATGAATCGAATCAAGAATCATAAATAGAATCATGAGTTGAATCATGAATCATAAATTGAATCATGAATCATGAAATGAATCATGAATTGAATCATGAGTTGAATCATGAATCATAAATTGAATCATGAATCATGAAATGAATCATGAATTGAATCATGAATTGAATCAGGAATCGAATCATGAATTGAATCATGAATCATGCATTGAATCATGATTTTAATTATGATTCATGAATCATGAATTAAATCATGAACCATGAATCATGAATCATGAATTGAATTATGAATTGAATCATGAATCTTGAATCATGAATTGAATCATGAATCATGAATCATAAATCATGAATCATGAATCATGATTCATGAATCATGAATCATGAATTGAATTATGAATTGAATCATGAATCATGAATTGAATCATGAATCATGAATCATGAAATGAATCATGAATCATGAATCATGAATTGAATTCTGAATCATGAATCATGAATCATGAATTGAATCATGAATCATGAATTGAATCATAAATCATTAATTGTATCATGAATCATGAATCATGAATTGAATCATGAATCATGAATTGTATCATGAATCATGAATCATGAATTGAATCATGAATCATGAATTGAACCATGAATCATGAATCATGAATCATGAATCGAATCATGAATCATGAATCGAATCATGAATCATGAATTGAATCATGAATCATGAATCATGAATTGAATCATGAATCATGAATCGAATCATGAATCATGAATCATGAATCGAATCATGAATCATGAATTGAATCATGAATCATGAATCATGAATCATGAATCATGAATCAAATCATGAATCATGAATCATGAATCGAATCATGAATCATGAATTGAATCATGAATCATGAATCATGAATTGAATCATGAATCATGAATCATGAATTGAATCATGAATCATGAATCATGAATTAAATCATGAATCATGAATTGAATCATGAATCATGAATCATGAATCATGAATCGAATCATGAATCATGAATCATGAATCGAATCATGAATCATGAATTGAATCATGAATCATGAATCATGAATTGAATCATGAATCATGAATCATGAATTGAATCATAAATCATGAATAATGAATCATGAATCGAATCATGAATCATGAATCATGAATCATGAATCGAATCATGAATTGAATCATGAATCATGAATCATGAATCGAAACATGAATCATGAATTAAATCCTGAATCATGAATTATATCATGAATCATGAATCATGAATCAAGAATCATGAATCGAAACATGAATCATGAATTGAATCATGAATCATGAATCATGAATTGAATCATGAATCATGAATCATGAATCGAATCATGAATCATGAATCATGAATCATGAATTGAATCATGAATCATGAATTGAATCATGAATCATGAATCATGAATCATGAATCATGAATCATGTATTGAATCATAAATCATAAATCATGAATCACGAATTGAATCATGAATCATGAATCGAATCATGAATCATGAATCATGAATTGAATCATGAATTGAATCATGAATCATGAATCGAATCATGAATCATGAATTGAATCATGAATTGAATCATGAATCATGAATTGAATCATGAATCATGAATCATAAATCCAATCATGAATCATGAATTGAATCATGAATCGAATCATGAATTGAATCATTAATCATGAATTGAATCATGAATCATGAATTATGAATCATGAATTATGAATCATGAATCATGAATCATGAATCATGAATTGAATCATGAATCATGAATTGAATCATGAATCATGAATTATGAATCATGAATTGAATCATGAATCATGAATTGAATCATGAATCATGAATCATGAATCATAAATCGAATCATGAATCATGAATCGAATCATGAATCATGAATTGAATCATGAATCATGAATCATGAATTGAATCATGAATCATGAATCATGAATTGAATCATGAATAATGAATCATGAATCGAATCATGAATCATGAATCATGAATCATGAATCATGAATCGAATCATGAATCATGAATCATGAATTATGGATCATGAATTGAATTATGAATCATGAATTGAATCATGAATTGAATCATGAATCATGAGTTGAATCATGAATCATGAATTGAATCATGAATCATGAATCATGAATCGAATCACGAATCATTAATCATGAATCGAATCATGAATCATGAATTGAATCATGAATCATGAATTGAATCATGAATCATGAATCATGAATCATGAATCATGAATCGAATCATGAATCATGAATTGAATCATGAATCATGAATTATGAATCATGAATTGAATCATGAATCATGAATCATGAATTGAATGATGAATCATGAATCATGAATTGAATCATGAATCATGAATTGAATCATGAATCATGAATCATGAGTCATGAATCATGAATCGAATCATGAATCATGAATTGAATCATGAATCATGAATCGAAACATGAATCATGAATTGAATCATGAATCATGAATCATGAATTGAATCATGAATCATGAATCATGAATCGAATAATGAATCATGAATCATGAATCATGAATTGAATCATGAATCATGAATCAAGAATCATGAATCGAAACATGAATCATGAATTGAATCATGAATCATGAATCATGAATCGAATCATAAATCATGAATCATAAATCATGAATTGAATCATGAATCATGAATCATGAATCGAATCATGAATCATGAATCAAGAATCATGAATCGAATCATGAATTGAATCATGAATCATGAATCATGAATCATGAATTGAATCATGAATCATGAATCGAATCATGAATCATGAATCATGAATCATGAATTGAATCATGAATCGAATCATGAATCATGAATTGAATCATGAATTGAATCAGGAATCATGAATTGAATCAGGAATCATGAATTGAATCATGAATCATGAATCATAAATCGATCCATGAATCATGAATTGAATCCGGATTCGAATCATGAATTGAATCATGAATCATGAATCGAAACATAAATTATGAATCATGTTTCATGAATTGAATCATGAATCATGAATCATAAATCGAATCATGAATCATGAATTGAATCATGAGTTGAATCATAAATCATGAATCATGAATTGAATCATGAATCATGAATCGAATCATAAATCATGAATCATGAATCATGATTCATGAATTGAATCATGAATCATGAATTATGAATCGAATCATGAATCATGAATTGAATCATGAGTTGAATCATGAATCATAAATTGAATCATGAATCATGAAATGAATCATGAATTGAATCATGAATTGAATCATGATTCATGAATCATGATTTGAATCATGAATCATGAATTCAATCATGAATCATGATTTGAATCAGGAATCGAATCATGAATTCAATCATGAATCATAAATCGAATCATGAATCATGAATTGAATCAGGAATCGAATCATGAATTGAATCATGAATCATGAATTGAATCATGATTTTAATTATGATTCATGAATCATGAATTAAATCATGAATCATGAATCATGAATCATGAATTGAATTATGAATTGAATCATGAATCTTGAATCATGAATTGAATCATGAATCATGAATCATAAATCATGAATCATGAATCATGATTCATGAATCATGAATCATGAATTGAATTATGAATTGAATCATGAATCATGAATTGAATCATGAATCATGAATCATGAAATGAATCATGAATCATGAATCATGAATTGAATTATGAATCATGAATCATGAATCATGAATTGAATCATGAATCATGAATTGTATCATGAATCATGAATCATGAATCATGAATTGAATCATGAATCATGAATTGTATCATGAATCATGAATCATGAATTGAATCATGAATCATGAATTGAACCATGAATCATGAATCATGAATCATGAATCGAATCATGAATCATGAATCGAATCATGAATCATGAATTGAATCATGAATCATGAATTGAATCATGAATCATGAATCATGAATTAAATCATGAATCATGAATTGAATCATGAATCATGAATCATGAATCATGAATCGAATCATGAATCATGAATCGAATCATGAATCATGAATTGAATCATGAATCATGAATCATGAATTGAATCATGAATCATGAATCATGAATTGAATCATGAATCATGAATCATGAATTAAATCATGAATCATGAATTGAATCATGAATCATGAATCATGAATCATGAATCGAATCATGAATCATGAATTGAATCATGAATCATGAATCATGAATTGAATCATGAATCATAAATCATGAATTGAATCATGAATCATGAAAAATGAATCATGAATCGAATCATGAATCATGAATCATGAATCATGAATCATGAATCATGAATTGAATCATGAATCATGAATCATGAATTAAATCATGAATCATGAATTGAATCATGAATCATGAATCATGAATTGAATCATGAATCATGAATCATGAATTAAATCATGAATCATGAATTGAATCATGAATCATGAATCATGAATCATGAATCGAATCATGAATCATGAATCATGAATCGAATCATGAATCATGAATCATGAATCGAATCATGAATCATGAATTGAATCATGAATCATGAATCATGAATTGAATCATGAATCATGAATCATGAATTGAATCATGAATCATGAAAAATGAATCATGAATCGAATCATGAATCATGAATCATGAATCATGAATCGAATCATGAATTGAATCATGAATCATGAATCATGAATCGAAACATGAATCATGAATTGAATCCTGAATCATGAATTGAATCATGAATCCTGAATCATGAATCGAATAATGAATCATGAATTGAATCA
The DNA here is from genome assembly GCA_036250195.1 of Mixophyes australis. NCBI lineage: Eukaryota > Metazoa > Chordata > Amphibia > Anura > Limnodynastidae > Mixophyes > Mixophyes australis. Next base: position 825,780 of record JAVHZZ010000043.1, on the reverse strand, counting down.
TGAATCATGAATCATGAATCATGAATCAAGAATCATGAATCGAAACATGAATCATGAATTGAATCATGAATCATGAATCATGAATTGAATGATGAATCATGAATCATGAATCGAATCATGAATCATGAATCATGAATCATGAATTGAATCATGAATCATGAATTGAATCATGAATCATGAATCATGTATTGAATCATAAATCATAAATCATGAATCACGAATTGAATCATGAATCATGAATCGAATCATGAATCATGAATCATGAATTGAATCATGAATTGAATCATGAATCATGAATCGAATCATGAATCATGAATTGAATCATGAATTGAATCATGAATCATGAATTGAATCATGAATCATGAATCATAAATCCAATCATGAATCATGAATTGAATCATGAATCGAATCATGAATTGAATCATTAATCATGAATTGAATCATGAATCATGAATTATGAATCATGAATTATGAATCATGAATCATGAATCATGAATTGAATCATTAATCATGAATCATGAATTGAATCATGAATCATGAATTATGAATCATGAATTGAATCATGAATCATGAATCATGAATCATAAATCGAATCATGAATCATGAATCGAATCATGAATCATGAATTGAATCATGAATCATGAATCATGAATTGAATCATGAATCATGAATCATGAATTGAATCATGAATCATGAATCATGAATCATGAATCGAATCATGAATCATGAATCATGAATCATGAATCATGAATCATGAATCATGAATCATGAATCGAATCATGAATCATGAATTGAATCATGAATCATGAATTATGAATCATGAATTGAATCATGAATCATGAATTGAATCATGAATTATGAATCATGAATTGAATCATGAATCATGAATTGAATCATGAATCATGAATCATGAATCGAATCACGAATCATGAATCATGAATCGAATCATGAATCATGAATTGAATCATGAATCATGAATTGAATCATGAATCATGAATCATGAATCATGAATCGAATCATGAATCATGAATCATGAATCATGAATCGAATCATGAATCATGAATTGAATCATGAATCATGAATCGAAACATGAATCATGAATTGAATCATGTATCATGAATCATGAATTGAATCATGAATCATGAATCATGAATCGAATAATGAATCATGAATCATGAATTGAATCATGAATCATGAATCAAGAATCATGAATCGAAACATGAATCATGAATTGAATCATGAATCATGAATCGAATCATGAATCATGAATTGAATCATGAATCATGAATCATGTATTGAATCATAAATCATGAATCATAAATCATGAATTGAATCATGAATCATGAATCATGAATCATGAATCGAATCATGAATCATGAATCAAGAATCATGAATCGAATCATGAATTGAATCATGAATCATGAATCATGAATTGAATCATGAATCATGAATCGAATCATGAATCATGAATCATGAATCATGAATTAAATCATGAATCGAATCATGAATCATGAATTGAATCATGAATTGAATCATGAATCATGAATCGAATCATGAATTATGAATTGAATCATGAATCGAATCATGAATCATGAATTGAATCATGAATTGAATCAGGAATCATGAATTGAATCATGAATTGAATCAGGAATCAGGAATTGAATCATGAATCATGAATCATGAATTGAATCATGAATCATGAATTATGAATCGAATCATGAATCATGAATTGAATCATGAGTTGAATCATGAATCATAAATTGAATCATGAATTGAATCATGATTCATGAATCATGATTTGAATCATGAATTCAATCATGAATCATGATTTGAATCAGGAATCGAATCATGAATTCAATCATGAATCATAAATCGAATCATGAATCATGAATTGAATCAGGAATCGAATCATGAATTGAATCATGAATCATGAATTGAATCATGAATCATGAATTGAATCATGAATTCAATCATGAATCATGATTTGAATCAGGAATCGAATCATGAATTCAATCATGAATCATAAATCGAATCATGAATCATGAATTGAATCAGGAATCGAATCATGAATTGAATCATGAATCATGAATTGAATCATGATTTTAATTATGATTCATGAATCATGAATTAAATCATGAATCATGAATCATGAATCATGAATTGAATTATGAATTGAATCCTGAATCTTGAATCATGAATTGAATCATGAATCATGAATCATAAATCATGAATCATGAATCATGATTCATGAATCATGAATCATGAATTGAATTATGAATTGAATCAATAATCATGAATTGAATCATGAATCATGAATCATGAAATGAATCATGAATCATGAATTGAATCATGAATCATGAATTGTATCATGAATCATGAATCATGAATCATGAATTGAATCATGAATCATGAATTGAATCATGAATCATGAATTGAATCATGAATCATGAATCATGAATTGAACCATGAATCATGAATCATGAATCATGAATCGAATCATAAAACATGAATCGACTCATGAATCATGAATTGAATCATGAATCATGAATCATGAATTGAATCATGAATCATGAATCATGAATTAAATCATGAATCATGAATTGAATCATGAATCATGAATCATGAATCATGAATCGAATCATGAATCATGAATCATGAATCGAATCATGAATCATGAATTGAATCATGAATCATGAATCATGAATTGAATCATGAATCATGAATCATGAATTGAATCATGAATCATGAATCATGAATCATGAATCGAATCATGAATCATGAATCATGAATCATGAATCGAACATGAATCATGAATCATGAATCGAAACATGAATCATGAATTGAATCCTGAATCATGAATTGAATCATGAATCATGAATCATGAATCGAATAATGAATCATGAATTGAATCATGAATCATGAATCATGAATTGAATCATGAATCATGAATCATGAATCGAATCATGAATCATGATACATGAATCATGAATTGAATCATGAATCATGAATTGAATCATGAATCATGAATCAAGAATCATGAATCGAAACATGAATCATGAATTGAATCATGAATCATGAATCATGAATTGAATCATGAATCATGAATCATGAATCGAATCATGAATCATGATACATGAATCATGAATTGAATCATGAATCATGAATTGAATCATGAATCATGAATCATGAATCATGTATTGAATCATAAATCATGAATCATAAATCATGAATTGAATCATGAATCATGAATCATGAATCATGAATCGAATCATGAATCATGAATCAAGAATCATGAATCGAATCATGAATTGAATCATGAATCATGAATCATGAATCATGAATTGAATCATGAATCATGAATCGAATCATGAAATATTGAATCATGAATTGAATCATGAATCGAATCATGAATTGAATCATGAATTATGAATCGAAACATAAATTATGAATCATGTTTCATGAATTGAATCATGAATCATGAATCATAAATCGAATCATGAATCATGAATTGAATCATGAGTTGAATCATAAATCATGAATCATGAATTGAATCATGAATCATTAATCAAATCATAAATCATGAATCATGAATCATGATTCATGAATTGAATCATGAATCATGAATTATGAATCGAATCATGAATCATGAATTGAATCATGAATCATGAAATGAATCATGAATTGTATCATGAATTGAATCATGATTCATGAATCATGATTTGAATCATGAATCATGATTTCAATCATGAATCATGATTTCAATCAGGAATCGAATCATGAATTCAATCATGAATCATAAATCGAATCATGAATCATGAATTGAATCAGGAATCGAATCATGAATTGAATCATGAATCATGAATTGAATCATGATTTTAATTATGAATCATGAATCATGAATTAAATCATGAATCATGAATTGAATTATGAATTGAATCATGAATCTTGAATCATGAATTGAATCATGAATCATGAATCATAAATCATGAATCATGAATCATGATTCATGAATCATGAATCATGAATTGAATTATGAATTGAATCATGAATCATGAATTGAATCATGAATCATGAATCATGAAATGAATCATGAATCATGAATCATGAATTGAATTATGAATCATGAATCATGAATTGAATCATGAATCATGAATTGTATCATGAATCATGAATCATGAATTGAATCATGAATCATGAATTGTATCATGAATCATGAATCATGAATCATGAATTGAATCATGAATCATGAATTGTATCATGAATCATGAATCATGAATTGAATCATGAATCATGAATTGAACCATGAATCATGAATCATGAATCGAATCATGAATCATGAATCGAATCATGAATCATGAATTGAATCATGAATCATGAATCATGAATTGAATCATGAATCATGAATCATAAATTAAATCATGAATCATGAATTGAATCATGAATCATGAATCATGAATCATGAATCGAATCATGAATCATGAATCATGAATCGAATCATGAATCATGAATTGAATCATGAATCATGAATCATGAATTGAATCATGAATCATGAATCATGAATTGAATCATGAATCATGAATCATGAATTGAATCATGAATCATGAATCATGAATCATGAATCATGAATCGAATCATGAATCATGAATCATGAATCATGAATCGAATCATGAATTGAATCATGAATCATGAATCATGAATCGAAACATGAATCATGAATTGAATCCTGAATCATGAATTGAATCATGAATCATGAATCGAATAATGAATCATGAATTGAATCATGAATCATGAATCATGAATCATGAATTGAATCATGAATCATGAATCATGAATCATGAATCAAGAATCATGAATCGAAACATGAATCATGAATTGAATCATGAATCATGAATCATGAATTGAATCATGAATCATGAATCATGAATCGAATCATGAATCATGAATCATGAATTGAATCATGAATCATGAATTGAATCATGAATCATGGATCGAATCATGAATTGAATCATGAATCATGAATCGAATCAGGAATCATGAATTGAATCATGAATCATGAATCATGAATCATAAATTGAATCATAAATCATGAATCATGAATTGAATCATGAATCATGAATCGAATCATGAATCATGAATTGAATCATGAATTGAATCATGAATCATGAATCGAATCATGAATCATGAATTGAATCATGAATTGAATCATGAATTGAATCATGAATTGAATCATGAATCATGAATCGAATCATGAATCATGAATTGAATCATGAATTGAATCATGAATCATGAATTGAATCATTAAATCATGAATCATAAATCCAATCATGAATCATGAATTGAATCATGAATCGAATCATGAATTGAATCATTAATCATGAATTGAATCATGAATCATGAATTATGAATCATGAATTATGAATTATGAATCATGAATTATGAATCATGAATCATGAATCATAAATTGAATCATGAATCATGAATCATGAATTGAATCATGAATCATGAATTATGAATCATGAATTGAATCATGAATCATGCATCATAAATTGAATCATGAATCATGAATCATGAATCATAAATCGAATCATGAATCATGAATCGAATCATGAATCATGAATTGAATCATGAATCATGAATCATGAATTGAATCATGAATCATGAATCATGAATTGAATCAGGAATCATGAATCATGAATCATGAATCGAATCATGAATCATGAATCATGAATCATGAATCATGAATCATGAATCGAATCATGAATCATGAATTGAATCATGAATCATGAATTATGAATCATGAATTGAATCATGAATCATGAATCATGAATTGAATCATGAATCATGAATCATGAATTGAATCATGAATCATGAATTGAATCATGAATCATAATTCATGAATCGAATCATGAATCATGAATCATGAATCGAATCATGAATCGTGAATTGAATCATGAATCATGAATTGAATCATGAATAATGAATCTTGAATTGAATCATGAATCATGAATCATGAATCATGAATCGAATCATGAATCATGAATCATGAATCATGAATCAAGAATCATGAATCGAAACATGAATCATGAATTGAATCATGAATCATGAATCATGAATTGAATCATGAATCATGAATCATGAATCGAATCATGAATCATGAATCATGAATTGAATCATGAATCATGAATTGAATCATGAATCATGGATCGAATCATGAATTGAATCATGAATCATGAATCGAATCAGGAATCATGAATTGAATCATGAATCATGAATCATGAATCGAAACATGAATCATGAATTGAATCCTGAATCATGAATTGAATCATGAATCATGAATCATGAATCGAATAATGAATCATGAATTGAATCATGAATCATGAATCATGAATCATGAATCATGAATTGAATCATGAATCATGAATCATGAATCATGAATCAAGAATCATGAATCGAAACATGAATCATGAATTGAATCATGAATCATGAATCATGAATTGAATCATGAATCATGAATCATGAATCGAATCATGAATCATGAATCATGAATTGAATCATGAATCATGAATTGAATCATGAATCATGGATCGAATCATGAATTGAATCATGAATCATGAATCGAATCAGGAATCATGAATAGAATCATGAATCATGAATCATGAATCATAAATTGAATCATAAATCATGAATCATGAATTGAATCATGAATCATGAATCGAATCATGAATCATGAATTGAATCATGAATTGAATCATGAATCATGAATCGAATCATGAATCATGAATTGAATCATGAATTGAATCATGAATCATGAATTGAATCATGAATTGAATCATGAATCATGAATCGAATCATGAATCATGAATTGAATCATGAATTGAATCATGAATCATGAATTGAATCATTAAATCATGAATCATAAATCCAATCATGAATCATGAATTGAATCATGAATCGAATCATGAATTGAATCATTAATCATGAATTGAATCATGAATCATGAATTATGAATCATGAATTATGAATTATGAATCATGAATTATGAATCATGAATCATGAATCATAAATTGAATCATGAATCATGAATCATGAATTGAATCATGAATCATGAATTATGAATCATGAATTGAATCATGAATCATGAATCATAAATTGAATCATGAATCATGAATCATGAATCATAAATCGAATCATGAATCATGAATCGAATCATGAATCATGAATTGAATCATGAATCATGAATCATGAATTGAATCATGAATCATGAATCATGAATTGAATCATGAATCATGAATCATGAATCATGAATCGAATCATGAATCATGAATCATGAATCATGAATCATGAATCATGAATCATGAATCGAATCATGAATCATGAATTGAATCATGAATCATGAATTATGAATCATGAATTGAATCATGAATCATGAATCATGAATTGAATCATGAATCATGAATCATGAATTGAATCATGAATCATGAATTGAATCATGAATCATAATTCATGAATCGAATCATGAATCATGAATCATGAATCGAATCATGAATCGTGAATTGAATCATGAATCATGAATTGAATCATGAATAATGAATCTTGAATTGAATCATGAATCATGAATCATGAATCATGAATCGAATCATGAATCATGAATCATGAATCATGAATCGAATCATGAATCATGAATTGAATCATGAATCAACAAAGCTGCACCAACATACATCTCCTCTCTTGTCTCAAAATATCTCCCAACTCGGCAACTCCGTTCTGCAAAAGATCTGCGTCTCTCATCCACCCTCATTACATCCTCCCATTCCCGGTTACAGGACTTTTTTCGGGCTGCACCCACTCTATGGAACTCTCTCCCTCGCACAATAAGACTCTCCTCTGTTCTACAAACTTTCAAGCGTTCTCTGAAAACCTACCTATTCAGACAAGCTTATAATATTCCTCAACCACCATCTTAACCTCACTACCTTTAGCCTGTTACACAATTTCACACAAGACAACTACCCCCGGACCAACATTGTTGTGTGACAGGATCATTTAGCTTATGAGTCACCCTACCTTTGCAGTCTGGCTGGGCCAAGATGCAAAATGTATACTTAACCTCATGTGTCAATCTCCCATTGTCCCATAGATTGTAAGCTTGCGAGCAGGGCCTTCTCACCTCTTTGTCTGTTTTACCCAGTTTGTTTATTAGTTTATTACGTTTGTCCCCAATTGTAAAGCGCTACGGAATATGTTGGCGCTATATAAATAAATGATGATGATGATGATGATGAATCATGAATCATGAATCATGAATCGAATCATGAATCATGAATTGAATCATGAATCATGAATCATGAATCGAAACATGAATCATGAATTGAATCATGAATCATGAATCATGAATTGAATCATGAATCATGAATCATGAATCGAATAATTAATCATGAATCATGAATTGAATCATGAATCATGAATCAAGAATCATGAATCGAAACATGAATCATGAATTGAATCATGAATCATAAATCATGAATCGAATCATGAATCATGAATTGAATCATGAATCATGAATCATGTATTGAATCATAAATCATGAATCATAAATCATGAATTGAATCATGAATCATGAATCATGAATCATGAATCGAATCATGAATCATGAATCAAGAATCATGAATTGAATCATGAATCATGAATCATGAATCATGAATCATGAATTGAATCATGAATCATGAATCGAATCATGAATTATGAATCATGAATCATGAATTGAATCAAGAATCGAATCATGAATCATGAATTGAATCATGAATTGAATCATGAATCATGAATCGAATCATGAATCATGAATTGAATCATGAATCGAATCATGAATCATGAATTGAATCATGAATTGAATCAGGAATCATGAATTGAATCATGAATCATGAATCATGAATTGAATCATGAATCATGAATTGAATCATGAATCATGAATCATAAATCGATCCATGAATCATAAATTGAATCCGGAATCGAATCATGAATGGAATCATGAATCATGAATCATGAATCATGAATCGAAACATAAATTATGAATCATGTTTCATGAATTGAATCATGAATCATGAATCCTGAATCGAATCATGAATCATGACTCATGAATTGAATCATGAATTGAATCATGAATCATAAATCATGAATTGAATCATGAATCATGAATTGAATCATGAATCATGAATCATAAATCGAATCATGAATCATGAATTGAATCATGACTCATGAATTATGAATCATGAATTGAATCATGAATCATGAATTATGAATCATAAATTGAATCATGAATTATGAATCATGAATTATGAATTGAATCATGAATTGAATCATGAATCATGAATCATAAATTGAATCATCAATCATGAATCATGAATTGAATCATGAATTGAATCATGAATCATGAATTATGAATCGAATCATGAATTGAATAATGAATCATGAATCATGAATCATAAATCATGAATTGAATCATTAATCATGAATTATGAAACATGAATTATGAATCATGAATTGAATCATGAATCATGAATCATGAATTGAATCATGAATCATGATTTGCATCATGAATCATGAATCATGAATCATGAATCGAATCATGAATCATGAATCATTAATCGAATCATGAATCATGAATTGAATCATGAATCATGAATCATGAATCGAATCATGAATCATTAATTGAATCATGAATCATGAATTCAATCATGAATCATGAATTGAATCATGAATCATGAATCGAATTATGAATCATGAATCAAGAATCATGAATCGAATCATGAATCATGAATTAAATCATAAATTATGATTTGAATCAGGAATCGAATCAAGAATTCAATCCTGAATCATAAATCGAATCATGAATCATGAATTGAATCAGGAATCGAATCATGAATTAAATCATGTTTCATGAATTGAATCATGAATCATGAATCCTGAATCGAATCATGAATCATGAATTGAATCATGAATTGAACAATGAATCATAAATCATGAATTGAATCATGAATCATGAATTGAATCATAAATCATGAATTGAATCATGAATCATTAATTGAATCATGAATCATGAATCATAAATCGAATCATGAATCATGAATTGAATCATGTCTCATGAATTATGAATCATGAATTGAATCATGAATCATGAAATACGAATCATAAATTGAATCATGAATCATGAATTATGAATTATGAATTATGAATTGAATCATGAATCATGAATTGAATCATGAATCATGAATCATGAATCATAAATTGAATCATCAATCATGAATCATGAATTGAATCATGAATTGAATCATGAATCATGAATCTTGAATCGAATCATGAATCATGAATCATGAATCGAATCATGAATCATGAATTGAATCATGAATCATGAATCATGAATCGAATCATGAATCACAAATAGAATCATGAATCATGAATCGAATTATGAATCATGAATCAAGAAATATGAATCGAATCATGAATCATGAATTAAATCATGAATTATGATTTGAATCAGGAATCGAATCATGAATTAAATCATGAATCATGAATTGAATCATGAATCATGAATCATGAATGTAATCATGAATCATGAATGTAATCATGAATCATGAATTGAATCATGAATCATGAATCATGAATCATGAATCATGAATTGAATCATGAGTCATGAATCATGAATCATGAACTAAATCATGAATCATATATCATGAATTGAATCATTAATCATGAATTGAATCATGAATCATGAATTGAATCATGAATCATGAATCAAGAATCATGAATCGAAACATGAATCATGAAATGAATCAGGAATCAAGAATCATGAATCATTAATTGAATCATGAATCATGAATCATGAATCGAATAATGAATCATGAATCGTGAATCGTGAATCATGAATTGAATCATGAATCATGAATTTAATCATGAATCATGAATTTAATCATGAATCATGAATTGAATCTTGAATTGAATCATGAATCATGAATCGAATCATGAGTCATAATTTGAATCATGAATCATGAATCATGAATCATAAATTGAATCATAAATCATGAATCATGAATTGAATCATGAATCATTGATCGAATCATGAATCATGAATCATTAATTGAATCATGAATTGAATCATGAATCATGAATCAAATCATGAATCATGAATTGAATCATGAATCATGAATTGAATCATGAATCATGAATCATAAATCGAATCATGAATTGAATCATGAATTGAATCATGAATTGAATCATTAATCATGAATTATGAATCATGAATTGAATCATGAATCATGAATCATGAATTGAATCATGAATCATGAATCATGAATTGAATCATGAATCATGAATTGAATCATGAATCGAATCATGAATCATGAATTGTATCATGAATCATGAATCATGAATTGAATCATGAATCATGAATCATGACTTTAATCATGAATCATGAATCATGAATCATGAATCGAATCATGAATCATGAATCGAATCATGAATCATGAATTGAATCATGAATCATGAATTGAATCATGAATTATGAATTATGAATCATGAATTGAATCATGAATCATGAATCATGAATTGAATCATGAATCATGAATTGAATCATGAATCATGAATCATGAATTGAATCATGAATCATGAATCATGAATTGAATCATGAATCATGAATCATGAATCGAATCATGAATCATGAATTGAATCATGAATCATGAATCATGAATTGAATCATGAATCATGAATCATGAATTGAATCATGAATCATGAATCATGAATCGAATCATGAATCATGAATCGAATCATAAATCATGAATTGAATCATGAATCATAAATCAAGAATCATGAATCGAAACATGAATCATGAATTGAATCATGAATCATGAATCATGAATTTAATTATGAATCGAGAATAATGAATCGAATAATGAATCATGAATCATGAATCATGAATTGAATCATGAATCATGAATCAAGAATCATGAATCGAAACATGAATCATGAATTGAATCATGAATCATGAATCATGAATCATGAATTTAATCATGAATCATGAATCATGAATCGAATAATGAATCATGAATCATGAATCATGAATTGAATCATGAATCATGAATTGAATCATGAATCATGAATCGAATCATGAATTGAATCATGAATCATGAATTGAATCATGAATCATAAATTGAATCATGAATCATGAATCATAAATTTAATCATAAATCATGAATCATGAATTGAATCATGAATCAAGAATCGAATCATAAATCATGAATCATGAATTGAATCATGAATTGAATCATGAATCATGAATCGAATCATGAATCGAATCATGAATCATGAATCAAGAATCATGAATCGAAACATGAATCATGAATTGAATCATGAATCATGAATCATGAATCATGAATTTAATCATGAATCATGAATCATGAATCGAATAATGAATCATGAATCATGAATCATGAATTGAATCATGAATCATGAATTGAATCATGAATCATGAATCGAATCATGAATTGAATCATGAATCATGAATTGAATCATGAATCATAAATTGAATCATGAATCATGAATCATAAATTTAATCATAAATCATGAATCATGAATTGAATCATGAATCAAGAATCGAATCATAAATCATGAATCATGAATTGAATCATGAATTGAATCATGAATCATGAATCGAATCATGAATCGAATCATGAATCATGAATTGTATCATGAATCATGAATCATGAATTGAATCATGAATCATGAATTGAATCATGAATCATGAATCATGAATTGAATCATGAATCATGAATCATGAATCATGAATCAAATCTTGAATCATGAATCATGAATCGAATCATGAATCAAGAATTGAATCATGAATCATGAATTATGAATCATGAATTGAATCATGAATCATGAATCATGAATTGAATCATGAATCATGAATCATGAATTGAATCATGAATCATGAATCATGAATCATGAATCAAATCATGAATCATGAATCATGAATCGAATCATGAATCATGAATTGAATCATGAATCATGAATCATGAATTGAATCATGAATCATGAATTCAATCATGAATCATGAATCGTGAATCATGAATCGAATCATGAATCTTGAATTGAATCATGAATCATGAATCATAAATCATAAATTGAATCATAAATCATGAATCATGAATTGAATTGAATGAATGGAATCATGAATCATGAATCATAAATCGAATCATGAATTGAATCATGAATTGAATCATTAATCATGAATTATGAATCATGAATTGAATCATGAATCATGAATCATGAATTGAATCATGAATCATGAATCATGAATTGAATCATGAATCATGAATTGAATCATGAATCGAATCATGAATCATGAATTGTATCATGAATCATGAATCATGAATTGAATCATGAATCATGAATCATGACTTTAATCATGAATCATGAATCATCATGAATCATGAATCGAATCATGAATCATGAATCGAATCATGAATCATGAATCGAATCATGAATCATGAATCGAATCATGAATCATGAATTGAATCATGAATCATGAATTGAATCATGAATTATGAATTATGAATCATGAACTGAATCATGAATCATGAATCATGAATTGAATCATGAATCATGAATTGAATCATGAATCATGAATCATGAATTGAATCATGAATCATGAATCATGAATTGAATCATGAATCATGAATCATGAATCGAATCATGAATCATGAATTGAATCATGAATCATGAATCATGAATTGAATCATGAATCATGAATCATGAATTGAATCATGAATCATGAATCATGAATCGAATCATGAATCATGAATCGAATCATAAATCATGAATTGAATCATGAATCATAAATCAAGAATCATGAATCGAAACATGAATCATGAATTGAATCATGAAGCATGAATCATGAATCATGAATTGAATCATAAATCGAGAATAATGAATCGAATAATGAATCATGAATCATGAATCATGAATTGAATCATGAATCATGAATCAAGAATCATGAATCGAAACATGAATCATGAATTGAATCATGAATCATGAATCATGAATCATGAATTGAATCATGAATCATGAATCATGAATCGAATAATGAATCATGAATCATGAATCATGAATTGAATCATGAATCATGAATTGAATCATGAATCATGAATCGAATCATGAATTGAATCATGAATCATGAATCGAATCATGAATCATAAATTGAATCATGAATCATGAATCATAAATTTAATCATAAATCATGAATCATGAATTGAATCATGAATCAAGAATCGAATCATAAATCATGAATCATGAATTGAATCATGAATTGAATCATGAATCGAATCATGAATCGAATCATGAATCATGAATTGAATCATGAATCATGAATTGTATCATGAATCATGAATCATGAATTGAATCATGAATCATGAATTGAATCATGAATCATGAATCATGAATTGAATCATGAATCATGAATCATGAATCATGAATCAAATCTTGAATCATGAATCATGAATCGAATCATGAATCAAGAATTGAATCATGAATCATGAATTATGAATCATGAATTGAATCATGAATCATGAATCATGAATTGAATCATGAATCATGAATCATGAATTGAATCATGAATCATGAATCATGAATTGAATCATGAATCATGAATCATGAATCATGAATCAAATCATGAATCATGAATCATGAATCGAATCATGAATCATGAATTGAATCATGAATCATGAATCATGAATTGAATCATGAATCATGAATTCAATCATGAATCATGAATCGTGAATCATGAATCGAATCATGAATCATGAATCATAAATCGAATCATGAATTGAATCATGAATTGAATCATGAATTGAATCATTAATCATGAATTATGAATCATGAATTGAATCATGAATCATGAATCATGAATTGAATCATGAATCATGAATTGAATCATGAATCGAATCATGAATCATGAATTGTATCATGAATCATGAATCATGAATTGAATCATGAATCATGAATCATGACTTTAATCATGAATCATGAATCATGAATCATGAATCGAATCATGAATCATGAATCGAATCATGAATCATGAATTGAATCATGAATCATGAATTGAATCATGAATTATGAATTATGAATCATGAATTGAATCATGAATCATGAATCATGAATTGAATCATGAATAATGAATTGAATCATGAATCATGAATCATGAATTGAATCATGAATCATGAATCATGAATTGAATCATGAATCATGAATCATGAATCGAATCATGAATCATGAATTGAATCATGAATCATGAATCATGAATTGAATCATGAATCATGAATCATGAATTGAATCATGAATCATGAATCATGAATTGAATCATGAATCATGAATCATAAATCGAATCATGAATTGAATCATGAATTGAATCATGAATTGAATCATTAATCATGAATTATGAATCATGAATTGAATCATGAATCATGAATCATGAATTGAATCATGAATCATGAATTGAATCATGAATCGAATCATGAATCATGAATTGTATCATGAATCATGAATCATGAATTGAATCATGAATCATGAATCATGACTTTAATCATGAATCATGAATCATGAATCATGAATCGAATCATGAATCATGAATCGAATCATGAATCATGAATTGAATCATGAATCATGAATTGAATCATGAATTATGAATTATGAATCATGAATTGAATCATGAATCATGAATCATGAATTGAATCATGAATCATGAATTGAATCATGAATCATGAATCATGAATTGAATCATGAATCATGAATCATGAATTGAATCATGAATCATGAATCATGAATCGAATCATGAATCATGAATTGAATCATGAATCATGAATCATGAATTGAATCATGAATCATGAATCATGAATTGAATCATGAATCATGAATCATGAATCGAATCATGAATCATGAATCGAATCATAAATCATGAATTGAATCATGAATCATAAATCAAGAATCATGAATCGAAACATGAATCATGAATTGAATCATGAATCATGAATCATGAATCATGAATTGAATCATGAATCGAGAATAATGAATCGAATGATGAATCATGAATCATGAATCATGAATTGAATCATGAATCATGAATCAAGAATCATGAATCGAAACATGAATCATGAATTGAATCATGAATCATGAATCATGAATCATGAATTGAATCATGAATCATGAATCATGAATCGAATAATGAATCATGAATCATGAATTGAATCATGAATCATGAATTGAATCATGAATCATGAATCGAATCATGAATTGAATCATGAATCATGAATCGAATCATGAATCATAAATTGAATCATGAATCATGAATCATAAATTTAATCATAAATCATGAATCATGAATTGAATCATGAATCAAGAATCGAATCATAAATCATGAATCATGAATTGAATCATGAATTGAATCATGAATCATGAATCGAATCATGAATCGAATCATGAATCATGAATCGAATCATGAATCATGAATTGTATCATGAATCATGAATCATGAATTGAATCATGAATCATGAATTGAATCATGAATCATGAATCATGAATTGAATCATGAATCATGAATCATGAATCATGAATCAAATCTTGAATCATGAATCATGAATCGAATCATGAATCAAGAATTGAATCATGAATCATGAATTATGAATCATGAATTGAATCATGAATCATGAATCATGAATTGAATCATGAATCATGAATCATGAATCATGAATCATGAATTGAATCATGAATCATGAATCATGAATTGAATCATGAATCATGAATCATGAATCATGAATCAAATCATGAATCATGAATCATGAATCGAATCATGAATCATGAATTGAATCATGAATCATGAATCATGAATTGAATCATGAATCATGAATTCAATCATGAATCATGAATCGTGAATCATGAATCGAATCATGAATCTTGAATTGAATCATAAATCATGAATCATAAATCATAAATTGAATCATAAATCATGAATCATGAATTGAATTGAATGAATGGAATCATGAATCATGAATCATAAATCGAATCATGAATCATGAATTGAATCATGAATCATGAATCATAAATCATAAATTGAATCATAAATCATGAATCATGAATTGAATCATGAATTGAATCATGAATCATGAATCAAATAATGAATCATGAATCATGAATTGAATCATGAATTGAATCATGAATCATGAATCGAATCATGAATCTTGAATTGAATCATGAATTGAATCATGAATTGAATCATGAATCATAAATCGAATCATGAATCATGAATTGAATCATGTCTCATGAATTATGAATCATGAATTGAATCATGAATCATGAATTACGAATCATAAATTGAATCATGAATCATGAATCTTGAATCGAATCATGAATCATGAATCATGAATCGAATCATGAATCATGAATTGAATCATGAATCATGAATCATGAATCGAATCATGAATCACGAATTGAATCATGAATCATGAATCGAATTATGAATCATGAATCAAGAATCATGAATCGAATCATGAATCATGAATTAAATCACGAATTATGATTTGAATCAGGAATCGAATCATGAATTAAATCATGAATCATGAATTGAATCATGAATCATGAATCAGGAATGTAATCATGAATCATGAATGTAATCATGAATCATGAATTGAATCATGAATCATGAATCATGAAATGAATCATGAATCATGAATCATGAATCATGAATTGAATCATGAGTCATGAATCATGAACTAAATCATGAATCATATATCATGAATTGAATCATTAATCATGAATTGAATCATGAATCATGAATTGAATCATGAATCATGAATCAAGAATCATGAATCGAAACATGAATCATGAAATGAATCAGGAATCATGAATCATGAATCATGAATTGAATCATGAATCATGAATCATGAATCATGAATCGAATAATGAATCATGAATCGTGAATCATGAATTGAATCATGAATCATGAATTTAATCATGAATCATGAATTGAATCTTGAATTGAATCATGAATCATGAATCGAATCATGAGTCATAATTTGAATCATGAATCATGAATCATGAATCATAAATTGAATCATAAATCATGAATCATGAATTGAATCATGAATCATTGATCGAATCATGAATCATGAATCATTAATTGAATCATGAATCATGAATCAAATCATGAATCATGAATTGAATCATGAATCATGAATCATAAATCGAATCATGAATTGAATCATGAATTGAATCATGAATTGAATCATTAATCATGAATTATGAATCATGAATTGAATCATGAATCATGAATCATGAATTGAATCATGAATCATGAATCATGAATTGAATCATGAATCATGAATTGAATCATGAATCGAATCATGAATCATGAATTGTATCATAAATCATGAATCATGAATTGAATCATGAATCATGAATCATGACTTTAATCATGAATCATGAATCATGAATCATGAATCGAATCATGAATCATGAATCATGAATCGAATCATGAATCATGAATTGAATCATGAATCATGAATTGAATCATGAATTATGAATTATGAATCATGAATTGAATCATGAATCATGAATCATGAATTGAATCATGAATCATGAATTGAATCATGAATCATGAATCATGAATTGAATCATGAATCATGAATCATGAATCATGAATTGAATCATGAATCATGAATCATGAATCGAATCATGAATCATGAATTGAATCATGAATCATGAATCATGAATTGAATCATGAATCATGAATCATGAATTGAATCATGAATCATGAATCATGAATTGAATCATGAATCAAGAATCGAATCATGAATCATGAATTGAATCATGAATCATAAATCAAGAATCATGAATCGAAACATGAATCATGAATTGAATCATGAATCATGAATCATGAATCATGAATTGAATCATGAATCGAGAATAATGAATCGAATAATGAATCATGAATCATGAATCATGAATTGAATCATGAATCATGAATCAAGAATCATGAATCGAAACATGAATCATGAATTGAATCATGAATCATGAATCATGAATCATGAATTGAATCATGAATCATGAATCATGAATCGAATAATGAATCATGAATCATGAATCATGAATTGAATCATGAATCATGAATTGAATCATGAATCATGAATCGAATCATGAATTGAATCATGAATCATGAATCGAATCATGAATCATAAATTGAATCATGAATCATGAATCATAAATTTAATCATAAATCATGAATCATGAATTGAATCATGAATCAAGAATCGAATCATAAATCATGAATCATGAATTGAATCATGAATTGAATCATGAATCATGAATCGAATCATGAATCGAATCATGAATCATGAATCATGAATTGTATCATGAATCATGAATCATGAATTGAATCATGAATCATGAATCATGAATTGAATCATGAATCATGAATCATGAATCATAAATCAAATCTTGAATCATGAATCATGAATCGAATCATGAATCAAGAATTGAATCATGAATCATGAATTATGAATCATGAATTGAATCATGAATCATGAATCATGAATTGAATCATGAATCATGAATCATGAATTGAATCATGAATTGAATCATGAATCATGAATCATGAATCATGAATCGAATCATGAATCATGAATCATGAATCGAATCATGAATCATGAATTGAATCATGAATCATGAATCATGAATTGAATCATGAATCATGAATTCAATCATGAATCATGAATCGTGAATCATGAATCGAATCATGAATCTTGAATTGAATCATGAATCATGAATCATAAATCATAAATTGAATCATAAATCATGAATCATGAATTGAATTGAATGAATGGAATCATGAATCATGAATCATAAATCGAATCATGAATCATGAATTGAATCATGAATCATGAATCATAAATCATAAATTGAATCATAAATCATGAATCATGAATTGAATCATGAATTGAATCATGAATCATTAATCGAATAATGAATCATGAATCATGAATTGAATCATGAATTGAATCATGAATCATGAATCGAATCATGAATCTTGAATTGAATCATGAATTGAATCATGAATTGAATCATGAATCATGAATTGAATCATGAATCATGAATCATAAATCATAAATTGAATCATAAATCATGAATCATGAATTGAATCATGAATCATGAATCGAATCATAAATCATGAATCATGAATTAAATCATGAATTGAATCATGAATCATGAATCGAATCATGAATCATGAATTGAATCATGAATCATGAATTGAATCATGAATCATGAATCATGAATTGAATCATGAATCATGAATCATGAATTGAATCAGGAATCATGAATCATGAATCATGAATCGAATCATGAATCATGAATCATGAATCATGAATCATGAATCATGAATCGAATCATGAATCATGAATTGAATCATGAATCATGAATTATGAATCATGAATTGAATCATGAATCATGAATCATGAATTGAATCATGAATCATGAATCATGAATTGAATCATGAATCATGAATTGAATCATGAATCATAATTCATGAATCGAATCATGAATCATGAATCATGAATCGAATCATGAATCGTGAATTGAATCATGAATCATGAATTGAATCATGAATAATGAATCTTGAATTGAATCATGAATCATGAATCATGAATCATGAATCGAATCATGAATCATGAATCATGAATCATGAATCAAGAATCATGAATCGAAACATGAATCATGAATTGAATCATGAATCATGAATCATGAATTGAATCATGAATCATGAATCATGAATCGAATCATGAATCATGAATCATGAATTGAATCATGAATCATGAATTGAATCATGAATCATGGATCGAATCATGAATTGAATCATGAATCATGAATCGAATCAGGAATCATGAATTGAATCATGAATCATGAATCATGAATCGAAACATGAATCATGAATTGAATCCTGAATCATGAATTGAATCATGAATCATGAATCATGAATCGAATAATGAATCATGAATTGAATCATGAATCATGAATCATGAATCATGAATCATGAATTGAATCATGAATCATGAATCAAGAATCATGAATCGAAACATGAATCATGAATTGAATCATGAATCATGAATCATGAATTGAATCATGAATCATGAATCATGAATCGAATCATGAATCATGAATCATGAATTGAATCATGAATCATGAATTGAATCATGAATCATGGATCGAATCATGAATTGAATCATGAATCATGAATCGAATCAGGAATCATGAATTGAATCATGAATCATGAATCATGAATCATAAATTGAATCATAAATCATGAATCATGAATTGAATCATGAATCATGAATCGAATCATGAATCATGAATTGAATCATGAATTGAATCATGAATCATGAATCGAATCATGAATCATGAATTGAATCATGAATTGAATCATGAATCATGAATTGAATCATGAATTGAATCATGAATCATGAATCGAATCATGAATCATGAATTGAATCATGAATTGAATCATGAATCATGAATTGAATCATTAAATCATGAATCATAAATCCAATCATGAATCATGAATTGAATCATGAATCGAATCATGAATTGAATCATTAATCATGAATTGAATCATGAATCATGAATTATGAATCATGAATTATGAATTATGAATCATGAATTATGAATCATGAATCATGAATCATAAATTGAATCATGAATCATGAATCATGAATTGAATCATGAATCATGAATTATGAATCATGAATTGAATCATGAATCATGAATCATAAATCGAATCATGAATCATGAATCGAATCATGAATCATGAATTGAATCATGAATCATGAATCATGAATTGAATCATGAATCATGAATCATGAATTGAATCATGAATCATGAATCATGAATCATGAATCGAATCATGAATCATGAATCATGAATCATGAATCATGAATCATGAATCATGAATCGAATCATGAATCATGAATTGAATCATGAATCATGAATTATGAATCATGAATTGAATCATGAATCATGAATCATGAATTGAATCATGAATCATGAATCATGAATTGAATCATGAATCATGAATTGAATCATGAATCATAATTCATGAATCGAATCATGAATCATGAATCATGAATCGAATCATGAATCGTGAATTGAATCATGAATCATGAATTGAATCATGAATAATGAATCTTGAATTGAATCATGAATCATGAATCATGAATCATGAATCGAATCATGAATCATGAATCATGAATCATGAATCGAATCATGAATCATGAATTGAATCATGAATCATGAATCATGAATCATGAATCGAATCATGAATCATGAATTGAATCATGAATCATGAATCATGAATCGAAACATGAATCATGAATTGAATCATGAATCATGAATCATGAATTGAATCATGAATCATGAATCATGAATCGAATAATTAATCATGAATCATGAATTGAATCATGAATCATGAATCAAGAATCATGAATCGAAACATGAATCATGAATTGAATCATGAATCATAAATCATGAATCGAATCATGAATCATGAATTGAATCATGAATCATGAATCATGTATTGAATCATAAATCATGAATCATAAATCATGAATTGAATCATGAATCATGAATCATGAATCATGAATCGAATCATGAATCATGAATCAAGAATCATGAATTGAATCATGAATCATGAATCATGAATCAAGAATCATGAATTGAATCATGAATCATGAATCATGAATCATGAATCATGAATTGAATCATGAATCATGAATCGAATCATGAATTATGAATCATGAATCATGAATTGAATCAAGAATCGAATCATGAATCATGAATTGAATCATGAATTGAATCATGAATCATGAATCGAATCATGAATCATGAATTGAATCATGAATCGAATCATGAATCATGAATTGAATCATGAATTGAATCAGGAATCATGAATTGAATCATGAATCATGAATCATGAATTGAATCATGAATCATGAATTGAATCATGAATCATGAATCATAAATCGATCCATGAATCATAAATTGAATCCGGAATCGAATCATGAATGGAATCATGAATCATGAATCATGAATCATGAATCGAAACATAAATTATGAATCATGTTTCATGAATTGAATCATGAATCATGAATCCTGAATCGAATCATGAATCATGACTCATGAATTGAATCATGAATTGAATCATGAATCATAAATCATGAATTGAATCATGAATCATGAATTGAATCATGAATCATGAATCATAAATCGAATCATGAATCATGAATTGAATCATGACTCATGAATTATGAATCATGAATTGAATCATGAATCATGAATTATGAATCATAAATTGAATCATGAATTATGAATCATGAATTATGAATTGAATCATGAATTGAATCATGAATCATGAATTGAATCATGAATCATGAATCATAAATTGAATCATCAATCATGAATCATGAATTGAATCATGAATTGAATCATGAATCATGAATTATGAATCGAATCATGAATTGAATAATGAATCATGAATCATGAATCATAAATCATGAATTGAATCATTAATCATGAATTATGAAACATGAATTATGAATCATGAATTGAATCATGAATCATGAATCATGAATTGAATCATGAATCATGATTTGAATCATGAATCATGAATCATGAATCATGAATCGAATCATGAATCATGAATCATTAATCGAATCATGAATCATGAATTGAATCATGAATCATGAATCATGAATCGAATCATGAATCATTAATTGAATCATGAATCATGAATTCAATCATGAATCATGAATTGAATCATGAATCATGAATCGAATTATGAATCATGAATCAAGAATCATGAATCGAATCATGAATCATGAATTAAATCATAAATTATGATTTGAATCAGGAATCGAATCAAGAATTCAATCCTGAATCATAAATCGAATCATGAATCATGAATTGAATCAGGAATCGAATCATGAATTAAATCATGTTTCATGAATTGAATCATGAATCATGAATCCTGAATCGAATCATGAATCATGAATTGAATCATGAATTGAACAATGAATCATAAATCATGAATTGAATCATGAATCATGAATTGAATCATAAATCATGAATTGAATCATGAATCATTAATTGAATCATGAATCATGAATCATAAATCGAATCATGAATCATGAATTGAATCATGTCTCATGAATTATGAATCATGAATTGAATCATGAATCATGAAATACGAATCATAAATTGAATCATGAATCATGAATTATGAATTATGAATTATGAATTGAATCATGAATCATGAATTGAATCATGAATCATGAATCATGAATCATAAATTGAATCATCAATCATGAATCATGAATTGAATCATGAATTGAATCATGAATCATGAATCTTGAATCGAATCATGAATCATGAATCATGAATCGAATCATGAATCATGAATTGAATCATGAATCATGAATCATGAATCGAATCATGAATCACAAATAGAATCATGAATCATGAATCGAATTATGAATCATGAATCAAGAAATATGAATCGAATCATGAATCATGAATTAAATCATGAATTATGATTTGAATCAGGAATCGAATCATGAATTAAATCATGAATCATGAATTGAATCATGAATCATGAATCATGAATGTAATCATGAATCATGAATGTAATCATGAATCATGAATTGAATCATGAATCATGAATCATGAATCATGAATCATGAATTGAATCATGAGTCATGAATCATGAATCATGAACTAAATCATGAATCATATATCATGAATTGAATCATTAATCATGAATTGAATCATGAATCATGAATTGAATCATGAATCATGAATCAAGAATCATGAATCGAAACATGAATCATGAAATGAATCAGGAATCAAGAATCATGAATCATTAATTGAATCATGAATCATGAATCATGAATCGAATAATGAATCATGAATCGTGAATCGTGAATCATGAATTGAATCATGAATCATGAATTTAATCATGAATCATGAATTTAATCATGAATCATAAATTGAATCTTGAATTGAATCATGAATCATGAATCGAATCATGAGTCATAATTTGAATCATGAATCATGAATCATGAATCATAAATTGAATCATAAATCATGAATCATGAATTGAATCATGATTCATTGATCGAATCATGAATCATGAATCATTAATTGAATCATGAATTGAATCATGAATCATGAATCAAATCATGAATCATGAATTGAATCATGAATCATGAATTGAATCATGAATCATGAATCATAAATCGAATCATGAATTGAATCATGAATTGAATCATGAATTGAATCATTAATCATGAATTATGAATCATGAATTGAATCATGAATCATGAATCATGAATTGAATCATGAATCATGAATCATGAATTGAATCATGAATCATGAATTGAATCATGAATCGAATCATGAATCATGAATTGTATCATGAATCATGAATCATGAATTGAATCATGAATCATGAATCATGACTTTAATCATGAATCATGAATCATGAATCATGAATCGAATCATGAATCATGAATCGAATCATGAATCATGAATTGAATCATGAATCATGAATTGAATCATGAATTATGAATTATGAATCATGAATTGAATCATGAATCATGAATCATGAATTGAATCATGAATCATGAATTGAATCATGAATCATGAATCATGAATTGAATCATGAATCATGAATCATGAATTGAATCATGAATCATGAATCATGAATCGAATCATGAATCATGAATTGAATCATGAATCATGAATCATGAATTGAATCATGAATCATGAATAATGAATTGAATCATGAATCATGAATCATGAATCGAATCATGAATCATGAATCGAATCATAAATCATGAATTGAATCATGAATCATAAATCAAGAATCATGAATCGAAACATGAATCATGAATTGAATCATGAATCATGAATCATGAATCATGAATTTAATTATGAATCGAGAATAATGAATCGAATAATGAATCATGAATCATGAATCATGAATTGAATCATGAATCATGAATCAAGAATCATGAATCGAAACATGAATCATGAATTGAATCATGAATCATGAATCATGAATCATGAATTTAATCATGAATCATGAATCATGAATCGAATAATGAATCATGAATCATGAATCATGAATTGAATCATGAATCATGAATTGAATCATGAATCATGAATCGAATCATGAATTGAATCATGAATCATGAATCGAATCATGAATCATAAATTGAATCATGAATCATGAATCATAAATTTAATCATAAATCATGAATCATGAATTGAATCATGAATCAAGAATCGAATCATAAATCATGAATCATGAATTGAATCATGAATTGAATCATGAATCATGAATCGAATCATGAATCGAATCATGAATCATGAATTGTATCATGAATCATGAATCATGAATTGAATCATGAATCATGAATTGAATCATGAATCATGAATCATGAATTGAATCATGAATCATGAATCATGAATCATGAATCAAATCTTGAATCATGAATCATGAATCGAATCATGAATCAAGAATTGAATCATGAATCATGAATTATGAATCATGAATTGAATCATGAATCATGAATCATGAATTGAATCATGAATCATGAATCATGAATTGAATCATGAATCATGAATCATGAATCATGAATCAAATCATGAATCATGAATCATGAATCGAATCATGAATCATGAATTGAATCATGAATCATGAATCATGAATTGAATCATGAATCATGAATTCAATCATGAATCATGAATCGTGAATCATGAATCGAATCATGAATCTTGAATTGAATCATGAATCATGAATCATAAATCATAAATTGAATCATAAATCATGAATCATGAATTGAATTGAATGAATGGAATCATGAATCATGAATCATAAATCGAATCATGAATTGAATCATGAATTGAATCATGAATTGAATCATTAATCATGAATTATGAATCATGAATTGAATCATGAATCATGAATCATGAATTGAATCATGAATCATGAATCATGAATTGAATCATGAATCATGAATTGAATCATGAATCGAATCATGAATCATGAATTGTATCATGAATCATGAATCATGAATTGAATCATGAATCATGAATCATGACTTTAATCATGAATCATGAATCATCATGAATCATGAATCGAATCATGAATCATGAATCGAATCATGAATCATGAATCGAATCATGAATCATGAATCGAATCATGAATCATGAATTGAATCATGAATCATGAATTGAATCATGAATTATGAATTATGAATCATGAACTGAATCATGAATCATGAATCATGAATTGAATCATGAATCATGAATTGAATCATGAATCATGAATCATGAATTGAATCATGAATCATGAATCATGAATTGAATCATGAATCATGAATCATGAATCGAATCATGAATCATGAATTGAATCATGAATCATGAATCATGAATTGAATCATGAATCATGAATCATGAATTGAATCATGAATCATGAATCATGAATCGAATCATGAATCATGAATCGAATCATAAATCATGAATTGAATCATGAATCATAAATCAAGAATCATGAATCGAAACATGAATCATGAATTGAATCATGAAGCATGAATCATGAATCATGAATTGAATCATGAATCGAGAATAATGAATCGAATAATGAATCATGAATCATGAATCATGAATTGAATCATGAATCATGAATCAAGAATCATGAATCGAAACATGAATCATGAATTGAATCATGAATCATGAATCATGAATCATGAATTGAATCATGAATCATGAATCATGAATCGAATAATGAATCATGAATCATGAATCATGAATTGAATCATGAATCATGAATTGAATCATGAATCATGAATCGAATCATGAATTGAATCATGAATCATGAATCGAATCATGAATCATAAATTGAATCATGAATCATGAATCATAAATTTAATCATAAATCATGAATCATGAATTGAATCATGAATCAAGAATCGAATCATAAATCATGAATCATGAATTGAATCATGAATTGAATCATGAATCGAATCATGAATCGAATCATGAATCATGAATTGAATCATGAATCATGAATTGTATCATGAATCATGAATCATGAATTGAATCATGAATCATGAATTGAATCATGAATCATGAATCATGAATTGAATCATGAATCATGAATCATGAATCATGAATCAAATCTTGAATCATGAATCATGAATCGAATCATGAATCAAGAATTGAATCATGAATCATGAATTATGAATCATGAATTGAATCATGAATCATGAATCATGAATTGAATCATGAATCATGAATCATGAATTGAATCATGAATCATGAATCATGAATTGAATCATGAATCATGAATCATGAATCATGAATCAAATCATGAATCATGAATCATGAATCGAATCATGAATCATGAATTGAATCATGAATCATGAATCATGAATTGAATCATGAATCATGAATCATGAATTGAATCATGAATCATGAATTCAATCATGAATCATGAATCGTGAATCATGAATCGAATCATGAATCATGAATCATAAATCGAATCATGAATTGAATCATGAATTGAATCATGAATTGAATCATTAATCATGAATTATGAATCATGAATTGAATCATGAATCATGAATCATGAATTGAATCATGAATCATGAATCATGAATTGAATCATGAATCATGAATTGAATCATGAATCGAATCATGAATCATGAATTGTATCATGAATCATGAATCATGAATTGAATCATGAATCATGAATCATGACTTTAATCATGAATCATGAATCATGAATCATGAATCGAATCATGAATCATGAATCGAATCATGAATCATGAATTGAATCATGAATCATGAATTGAATCATGAATTATGAATTATGAATCATGAATTGAATCATGAATCATGAATCATGAATTGAATCATGAATCATGAATTGAATCATGAATCATGAATCATGAATTGAATCATGAATCATGAATCATGAATTGAATCATGAATCATGAATCATGAATCGAATCATGAATCATGAATTGAATCATGAATCATGAATCATGAATTGAATCATGAATCATGAATCATGAATTGAATCATGAATCATGAATCATGAATTGAATCATGAATCATGAATCATAAATCGAATCATGAATTGAATCATGAATTGAATCATGAATTGAATCATTAATCATGAATTATGAATCATGAATTGAATCATGAATCATGAATCATGAATTGAATCATGAATCATGAATTGAATCATGAATCATGAATTGAATCATGAATCGAATCATGAATCATGAATTGTATCATGAATCATGAATCATGAATTGAATCATGAATCATGAATCATGACTTTAATCATGAATCATGAATCATGAATCATGAATCGAATCATGAATCATGAATCGAATCATGAATCATGAATTGAATCATGAATCATGAATTGAATCATGAATTATGAATTATGAATCATGAATTGAATCATGAATCATGAATCATGAATTGAATCATGAATCATGAATTGAATCATGAATCATGAATCATGAATTGAATCATGAATCATGAATCATGAATTGAATCATGAATCATGAATCATGAATCGAATCATGAATCATGAATTGAATCATGAATCATGAATCATGAATTGAATCATGAATCATAAATCATGAATTGAATCATGAATCATGAATCATGAATCGAATCATGAATCATGAATCGAATCATAAATCATGAATTGAATCATGAATCATAAATCAAGAATCATGAATCGAAACATGAATCATGAATTGAATCATGAATCATGAATCATGAATCATGAATTGAATCATGAATCGAGAATAATGAATCGAATGATGAATCATGAATCATGAATCATGAATTGAATCATGAATCATGAATCAAGAATCATGAATCGAAACATGAATCATGAATTGAATCATGAATCATGAATCATGAATCATGAATTGAATCATGAATCATGAATCATGAATCGAATAATGAATCATGAATCATGAATTGAATCATGAATCATGAATTGAATCATGAATCATGAATCGAATCATGAATTGAATCATGAATCATGAATCGAATCATGAATCATAAATTGAATCATGAATCATGAATCATAAATTTAATCATAAATCATGAATCATGAATTGAATCATGAATCAAGAATCGAATCATAAATCATGAATCATGAATTGAATCATGAATTGAATCATGAATCATGAATCGAATCATGAATCGAATCATGAATCATGAATCGAATCATGAATCATAAATTGAATCATGAATCATGAATCATAAATTTAATCATAAATCATGAATCATGAATTGAATCATGAATCAAGAATCGAATCATAAATCATGAATCATGAATTGAATCATGAATTGAATCATGAATCGAATCATGAATCGAATCATGAATCATGAATTGAATCATGAATCATGAATTGTATCATGAATCATGAATCATGAATTGAATCATGAATCATGAATTGAATCATGAATCATGAATCATGAATTGAATCATGAATCATGAATCATGAATCATGAATCAAATCTTGAATCATGAATCATGAATCGAATCATGAATCAAGAATTGAATCATGAATCATGAATTATGAATCATGAATTGAATCATGAATCATGAATCATGAATTGAATCATGAATCATGAATCATGAATTGAATCATGAATCATGAATCATGAATTGAATCATGAATCATGAATCATGAATCATGAATCAAATCATGAATCATGAATCATGAATCGAATCATGAATCATGAATTGAATCATGAATCATGAATCATGAATTGAATCATGAATCATGAATCATGAATTGAATCATGAATCATGAATTCAATCATGAATCATGAATCGTGAATCATGAATCGAATCATGAATCATGAATCATAAATCGAATCATGAATTGAATCATGAATTGAATCATGAATTGAATCATTAATCATGAATTATGAATCATGAATTGAATCATGAATCATGAATCATGAATTGAATCATGAATCATGAATCATGAATTGAATCATGAATCATGAATTGAATCATGAATCGAATCATGAATCATGAATTGTATCATGAATCATGAATCATGAATTGAATCATGAATCATGAATCATGACTTTAATCATGAATCATGAATCATGAATCATGAATCGAATCATGAATCATGAATCGAATCATGAATCATGAATTGAATCATGAATCATGAATTGAATCATGAATTATGAATTATGAATCATGAATTGAATCATGAATCATGAATCATGAATTGAATCATGAATCATGAATTGAATCATGAATCATGAATCATGAATTGAATCATGAATCATGAATCATGAATTGAATCATGAATCATGAATCATGAATCGAATCATGAATCATGAATTGAATCATGAATCATGAATCATGAATTGAATCATGAATCATGAATCATGAATTGAATCATGAATCATGAATCATGAATTGAATCATGAATCATGAATCATAAATCGAATCATGAATTGAATCATGAATTGAATCATGAATTGAATCATTAATCATGAATTATGAATCATGAATTGAATCATGAATCATGAATCATGAATTGAATCATGAATCATGAATTGAATCATGAATCATGAATTGAATCATGAATCGAATCATGAATCATGAATTGTATCATGAATCATGAATCATGAATTGAATCATGAATCATGAATCATGACTTTAATCATGAATCATGAATCATGAATCATGAATCGAATCATGAATCATGAATCGAATCATGAATCATGAATTGAATCATGAATCATGAATTGAATCATGAATTATGAATTATGAATCATGAATTGAATCATGAATCATGAATCATGAATTGAATCATGAATCATGAATTGAATCATGAATCATGAATCATGAATTGAATCATGAATCATGAATCATGAATTGAATCATGAATCATGAATCATGAATCGAATCATGAATCATGAATTGAATCATGAATCATGAATCATGAATTGAATCATGAATCATAAATCATGAATTGAATCATGAATCATGAATCATGAATCGAATCATGAATCATGAATCGAATCATAAATCATGAATTGAATCATGAATCATAAATCAAGAATCATGAATCGAAACATGAATCATGAATTGAATCATGAATCATGAATCATGAATCATGAATTGAATCATGAATCGAGAATAATGAATCGAATGATGAATCATGAATCATGAATCATGAATTGAATCATGAATCATGAATCAAGAATCATGAATCGAAACATGAATCATGAATTGAATCATGAATCATGAATCATGAATCATGAATTGAATCATGAATCATGAATCATGAATCGAATAATGAATCATGAATCATGAATTGAATCATGAATCATGAATTGAATCATGAATCATGAATCGAATCATGAATTGAATCATGAATCATGAATCGAATCATGAATCATAAATTGAATCATGAATCATGAATCATAAATTTAATCATAAATCATGAATCATGAATTGAATCATGAATCAAGAATCGAATCATAAATCATGAATCATGAATTGAATCATGAATTGAATCATGAATCATGAATCGAATCATGAATCGAATCATGAATCATGAATCGAATCATGAATCATGAATTGTATCATGAATCATGAATCATGAATTGAATCATGAATCATGAATTGAATCATGAATCATGAATCATGAATTGAATCATGAATCATGAATCATGAATCATGAATCAAATCTTGAATCATGAATCATGAATCGAATCATGAATCAAGAATTGAATCATGAATCATGAATTATGAATCATGAATTGAATCATGAATCATGAATCAAGAATCGAATCATAAATCATGAATCATGAATTGAATCATGAATTGAATCATGAATCATGAATCGAATCATGAATCGAATCATGAATCATGAATCGAATCATGAATCATGAATTGTATCATGAATCATGAATCATGAATTGAATCATGAATCATGAATTGAATCATGAATCATGAATCATGAATTGAATCATGAATCATGAATCATGAATCATGAATCAAATCTTGAATCATGAATCATGAATCGAATCATGAATCAAGAATTGAATCATGAATCATGAATTATGAATCATGAATTGAATCATGAATCATGAATCATGAATTGAATCATGAATCATGAATCATGAATCATGAATCATGAATTGAATCATGAATCATGAATCATGAATTGAATCATGAATCATGAATCATGAATCATGAATCAAATCATGAATCATGAATCATGAATCGAATCATGAATCATGAATTGAATCATGAATCATGAATCATGAATTGAATCATGAATCATGAATTCAATCATGAATCATGAATCGTGAATCATGAATCGAATCATGAATCTTGAATTGAATCATAAATCATGAATCATAAATCATAAATTGAATCATAAATCATGAATCATGAATTGAATTGAATGAATGGAATCATGAATCATGAATCATAAATCGAATCATGAATCATGAATTGAATCATGAATCATGAATCATAAATCATAAATTGAATCATAAATCATGAATCATGAATTGAATCATGAATTGAATCATGAATCATGAATCGAATAATGAATCATGAATCATGAATTGAATCATGAATTGAATCATGAATCATGAATCGAATCATGAATCTTGAATTGAATCATGAATTGAATCATGAATTGAATAATGAATCATAAATCATGAATTGAATCATGAATCATGAATTGAATCATGAATCATGAATCATAAATCGAATCATGAATCATGAATTGAATCATGTCTCATGAATTATGAATCATGAATTGAATCATGAATCATGAATTACGAATCATAAATTGAATCATGAATCATGAATCTTGAATCGAATCATGAATCATGAATCATGAATCGAATCATGAATCATGAATTGAATCATGAATCATGAATCATGAATCGAATCATGAATCACGAATTGAATCATGAATCATGAATCGAATTATGAATCATGAATCAAGAATCATGAATCGAATCATGAATCATGAATTAAATCACGAATTATGATTTGAATCAGGAATCGAATCATGAATTAAATCATGAATCATGAATTGAATCATGAATCATGAATCAGGAATGTAATCATGAATCATGAATGTAATCATGAATCATGAATTGAATCATGAATCATGAATCATGAAATGAATCATGAATCATGAATCATGAATCATGAATTGAATCATGAGTCATGAATCATGAACTAAATCATGAATCATATATCATGAATTGAATCATTAATCATGAATTGAATCATGAATCATGAATTGAATCATGAATCATGAATCAAGAATCATGAATCGAAACATGAATCATGAAATGAATCAGGAATCATGAATCATGAATCATGAATTGAATCATGAATCATGAATCATGAATCATGAATCGAATAATGAATCATGAATCGTGAATCATGAATTGAATCATGAATCATGAATTTAATCATGAATCATGAATTGAATCTTGAATTGAATCATGAATCATGAATCGAATCATGAGTCATAATTTGAATCATGAATCATGAATCATGAATCATAAATTGAATCATAAATCATGAATCATGAATTGAATCATGAATCATTGATCGAATCATGAATCATGAATCATTAATTGAATCATGAATCATGAATCAAATCATGAATCATGAATTGAATCATGAATCATGAATCATAAATCGAATCATGAATTGAATCATGAATTGAATCATGAATTGAATCATTAATCATGAATTATGAATCATGAATTGAATCATGAATCATGAATCATGAATTGAATCATGAATCATGAATCATGAATTGAATCATGAATCATGAATTGAATCATGAATCGAATCATGAATCATGAATTGTATCATAAATCATGAATCATGAATTGAATCATGAATCATGAATCATGACTTTAATCATGAATCATGAATCATGAATCATGAATCGAATCATGAATCATGAATCATGAATCGAATCATGAATCATGAATTGAATCATGAATCATGAATTGAATCATGAATTATGAATTATGAATCATGAATTGAATCATGAATCATGAATCATGAATTGAATCATGAATCATGAATTGAATCATGAATCATGAATCATGAATTGAATCATGAATCATGAATCATGAATCATGAATTGAATCATGAATCATGAATCATGAATCGAATCATGAATCATGAATTGAATCATGAATCATGAATCATGAATTGAATCATGAATCATGAATCATGAATTGAATCATGAATCATGAATCATGAATTGAATCATGAATCAAGAATCGAATCATGAATCATGAATTGAATCATGAATCATAAATCAAGAATCATGAATCGAAACATGAATCATGAATTGAATCATGAATCATGAATCATGAATCATGAATTGAATCATGAATCGAGAATAATGAATCGAATAATGAATCATGAATCATGAATCATGAATTGAATCATGAATCATGAATCAAGAATCATGAATCGAAACATGAATCATGAATTGAATCATGAATCATGAATCATGAATCATGAATTGAATCATGAATCATGAATCATGAATCGAATAATGAATCATGAATCATGAATCATGAATTGAATCATGAATCATGAATTGAATCATGAATCATGAATCGAATCATGAATTGAATCATGAATCATGAATCGAATCATGAATCATAAATTGAATCATGAATCATGAATCATAAATTTACTCATAAATCATGAATCATGAATTGAATCATGAATCAAGAATCGAATCATAAATCATGAATCATGAATTGAATCATGAATTGAATCATGAATCATGAATCGAATCATGAATCGAATCATGAATCATGAATCATGAATTGTATCATGAATCATGAATCATGAATTGAATCATGAATCATGAATCATGAATTGAATCATGAATCATGAATCATGAATCATAAATCAAATCTTGAATCATGAATCATGAATCGAATCATGAATCAAGAATTGAATCATGAATCATGAATTATGAATCATGAATTGAATCATGAATCATGAATCATGAATTGAATCATGAATCATGAATCATGAATTGAATCATGAATTGAATCATGAATCATGAATCATGAATCATGAATCGAATCATGAATCATGAATCATGAATCGAATCATGAATCATGAATTGAATCATGAATCATGAATCATGAATTGAATCATGAATCATGAATTCAATCATGAATCATGAATCGTGAATCATGAATCGAATCATGAATCTTGAATTGAATCATGAATCATGAATCATAAATCATAAATTGAATCATAAATCATGAATCATGAATTGAATTGAATGAATGGAATCATGAATCATGAATCATAAATCGAATCATGAATCATGAATTGAATCATGAATCATGAATCATAAATCATAAATTGAATCATAAATCATGAATCATGAATTGAATCATGAATTGAATCATGAATCATTAATCGAATAATGAATCATGAATCATGAATTGAATCATGAATTGAATCATGAATCATGAATCGAATCATGAATCTTGAATTGAATCATGAATTGAATCATGAATTGAATCATGAATCATGAATTGAATCATGAATCATGAATCATAAATCATAAATTGAATCATAAATCATGAATCATGAATTGAATCATGAATCATGAATCGAATCATAAATCATGAATCATGAATTAAATCATGAATTGAATCATGAATCATGAATCGAATCATGAATCATGAATTGAATCATAAATCGAATCATGAATTGAATCAATAATCATGAATTGAATCATGAATCATGAATTGAATCATGAATCATGAATTATGAATCATGAATTGAATCATGAATCATGAATCATGAAATGAATCATGAATCATGAATTATGAATCATGAATCATGAATTGAGTCATGAATCATGAATTGAATCATGAATCATGAATAATGAATTGAATCATGAATCATAAATCATGAATCATAAATTGAATCATGAATCATGAATCGAATCATGAATCATGAATCATGAATTGAATCATGAATCATGAATCATGAATCATGAATCATGAATCATGAATCGAATAATGAATCATGAATCCTGAATCGAATCATGAATCATGAATTGAATCATGAATCATGAATTATGAATTATGAATTGAATCATGAATCATGAATCATGAATTGAATCATGAATCATGAATCATAAATTGAATCATGAATCATGAATCATAAATCATGAATCGAATCATGAATCATGAATCATGAATCATGAATCGAATCATGAATCATGAATTAAATCATGAATCATGAATTATGAATCATGAATTGAATCATGAATCATGAATCATGAATTGAATCATGAATCATGAATCATGAATTGAATCATGAATCATGAATCATGAATTGAATCATGAATCATGAATTGAATCATGAATCATGAATCATGAATTGAATCATGAATCATGAATCATGAATTGAATCATGAATCATGAATCAAGAATCATGAATCGAGACATGAATCATGAATTGAATCATAAATCATGAATCATGAATCATGAATTGAATCATGAATCATGAATCATGTATTGAATCATAAATCATGAATCATAAATCATGAATTGAATCATGAATCATGAATCATGAATCGAATCATGTATCATGAATCAAGAATCATGAATCGAATCATGAATTGAATCATAAATCATGAATCATGAATCATGAATTGAATCATGAATCATGAATCATGTATTGAATCATAAATCATGAATCATAAATCATGAATTGAATCATGAATCATGAATCATGAATCGAATCATGTATCATGAATCAAGAATCATGAATCGAATCATGAATTGAATCATGAATCATGAATCATGAGTCATGAATTGAATCATGAATCATGAATCGAATCATGAATCATGAATCATGAATCATGAATTGAATCATGAATCGAATCATGAATCATGAATTGAATCATGAATTGAATCATGAATCATGAATCGAATCATGAATCATGTATTAAATAATAAATTGAAAAATGAATCATGAATCGAATCATGAATTGAATCAGGAATCATGAATTGAAACATGAATCATGAATCATGAATTGAATCATGAATCATGAATCATAAATTGAATCATCAATCATGAATCATGAATTGAATCATGAATTAAATCATGAATCATGAATCATGAATTAAATCATGAATCATGAATCATGAATCGAATCATGATTTGAATAATGAATCATGAATCATAAATCATAAATCATGAATTGAATCATTAATCATGAATTATGAAACATGAATTGAATCATGAATCTTGAATCATGAATCATGAATCGAATCATGAATCATGAATCATGAATCGAATCATGAATCATGAATTGAATCATGAATCATGAATCATGAATTGAATCAGGAATCATGAATCATGAATCATGAATCGAATCATGAATCATGAATCAAGAATCATGAATCATGAATTGAATCATGAATCATGAATCATGAATCGAATCATGAATCATGAATTGAATCATGAATCATGAATCATGAATTGAATCATGAATCATGAATCATGAATTGAATCATGAATCATGAATCATGAATTGAATCATGAATCAAGAATCGAATCATGAATCATGAATTGAATCATGAATCATAAATCAAGAATCATGAATCGAAACATGAATCATGAATTGAATCATGAATCATGAATCATGAATCATGAATTGAATCATGAATCGAGAATAATGAATCGAATAATGAATCATGAATCATGAATCATGAATTGAATCATGAATCATGAATCAAGAATCATGAATCGAAACATGAATCATGAATTGAATCATGAATCATGAATCATGAATCATGAATTGAATCATGAATCATGAATCATGAATCGAATAATGAATCATGAATCATGAATCATGAATTGAATCATGAATCATGAATTGAATCATGAATCATGAATCGAATCATGAATTGAATCATGAATCATGAATCGATTCATGAATCATAAATTGAATCATGAATCATGAATCATAAATTTAATCATAAATCATGAATCATGAATTGAATCATGAATCAAGAATCGAATCATAAATCATGAATCATGAATTGAATCATGAATTGAATCATGAATCATGAATCGAATCATGAATCGAATCATGAATCATGAATCATGAATTGTATCATGAATCATGAATCATGAATTGAATCATGAATCATGAATCATGAATTGAATCATGAATCATGAATCATGAATCATAAATCAAATCTTGAATCATGAATCATGAATCGAATCATGAATCAAGAATTGAATCATGAATCATGAATTATGAATCATGAATTGAATCATGAATCATGAATCATGAATTGAATCATGAATCATGAATCATGAATTGAATCATGAATTGAATCATGAATCATGAATCATGAATCATGAATCGAATCATGAATCATGAATCATGAATCGAATCATGAATCATGAATTGAATTATGAATCATGAATCATGAATTGAATCATGAATCATGAATTCAATCATGAATCATGAATCGTGAATCATGAATCGAATCATGAATCTTGAATTGAATCATGAATCATGAATCATAAATCATAAATTGAATCATAAATCATGAATCATGAATTGAATTGAATGAATGGAATCATGAATCATGAATCATAAATCGAATCATGAATCATGAATTGAATCATGAATCATGAATCATAAATCATAAATTGAATCATAAATCATGAATCATGAATTGAATCATGAATTGAATCATGAATCATTAATCGAATAATGAATCATGAATCATGAATTGAATCATGAATTGAATCATGAATCATGAATCGAATCATGAATCTTGAATTGAATCATGAATTGAATCATGAATTGAATCATGAATCATGAATTGAATCATGAATCATGAATCATAAATCATAAATTGAATCATAAATCATGAATCATGAATTGAATCATGAATCATGAATCGAATCATAAATCATGAATCATGAATTGAATCATGAATTGAATCATGAATCATGAATCGAATCATGAATCATGAATTGAATCATAAATCGAATCATGAATTGAATCAATAATCATGAATTGAATCATGAATCATGAATTGAATCATGAATCATGAATTATGAATCATGAATTGAATCATGAATCATGAATCATGAAATGAATCATGAATCATGAATTATGAATCATGAATCATGAATTGAGTCATGAATCATGAATTGAATCATGAATCATGAATAATGAATTGAATCATGAATCATAAATCATGAATCATAAATTGAATCATGAATCGAATCATGAATCATGAATCATGAATTGAATCATGAATCATGAATCATGAATCATGAATCATGAATCATGAATCATGAATCGAATCATGAATCATGAATCCTGAATCGAATCATGAATCATGAATTGAATCATGAATCATGAATTATGAATTATGAATTGAATCATGAATCATGAATCATGAATTGAATCATGAATCATAAATTGAATCATGAATCATGAATCATAAATCATGAATCGAATCATGAATCATGAATCATGAATCATGAATCGAATCATGAATCATGAATTAAATCATGAATCATGAATTATGAATCATGAATTGAATCATGAATCATGAATCATGAATTGAATCATGAATCCTGAATCATGAATTGAATCATGAATCATGAATCATGAATTGAATCATGAATCATGAATTGAATCATGAATCATGAATCATGAATTGAATCATGAATCATGAATCATGAATTGAATCATGAATCATGAATCAAGAATCATGAATCGAGACATGAATCATGAATTGAATCATAAATCATGAATCATGAATCATGAATTGAATCATGAATCATGAATCATGTATTGAATCATAAATCATGAATCATAAATCATGAATTGAATCATGAATCATGAATCATGAATCGAATCATGTATCATGAATCAAGAATCATGAATCGAATCATGAATTGAATCATAAATCATGAATCATGAATCATGAATTGAATCATGAATCATGAATCATGTATTGAATCATAAATCATGAATCATAAATCATGAATTGAATCATGAATCATGAATCATGAATCGAATCATGTATCATGAATCAAGAATCATGAATCGAATCATGAATTGAATCATGAATCATGAATCATGAATCATGAATTGAATCATGAATCATGAATCGAATCATGAATCATGAATCATGAATCATGAATTGAATCATGAATCGAATCATGAATCATGAATTGAATCATGAATTGAATCATGAATCATGAATCGAATCATGAATCATGTATTAAATAATAAATTTAAAAAATGAATCATGAATCGAATCATGAATTGAATCAGGAATCATGAATTGAAACATGAATCATGAATCATGAATTAAATCATGAATCATGAATCATGAATCGAATCATGATTTGAATAATGAATCATGAATCATAAATCATAAATCATGAATTGAATCATTAATCATGAATTATGAAACATGAATTGAATCATGAATCTTGAATCATGAATCATGAATCGAATCATGAATCATGAATCATGAATCGAATCATGAATCATGAATTGAATCATGAATCATGAATCATGAATTGAATCAGGAATCATGAATCATGAATCATGAATCGAATCATGAATCATGAATCAAGAATCATGAATCAAATCATGAATTGAATCATGAATCATGAATTGAATCATGAATCATGTATCATGTATTGAATCATAAATCATGAATCATAAATCATGAATTGAATCATGAATCAAGAATCATGAATCAAATCATGAATCATGAATTATATCATGAATCATGAATCATGTATTGAATCATGAATCATGAATCATAAATCATGAATTGAATCATAAATCATGAATCATGAATCGAATCATGAATTGAATCATGAATCATGAATCATGAATCGAATCATGAATCATGAATCAAGAATCATGAATCGAATCATGAATTGAATCATGAATCATGAATCATGAATCATGAATCATGAATCATGAATTGAATCATGAATCATGAATCGAATCATGAATCATGAATTGAATCATGAATCGAATCATGAATCATGAATTGAATCATGAATTGAATCATGAATCATGAATCGAATCATGAATCATGAATTAAATAATAAATTGAATCATGAATCATGAATCGAATCATGAATTGAATCAGGAATCATGAATTGAATCATGAATCATGAATCATGAATTAAATCATGAATCATGAATCATAAATCGATCCATGAATCATGAATTGAATCAGGAATCGAATCATGAATTCAATCATGAATCAATAATCATGAATCGAAACATAAATTATGAATCATGTTTCATGAATTGAATCATGAAACATGAATCCTGAATCGAATTTTGAATCATGAATCATGAATTGAATCATGAATTGAATCATAAATCATGAATCATGAATTGAATCATGAATCATGAATTGAATCATGAATCATGAATCATAAATCGAATCATGAATCATGAATTGAATCATGACTCATAAATTATAAATCATGAATTGAATCATGAATCATGAATTATGAATCATGAATTGAATCATGAATCATGAATCATGAATTGAATCATGAATTGAATCATGAATCATGAATTGATTCATGAATCATGAATCATGAATCATGAATTATGAATCATGAATCATAAATTGAATCATCAATCATGAATCATGAATTGAATCATGAATTGAATCATAAATCATGAATCATGAATTGAATCATGAATCATGAATCATGAATTGAATCATGAATCATGAATTCAATCATGAACCATGAATTGAATCATGAATCATGAATCATGAATCAAATCATAAATCATGAATTATGAATTGAATCATAAATCATGAATCAAGAATCAAATCATGAATCATGAATCATGAATCAAGAATCATGAATCAAATCATGAATCATGAATTGAATCATGAATCATGAATCATGATTCATGAATCATAAATTGAATCATGAATCATGAATCATGAATTGAATCATCAATCATGAATCATGAATCGAATAAGGAATCATGAATCATGAATCATGAATTGAATCATGAATCATGAATCAAATCATGAAACATGAGTTGAATCATGAATGTAATCATGAATTATGAATCGAATCATGAATCATGAATCATGAATCATAAATTGAATCATGAATCATGAATTGAATCATGAATCATAAATTGAATCATGAATCATGAATCATGAATCGAATCATGAATCATGAATCATGAATCATAAATTGAATCATGAATCGAATCATGAATCATAAATTGAATCATGAATCATGAATCATGAATCGAATCATAAATCATGAATTGAATCATGAATCATGAATCATGAATTGAATCATAAATCATGAATCATGAATTGAATCATAAATCATGAATCAAGAATCAAATCATGAATTATGAATCAAGAATCATGAATCAAATCATGAATCATGAATTGAATCATAAATCATGAATCAAGAATCATGAATCATGAATCATGAATCAAGAATCATGAATCAAATCATGAATCATGGATTGAATCATGAATCATGAATCATGAATCATGAATCATGAATCAAATCATGAATCATGAATTATGAATCATGAATTGAATCATGAATTGAATCATGAATCCTGAATCGAATCATGAATCATGAATTGAATAATGAATTGAATAATGAATCATAAATCATGAATTGAATCATGAATCATGAATTGAATCATGAATCATGAATCATAAATCGAATCATGAATCATGAATTGAATCATGTCTCATGAATTATGAATCATGAATTGAATCATGAATCATGAATTACGAATCATAAATTGAATCATGAATCATGAATTATGAATTATGAATTATGAATTGAATCATGAATCATGAATTGAATCATGAATCATGAATCATGAATCATAAATTGAATCATCAATCATGAATCATGAATTGAATCATGAATTGAATCATGAATCATGAATCTTGAATCGAATCATGAATCATGAATCATGAATCGAATCATGAATCATGAATTGAATCATGAATCATGAATCATGAATCGAATCATGAATCACGAATTGAATCATGAATCATGAATCGAATTATGAATCATGAATTAAATCATGAATTATGATTTGAATCAGGAATC
The DNA here is from genome assembly GCA_036250195.1 of Mixophyes australis. Lineage (NCBI taxonomy): Eukaryota > Metazoa > Chordata > Amphibia > Anura > Limnodynastidae > Mixophyes > Mixophyes australis. Next base: position 781,388 of record JAVHZZ010000043.1, on the reverse strand, counting down.
GAATCATGAATTAAATCATGAATCATGAATTGAATCATGAATCATGAATCATGAATGTAATCATGAATCATGAATGTAATCATGAATCATGAATTGAATCATGAATCATGAATCATGAAATGAATCATGAATCATGAATCATGAATCATGAATTGAATCATGAGTCATGAATCATGAATCATGAACTAAATCATGAATCATATATCATGAATTGAATCATTAATCATGAATTGTATCATGAATCATGAATTGAATCATGAATCATGAATCAAGAATCATGAATCGAAACATGAATCATGAAATGAATCAGGAATCATGAATCATGAATCATGAATTGAATCATGAATCATGAATCATGAATCGAATAATGAATCATGAATCGTGAATCATGAATTGAATCATGAATCATGAATTTAATCATGAATCATGAATTGAATCTTGAATTGAATCATGAATCATGAATCGAATCATGAGTCATAATTTGAATCATGAATCATGAATCATGAATCATAAATTGAATCATAAATCATGAATCATGAATTGAATCATGAATCATTGATCGAATCATGAATCATGAATCATTAATTGAATCATGAAATGAATCATGAATCATGAATCAAATCATGAATCATGAATTGAATCATGAATCATGAATTGAATCATGAATCATGAATCATAAATCGAATCATGAATTGAATCATGAATTGAATCATGAATTGAATCATTAATCATGAATTATGAATCATGAATTGAATCATGAATCATGAATCATGAATTGAATCATGAATCATGAATCATGAATTGAATCATGAATCATGAATTGAATCATGAATCGAATCATGAATCATGAATTGTATCATGAATCATGAATCATGAATTAAATCATGAATCATGAATCATGACTTTAATCATGAATCATGAATCATGAATCATGAATCGAATCATGAATCATGAATCATGAATCATGAATCGAATCATGAATCATGAATTGAATCATGAATCATGAATTGAATCATGAATTATGAATTATGAATCATGAATTGAATCATGAATCATGAATTGAATCATGAATCATGAATTGAATCATGAATCATGAATCATGAATTGAATCATGAATCATGAATCATGAATTGAATCATGAATCAAGAATCATGAATCGAATCATGAATCATGAATTGAATCATGAATCATGAATCATGAATTGAATCATGAATCATGAATCATGAATTGAATCATGAATCATGAATCATGAATTGAATCATGAATCATGAATCATGAATCGAATCATGAATCATGAATCGAATCATGAATCATGAATTGAATCATGAATCATAAATCAAGAATCATGAATCGAAACATGAATCATGAATTGAATCATGAATCATGAATCATGAATCATGAATTGAATCATGAATCGAGAATAATGAATCGAATAATGAATCATGAATCATGAATCATGAATTGAATCATGAATCATGAATCAAGAATCATGAATCGAAACATGAATCATGAATTGAATCATGAATCATGAATCATGAATCATGAATCATGAATCATGAATTGAATCATGAATCATGAATCATGAATCGAATAATGAATCATGAATCATGAATCATGAATTGAATCATGAATCATGAATTGAATCATGAATCATGAATCGAATCATGAATTGAATCATGAATCATGAATCGAATCATGAATCATAAATTGAATCATGAATCATGAATCATAAATTTAATCATAAATCATGAATCATGAATTGAATCATGAATCAAGAATCGAATCATAAATCATGAATCATGAATTGAATCATGAATTGAATCATGAATCATGAATCGAATCATGAATCGAATCATGAATCATGAATCGAATCATGAATCATGAATTGTATCATGAATCATGAATCATGAATTGAATCATGAATCATGAATCATGAATTGAATCATGAATCATGAATCATGAATCATGAATCAAATCTTGAATCATGAATCATGAATCGAATCATGAATCAAGAATTGAATCATGAATCATGAATTATGAATCATGAATTGAATCATGAATCATGAATCATGAATTGAATCATGAATCATGAATTGAATCATGAATCATGAATCATGAATTGAATCATGAATCATGAATCATGAATCATGAATCGAATCATGAATCATGAATCATGAATCGAATCATGAATCATGAATTGAATCATGAATCATGAATCATGAATTGAATCATGAATCATGAATTCAATCATGAATCATGAATCGTAAATCATGAATCGAATCATGAATCTTGAATTGAATCATGAATCATGAATCATAAATCATAAATTGAATCATAAATCATGAATCATGAATTGAATTGAATGAATGGAATCATGAATCATGAATCATAAATCGAATCATGAATCATGAATTGAATCATGAATCATGAATCATAAATCATAAATTGAATCATAAATCATGAATCATGAATTGAATCATGAATTAAATCATGAATCATGAATCGAATAATGAATCATGAATCATGAATTGAATCATGAATTGAATCATGAATCATGAATCGAATCATGAATCTTAAATTGAATCATGAATTGAATCATGAATTGAATCATGAATCATGAATTGAATCATGAATCATGAATCATAAATCATAAATTGAATCATAAATCATGAATCATGAATTGAATCATGAATCATGAATCGAATCATAAATCATGAATCATGAATTGAATCATGAATTGAATCATGAATCATAAATCGAATCATGAATCATGAATTGAATCATAAATCGAATCATGAATTGAATCAATAATCATGAATTGAATCATGAATCATGAATTGAATCATGAATCATGAATTATGAATCATGAATTGAATCATGAATCATGAATCATGAAATGAATCATGAATCATGAATTATGAATCATGAATCATGAATTGAATCATGAATCATGAATTGAATCATGAATCATGAATAATGAATTGAATCATGAATCATAAATCATGAATCATAAATTGAATCATGAATCATGAATCGAATCATGATTTGAATAATGAATCATGAATCATAAATCATAAATCATGAATTGAATCATTAATCATGAATTATGAAACATGAATTGAATCATGAATCTTGAATCATGAATCATGAATCGAATCATGAATCATGAATCATGAATCGAATCATGAATCATGAATTGAATCATGAATCATGAATCATGAATTGAATCAGGAATCATGAATCATGAATCATGAATCGAATCATGAATCATGAATCAAGAATCATGAATCAAATCATGAATTGAATCATGAATCATGAATTGAATCATGAATCATGAATCATGTATTGAATCATGAATCATGAATCATAAATTATGAATTGAATCATGAATCATGAATCATGAATCGAATCATGAATCATGAATTGAATCATGAATCATGAATCATGAATCGAATCATGAATCATGAAACAAGAATCATGAATTATATCATGAATCATGAATCATGTATTGAATCATGAATCATGAATCGAATCATGAATCATGAATCAAGAATCATGAATCGAATCATGAATTGAATCATGAATCATGAATCGAATCATGAATCATGAATTGAATCATGAATCGAATCATGAATCATGAATTGAATCATGAATTGAATCATGAATCATGAATCGAATCATGAATCATGAATTAAATAATAAATTGAATCATGAATCATGAATCGAATCATGAATTGAATCAGGAATCATGAATTGAATCATGAATCATGAATCATGAATTAAATCATGAATCATGAATCATAAATCGATCCATGAATCATGAATTGAATCAGGAATCGAATCATGAATTCAATCATGAATCAATAATCATGAATCGAAACATAAATTATGAATCATGTTTCATGAATTGAATCATGAAACATGAATCCTGAATCGAATCATGAAACATGAATCATGAATTGAATCATGAATTGAATCATAAATCATGAATAATGAATTGAATCATGAATCATGAATTGAATCATGAATCATGAATCATAAATCGAATCATGAATCATGAATTGAATCATGACTCATAAATTATAAATCATGAATTGAATCATGAATCATGAATTATGAATCATGAATTGAATCATGAATCATGAATCATGAATAATGAATCATGAATTGAATCATGAATTGAATCATGAATCATGAATCATGAATCATGAATCATGAATTGAATCATGAATTGAATCATGAATCATGAATTGATTCATGAATCATGAATCATGAATCATGAATTATGAATCATGAATCATAAATTGAATTATCAATCATGAATCATGAATTGAATCATGAATTGAATCATAAATCATGAATCATGAATTGAATCATGAATCATGAATCATGAATTGAATCATGAATCATGAATTCAATCATGAACCATGAATTGAATCATGAATCATGAATCATGAATCAAATCATAAATCATGAATTATGAATTGAATCATAAATCATGAATCAAGAATCAAATCATGAATTATGAATCAAGAATCATGAATCAAATCATGAATCATGAATTGAATCATAAATCATGAATCAAGAATCATGAATCATGAATCATGAATCAAGAATCATGAATCAAATCATGAATCATGAATTGAATCATGAATCATGAATCATAAATAATGAATCAAATCATGAATCATGAATTATGAATCATGAATCATGATTCATGAATCATAAATTGAATCATGAATCATGAATCATGAATTGAATCATGAATCATGAATCATGAATCGAATAAGGAATCATGAATCATGAATCATGAATTGAATCATGAATCATGAATCATGAATTGAATCATGAATCATGAATCAAATCATGAAACATGAGTTGAATCATGAATGTAATCATGAATTATGAATCGAATCATGAATCATGAATTATGAATCATAAATTGAATCATGAATCATGAATTGAATCATGAATCATAAATTGAATCATGAATCATGAATCATGAATCGAATCATGAATCATGAATTATGAATCATAAATTGAATCATGAATCATGAATTGAATCATGAATCATAAATTGAATCATGAATCGAATCATGAATCATAAATTGAATCATGAATCATGAATCATGAATCGAATCATAAATCATGAATTGAATCATGAATCATGAATCATGAATTGAATCATAAATTATGAATCGAATCATGAATCATGAATTATGAATCATAAATTGAATCATGAATCATGAATTGAATCATGAATCATAAATTGAATCATGAATCGAATCATGAATCATAAATTGAATCATGAATCATGAATCATGAATCGAATCATAAATCATGAATTGAATCATGAATCATGAATCATGAATTGAATCATAAATTATGAATCATGAATTGAATCATAAATCATGAATCAAGAATCAAATCATGAATTATGAATCAAGAATCATGAATCAAATCATGAATCATGAATTGAATCATAAATCATGAATCAAGAATCATGAATCATGAATCATGAATCAAGAATCATGAATCAAATCATGAATCATGAATTGAATCATGAATCATGAATCATGAATCATGAATCATGAATCATGAATCATGAATTATGAATCATGAATTGAATCATGAATCATGAATCATGAATCGAATAAGGAATCATGAATCATGAATCATGAATTGAATCATTAATCATGAATCGAATCATGAATCATGAATTGAATCATGAATTGAATCATGAATCATGAATCGAATCATGAATCATGAATCATAAATTGAATCATGAATCATGAATCGAATCATGAATCATAAATTGAATCATGAATCATGAATCGAATCATGAATCATGAATCATAAATCATAAATTGAATCATGAATCATGAATCGAATCATGAATCATAAATTGAATCATGAATCATGAATCGAATCATGAATCATGAATTGAATCATGAATCATGAATTATGAATCATGAATTGAATCATGAATCATGAATCATGAATTGAATCATAAATCATGAATCATAAATTGAATCATGAATCATGAATCATAAATCATGAATCGAATCATGAATCATGAATCATGAATCATGAATCGAATCATGAATCATGAATTAAATCATGAATCATGAATTATGAATCATGAATTGAATCATGAATCATGAATCATGAATTGAATCATGAATCATGAATCATGAATTGAATCATAAATCATGAATTGAATCATGAATCATGAATTGAATCATGAATCATGAATCATGAATTGAATCATGAATCATGAATCAAGAATCATGAATCGAAACATGAATCATGAATTGAATCATGAATCATGAATCATGAATTGAATCATGAATCATGAATCATGTATTGAATCATAAATCATGAATCATAAATCATGAATTGAATCATGAATCATGAATCATGAATCATGAATTGAATCATGAATCATGAATCGAATCATGAATCATGAATCATGAATTGAATCATGAATCGAATCATGAATCATGAATTGAATCATGAATTGAATCATGAATCATGAATCGAATCATGAATCATGAATCGAATCATGAATTGAATCAGGAATCATGAATTGAATCATGAATCATGAATTGAATCATGAATCATGAATCATAAATTGAATCATCAATCATGAATCATAATTTGAATCATGAATTAAATCATGAATCATGAATCATGAATTAAATCATGAATCATGAATCATAAATCGAATCATGATTTGAATAATGAATCATGAATCATAAATCATAAATCATGATTTGAATCATTAATCATGAATTATGAAACATGAATTGAATCATGAATCATGAATCATGAATCATGGATTGAATCATGAATCATGAATCATGAATCGAATCATGAATCACGAATCATGAATCATGAATTGAATCAGGAATCATGAATCATGAATCATAAATCGAATCATGAATCATGAATCAAGAATCATAATTCAAATAATGAATTGAATCATGAATCCTGAATTGAATCATGAATCATGTATCATGTATTGAATCATAAATAATGAATCATAAATCATGAATTGAATCATGAATCAAGAATCATGAATCAAATCATGAATCATGAATTATATCATGAATCATGAATCATGTATTGAATCATGAATCATAAATCATGAATTGAATCATGAATCATGAATCATGAATCGAATCATGAATCATGAATTGAATCATGAATCATGAATCGAATCATGAATCATGAATCAAGAATCATGAATCGAATCATGAATTGAATCATGAATCATGAATCATGAATCATGAATTGAATCATGAATCATGAATCGAATCATGAATCATGAATTGAATCATGAATTGAATCATGAATCATGAATCGAATCATGAATCATGAATTAAATAATAAATTGAATCATGAATCATGAATCGAATCATGAATTGAATCAGGAATCATGAATTGAATCATGAATCATGAATTAAATCATGAATCATGAATCATAAATCGATCCATGAATCATGAATTGAATCAGGAATTGAATCATGAATTCAATCATGAATCAATAATCATGAATCGAAACATAAATTATGAATCATGTTTCATGAATTGAATCATGAAACATGAATCCTGAATCGAATCATGAATCATAAATCATGAATTGAATCATGAATTGAATCATAAATCATGAATAATGAATTAAATCATGAATCATGAATTTAATCATGAATCATGAATCATAAATCGAATCATGAATCATGAATTGAATCATGACTCATGAATTATAAATCATGAATTGAATCATGAATAATGAATTATGAATCATGAATTGAATCATGAATCATGAATCATGAATCATGAATCATGAATTGAATCATGAATTGAATCATGAATCATGAACTGAATCATGAATCATGAATCATGAATTATGAATCATGAATCATAAATTGAATCATCAACCATGAATCATGAATTGAATCATGAATTGAATCATAAATCATGAATCATGAATTGAATCATAAATCATGAATCATGAATTGAATCATGAATCATGAATTGAATCATGAATCATGAATTCAATCATGAACCATGAATTCAATCATGAATCATGAATCATGAATCGAATCATAAATCATGAATCATGAATTGAATCATAAATCATGAATCAAGAATCAAATCATGAATTATGAATCAAGAATCATGAATCAAATCATGAATCATGAATTGAATCATAAATCATGAATCAAGAATCATGAATCATGAATCAAGAATCATGAATCAAATCATGAATCATGAATTGAATCATGAATCATGAATCATGAATCATGAATAATGAATCAAATCATGAATCATGAATTATGAATCATGAATCATGATTCATGAATCATAAATTGAATCATGAATCATGAATCATGAATCATGAATTGAATCATGAATCATGAATCATGAATCGAATAAGGAATCATGAATCATTTATCATGAATTGAATCATGAATCATGAATCAAATCATGAAACATGAGTTGAATCATGAATGTAATCATGAATTATGAATCGAATCATGAATCATGAATCATGAATCATAAATTGAATCATGAATCATGAATCGAATCATGAATCATAAATTGAATCATGAATCATGAATCATGAATCGAATCATGAATCATGAATCATGACTCATAAATTGAATCATGAATCGAATCATGAATCATAAATTGAATCATGAATCATGAATCATGAATCGAATCATAAATCATGAATTGAATCATGAATCATGAATTGAATCATAAATCATGAATCAAGAATCAAATCATGAATTATGAATCAAGAATCATGAATCAAATAATGAATCATGAATTGAATCATAAATCATGAATCAAGAATCATGAATCATGAATCATGAATCAAGAATCATGAATCAAATCATGAATCATGAATTGAATCATGAATCATGAATCATGAATCATGAATCATGAATCAAATCATGAATCAGGATGTATGAATCATGAATTGAATCATGAATCATGAATCATGAATTGAATCATGAATCATGAATCATGAATCGAATAAGGAATCATGAATCATGAATTGAATCATGAATCATGAATCGAATCATGAATCATGAATTGAATCATGAAGTGAATCATGAATCATGAATCGAATCATGAATCATGAATCATGAATCATAAATTGAATCATGAATCATGAATCGAATCATGAATCATAAATTGAATCATGAATCATGAATCGAATCATGAATCATGAATCATAAATCATAAATTGAATCATGAATCATGAATCGAATCATGAATCATAAATTGAATCATGAATCATGAATCATGAATCGAATCATGAATCATGAATCGAATCATGAATCATGAATTGAATCATGAATTGAATCATGAATCATGAATCGAATCATGAATCGAGAATCGAATCATGAATCATGAATTGAATCATAAATTGAATCATGAATTAAATCATGAATTGAATCATGAATTGAATCATGAATCATGAATCATAAATCTAATCATGAATCATGAATTGAATCATGAATCAAATCATGAATTGAATCATGAATCGAATCATGAAATGAATAATGAATCATGAATTGAATCATGAATCATGAATCGAATCATGAATCATAAATCATAAATTGAATCATGAATCATGAATCGAATCATGAATCATAAATTAAATCATGAATCATGAATCATGAATCGAATCATGAATCATAAATTGAATCATGAATCATGAATTGAATCATAAATTGAATCATGAATTAAATCATGAATTGAATCATGAATTGAATCATGAATCATGAATCATAAATCGAATCATGAATCATGAATTGAATCATGAATCAAATCATGAATTGAATCATGAATCGAATCATGAAATGAATAATGAATCATGAATTGAATCATGAATCATGAATCATAAATCATGAATTGAATCATTAATCATGAATTATGAAACATGAATTATGAATCATGAATTGAATCATGAATCATGAATCATGAATTGAATCATGAATCATGAAACACAAATAGAATCATGAATCATGAATCATGAATCGAATCATGAATCATGAATCGAATCATGAATCATGAATCATAAATCATGAATCATGAATTGAATCAGGAATCATAAATCATGAATCATGAATCGAATCATGAATCATGAATCATGAATCAAATCATGAATTGAATCATGAATCATGAATTGAATCATGAATCATGAATCATGTATTGAATCATAAATCATGAATCATAAATCATGAATTAAATCATGAATCAAGAATCATGAATCGAATCATGAATCATGAATTGAATCATGAATCATGAATCATGTATTGAATCATGAATCATGAATCATAAATCATGAATTGAATCATGAATCATGAATCATGAATCGAATCCTGAATCATGAATCATGGATCATGTATTGAATCATAAATCATGAATCATAAATCATGAATTGAATCATGAATCATGAATCATGAATCGAATCATGAATCATGAATCAAGAATCATGAATCGAATCATGAATTGAATCATGAATCATGAATCATGAATCATGAATTGAATCATGAATCATGAATCGAATCATGAATCATGAATCATGAATTGAATCATGAATTGATTCATGAATCATGAATCCAATCATGAATCATGAATTAAATAATAAATTGAATCATGAATCATGAATCGAATCATGAATTGAATCAGAAATCATGAATTGAATTATGAATCATGAATCATGAATTAAATCATGAATCATGAATCTTAAATCGATCCATGAATCATGAATTGAATAAGGAATCGAATCATGAATTGAATCATGAATCATGAATCATGAATCATGAATCGAAACATAAATTATGAATCATGTTTCATGAATTGAATCATGAATCATGAATCCTGAATCGAATCATGAATCATGAATCATGAATTGAATCATGAATTTGATCATGAATCATGAATCATGAATTGAATCATGAATCGAATCATGAATCATGAATTGAATCATGAATTGAATCATGAATCATGAATCGAATCATGAATCATGAATTAAATAATAAATTGAATCATGAATCATGAATCGAATCATGAATTGAATCAGGAATCATGAATTGAATCATGAATCATGAATCATGAATTGAATCAGGAATCGAATCATGAATTGAATCATGAATCATGAATCATGAATCATGAATCGAAACATAAATTATGAATCATGTTTCATGAATTGAATCATGAAACATGAATCCTGAATCGAATCATGAATCATGAATAATGAATTGAATCATGAAGTGAATCATGAATTGAATCATGAATCATGAATAATGAATCGAATCATGAATCATGAATTGAATCATGAATCATGAATCATAAATCGAATCAGGAATCAGGAATTGAATCATGACTCATGAATTATAAATCATATTATGAATCATGAATTGAATCATGAATCACGAATCATGAATCATGAATTGAATCATGAATTGAATCATGAATCATGAATTGAATCATGAATCATGAATCATGAATCATGAATCATAAATTCAATCATCAATCATGAATCATGAATTGAATCATGAATTGAATCATAAATCATGAATCATGAATTGAATCATGAATCGAATCATGAATTGAATCATGAATCATGAATCATGAATCATGAATCATGAATCATGAATTGAATCATGAATCATGAATCGAATCATGAATCATGAATCATGAATTGAATCATGAATCATGAATCATGAATCATGAATTGAATCATGAATTGAATCATGAATCATGAATCATGAATCATGAATTGAATCATAAATCATGAATCATAAATTGAATCATGAATCATGAATCATAAATCATGAATCGAATCATGAATCATGAATCATGAATCATGAATCGAATCATGAATCATGAATTAAATCATGAATCATGAATTATGAATCATGAATTGAATCATGAATCATGAATCATGAATTGAATCATGAATCATGAATCATGAATTGAATCATGAATCATGAATTGAATCATGAATCATGAATTGAATCATGAATCATGAATCATGAATTGAATCATGAATCATGAATCAAGAATCATGAATCGAAACATGAATCATGAATTGAATCATGAATCATGAATCATGAATTGAATCATGAATCATGAATCATGTATTGAATCATAAATCATGAATCATAAATCATGAATTAAATCATGAATCATGAATCATGAATCATGAATTGAATCATGAATCATGAATCGAATCATGAATCATGAATCATGAATTGAATCATGAATCGAATCATGAATCATGAATTGAATCATGAATTGAATCATGAATCATGAATCGAATCATGAATCATGAATTAAATAATAAATTGAATCATGAATCATGAATCGAATCATGAATTGAATCAGGAATCATGAATTGAATCATGAATCATGAATCATGAATTGAATCATGAATCATGAATCATAAATTGAATCATCAATCATGAATCATAATTTGAATCATGAATTAAATCATGAATCATGAATCATGAATTAAATCATGAATCATGAATCATAAATCGAATCATGATTTGAATAATGAATCATGAATCATAAATCATAAATCATGATTTGAATCATTAATCATGAATTATGAAACATGAATTGAATCATGAATCATGAATCATGAATCATGAATCGAATCATGAATCATGAATCATGAATCGAATCATGAATCACGAATCATGAATCATGAATTGAATCAGGAATCATGAATCATGAATCATGAATCGAATCATGAATCATGAATCAAGAATCATAATTCAAATCATGAATTGAATCATGAATCCTGAATTGAATCATGAATCATGTATCATGTATTGAATCATAAATAATGAATCATAAATCATGAATTGAATCATGAATCAAGAATCATGAATCAAATCATGAATCATGAATTATATCATGAATCATGAATCATGTATTGAATCATGAATCATGAATCATAAATCATGAATTGAATCATGAATCATGAATCATGAATCGAATCATGAATCATGAATTGAATCATGAATCATGAATCGAATCATGAATCATGAATCAAGAATCATGAATCGAATCATGAATTGAATCATGAATCATGAATCATGAATCATGAATTGAATCATGAATCATGAATCGAATCATGAATCATGAATTGAATCATGAATTGAATCATGAATCATGAATCGAATCATGAATCATGAATTAAATAATAAATTGAATCATGAATCATGAATCGAATCATGAATTGAATCAGGAATCATGAATTGAATCATGAATCATGAATCATGAATTAAATCATGAATCATGAATCATAAATCGATCCATGAATCATGAATTGAATCAGGAATTGAATCATGAATTCAATCATGAATCAATAATCATGAATCGAAACATAAATTATGAATCATGTTTCATGAATTGAATCATGAAACATGAATCCTGAATCGAATCATGAATCATGAATCATGAATTGAATCATGAATTGAATCATAAATCATGAATAATGAATTAAATCATGAATCATGAATTTAATCATGAATCATGAATCATAAATCGAATCATGAATCATGAATTGAATTATGACTCATGAATTATAAATCATGAATTGAATCATGAATAATGAATTATGAATCATGAATTGAATCATGAATCATGAATCATGAATCATGAATTGAATCATGAATTGAATCATGAATCATGAACTGAATCATGAATCATGAATCATGAATCATGAATTATGAATCATGAATCATAAATTGAATCATCAACCATGAATCATGAATTGAATCATGAATTGAATCATAAATCATGAATCATGAATTGAATCATAAATCATGAATCATGAATTGAATCATGAATCATGAATCATGAATTGAATCATGAATCATGAATTCAATCATGAACCATGAATTCAATCATGAATCATGAATCATGAATCGAATCATAAATCATGAATCATGAATTGAATCATAAATCATGAATCAAGAATCAAATCATGAATTATGAATCAAGAATCATGAATCAAATCATGAATCATGAATTGAATCATAAATCATGAATCAAGAATCATGAATCATGAATCAAGAATCATGAATCAAATCATGAATCATGAATTGAATCATGAATCATGAATCATGAATCATGAATAATGAATCAAATCATGAATCATGAATTATGAATCATGAATCATGATTCATGAATCATAAATTGAATCATGAATCATGAATCATGAATCATGAATTGAATCATGAATCATGAATCATGAATCGAATAAGGAATCATGAATCATGAATCATGAATTGAATCATGAATCATGAATCAAATCATGAAACATGAGTTGAATCATGAATGTAATCATGAATTATGAATCGAATCATGAATCATGAATCATGAATCATAAATTGAATCATGAATCATGAATCGAATCATGAATCATAAATTGAATCATGAATCATGAATCATGAATCGAATCATGAATCATGAATCATGACTCATAAATTGAATCATGAATCGAATCATGAATCATAAATTGAATCATGAATCATGAATCATGAATCGAATCATAAATCATGAATTGAATCATGAATCATGAATTGAATCATAAATCATGAATCAAGAATCAAATCATGAATTATGAATCAAGAATCATGAATCAAATAATGAATCATGAATTGAATCATAAATCATGAATCAAGAATCATGAATCATGAATCATGAATCAAGAATCATGAATCAAATCATGAATCATGAATTGAATCATGAATCATGAATCATGAATCATGAATCATGAATCAAATCATGAATCAGGAATTATGAATCATGAATTGAATCATGAATCATGAATCATGAATTGAATCATGAATCATGAATCATGAATCGAATAAGGAATCATGAATCATGAATTGAATCATGAATCATGAATCGAATCATGAATCATGAATTGAATCATGAAGTGAATCATGAATCATGAATCGAATCATGAATCATGAATCATGAATCATAAATTGAATCATGAATCATGAATCAAATCATGAATCATAAATTGAATCATGAATCATGAATCGAATCATGAATCATGAATCATAAATCATAAATTGAATCATGAATCATGAATCGAATCATGAATCATAAATTGAATCATGAATCATGAATCATGAATCGAATCATGAATCATGAATCGAATCATGAATCATGAATTGAATCATGAATTGAATCATGAATCATGAATCGAATCATGAATCGAGAATCGAATCATGAATCATGAATTGAATCATAAATTGAATCATGAATTAAATCATGAATTGAATCATGAATTGAATCATGAATCATGAATCATAAATCTAATCATGAATCATGAATTGAATCATGAATCAAATCATGAATTGAATCATGAATCGAATCATGAAATGAATAATGAATCATGAATTGAATCATGAATCATGAATCGAATCATGAATCATAAATCATAAATTGAATCATGAATCATGAATCGAATCATGAATCATAAATTAAATCATGAATCATGAATCATGAATCGAATCATGAATCATAAATTGAATAATGAATCATGAATTGAATCATAAATTGAATCATGAATTAAATCATGAATTGAATCATGAATTGAATCATGAATCATGAATCATAAATCGAATCATGAATCATGAATTGAATCATGAATCAAATCATGAATTGAATCATGAATCGAATCATGAAATGAATAATGAATCATGAATTGAATCATGAATCATGAATCATAAATCATGAATTGAATCATTAATCATGAATTATGAAACATGAATTATGAATCATGAATTGAATCATGAATCATGAATCATGAATTGAATCATGAATCATGAAACACAAATAGAATCATGAATCATGAATCATGAATCGAATCATGAATCATGAATCGAATCATGAATCATGAATCATAAATCATGAATCATGAATTGAATCAGGAATCATAAATCATGAATCATGAATCGAATCATGAATCATGAATCATGAATCAAATCATGAATTGAATCATGAATCATGAATTGAATCATGAATCATGAATCATGTATTGAATCATAAATCATGAATCATAAATCATGAATTAAATCATGAATCAAGAATCATGAATCGAATCATGAATCATGAATTGAATCATGAATCATGAATCATGTATTGAATCATGAATCATGAATCATAAATCATGAATTGAATCATGAATCATGAATCATGAATCGAATCCTGAATCATGAATCATGGATCATGTATTGAATCATAAATCATGAATCATAAATCATGAATTGAATCATGAATCATGAATCATGAATCAAATCATGAATCATGAATCAAGAATCATGAATCGAATCATGAATTGAATCATGAATCATGAATCATGAATCATGAATTGAATCATGAATCATGAATCGAATCATGAATCATGAATCATGAATTGAATCATGAATTGATTCATGAATCATGAATCCAATCATGAATCATGAATTAAATAATAAATTGAATCATGAATCATGAATCGAATCATGAATTGAATCAGAAATCATGAATTGAATTATGAATCATGAATCATGAATTAAATCATGAATCATGAATCATAAATCGATCCATGAATCATGAATTGAATAAGGAATCGAATCATGAATTGAATCATGAATCATGAATCATGAATCATGAATCGAAACATAAATTATGAATCATGTTTCATGAATTGAATCATGAATCATGAATCCTGAATCGAATCATAAATCATGAATCATGAATTGAATCATAAATCATGAATCAAGAATCAAATCATGAATTATGAATCAAGAATCATGAATCAAATCATGAATCATGAATTGAATCATAAATCATGAATCAAGAATCATGAATCATGAATCAAGAATCATGAATCAAATCATGAATCATGAATTGAATCATGAATCATGAATCATGAATCATGAATAATGAATCAAATCATGAATCATGAATTATGAATCATGAATCATGATTCATGAATCATAAATTGAATCATGAATCATGAATCATGAATCATGAATTGAATCATGAATCATGAATCATGAATCGAATAAGGAATCATGAATCATGAATCATGAATTGAATCATGAATCATGAATCAAATCATGAAACATGAGTTGAATCATGAATGTAATCATGAATTATGAATCGAATCATGAATCATGAATCATGAATCATAAATTGAATCATAAATCATGAATCGAATCATGAATCATAAATTGAATCATGAATCATGAATCATGAATCGAATCATGAATCATGAATCATGACTCATAAATTGAATCATGAATCGAATCATGAATCATAAATTGAATCATGAATCATGAATCATGAATCGAATCATAAATCATGAATTGAATCATGAATCATGAATTGAATCATAAATCATGAATCAAGAATCAAATCATGAATTATGAATCAAGAATCATGAATCAAATAATGAATCATGAATTGAATCATAAATCATGAATCAAGAATCATGAATCATGAATCATGAATCAAGAATCATGAATCAAATCATGAATCATGAATTGAATCATGAATCATGAATCATGAATCATGAATCATGAATCAAATCATGAATCAGGAATTATGAATCATGAATTGAATCATGAATCATGAATCATGAATTGAATCATGAATCATGAATCATGAATCGAATAAGGAATCATGAATCATGAATTGAATCATGAATCATGAATCGAATCATGAATCATGAATCATGAATCATAAATTGAATCATGAATCATGAATCAAATCATGAATCATAAATTGAATCATGAATCATGAATCGAATCATGAATCATGAATCATAAATCATAAATTGAATCATGAATCATGAATCGAATCATGAATCATAAATTGAATCATGAATCATGAATCATGAATCGAATCATGAATCATGAATCGAATCATGAATCATGAATTGAATCATGAATTGAATCATGAATCATGAATCGAATCATGAATCGAGAATCGAATCATGAATCATGAATTGAATCATAAATTGAATCATGATTTAAATCATGAATTGAATCATGAATTGAATCATGAATCATGAATCATAAATCTAATCATGAATCATGAATTGAATCATGAATCAAATCATGAATTGAATCATGAATCGAATCATGAAATGAATAATGAATCATGAATTGAATCATGAATCATGAATCGAATCATGAATCATAAATCATAAATTGAATCATGAATCATGAATCGAATCATGAATCATAAATTAAATCATGAATCATGAATCATGAATCGAATCATGAATCATAAATTGAATCATGAATCATGAATTGAATCATAAATTGAATCATGAATTAAATCATGAATTGAATCATGAATTGAATCATGAATCATGAATCATAAATCGAATCATGAATCATGAATTGAATCATGAATCAAATCATGAATTGAATCATGAATCGAATCATGAAATGAATAATGAATCATGAATTGAATCATGAATCATGAATCATAAATCATGAATTGAATCATTAATCATGAATTATGAAACATGAATTATGAATCATGAATTGAATCATGAATCATGAATCATGAATTGAATCATGAATCATGAAACACAAATAGAATCATGAATCATGAATCATGAATCGAATCATGAATCATGAATCGAATCATGAATCATGAATCATAAATCATGAATCATGAATTGAATCAGGAATCATAAATCATGAATCATGAATCGAATCATGAATCATGAATCATGAATCAAATCATGAATTGAATCATGAATCATGAATTGAATCATGAATCATGAATCATGTATTGAATCATAAATCATGAATCATAAATCATGAATTAAATCATGAATCAAGAATCATGAATCGAATCATAAATCATGAATTGAATCATGAATCATGAATCATGAATCGAATCCTGAATCATGAATCATGGATCATGTATTGAATCATAAATCATGAATCATAAATCATGAATTGAATCATGAATCATGAATCATGAATCAAATCATGAATCATGAATCAAGAATCATGAATCGAATCATGAATTGAATCATGAATCATGAATCATGAATCATGAATTGAATCATGAATCATGAATCGAATCATGAATCATGAATCATGAATTGAATCATGAATTGATTCATGAATCATGAATCCAATCATGAATCATGAATTAAATAATAAATTGAATCATGAATCATGAATCGAATCATGAATTGAATCAGAAATCATGAATTGAATTATGAATCATGAATCATGAATTAAATCATGAATCATGAATCATAAATCGATCCATGAATCATGAATTGAATAAGGAATCGAATCATGAATTGAATCATGAATCATGAATCATGAATCATGAATCGAAACATAAATTATGAATCATGTTTCATGAATTGAATCATGAATCATGAATCCTGAATCGATTCATAAATCATGAATCATGAATTGAATCATAAATCATGAATCAAGAATCAAATCATGAATTATGAATCAAGAATCATGAATCAAATCATGAATCATGAATTGAATCATAAATCATGAATCAAGAATCATGAATCATGAATCAAGAATCATGAATCAAATCATGAATCATGAATTGAATCATGAATCATGAATCATGAATCATGAATAATGAATCAAATCATGAATCATGAATTATGAATCATGAATCATGATTCATGAATCATAAATTGAATCATGAATCATGAATCATGAATCATGAATTGAATCATGAATCATGAATCATGAATCGAATAAGGAATCATGAATCATGAATCATGAATTGAATCATGAATCATGAATCAAATCATGAAACATGAGTTGAATCATGAATGTAATCATGAATTATGAATCGAATCATGAATCATGAATCATGAATCATAAATTGAATCATGAATCATGAATCGAATCATGAATCATAAATTGAATCATGAATCATGAATCATGAATCGAATCATGAATCATGAATCATGACTCATAAATTGAATCATGAATCGAATCATGAATCATAAATTGAATCATGAATCATGAATCATGAATCGAATCATAAATCATGAATTGAATCATGAATCATGAATTGAATCATAAATCATGAATCAAGAATCAAATCATGAATTATGAATCAAGAATCATGAATCAAATAATGAATCATGAATTGAATCATAAATCATGAATCAAGAATCATGAATCATGAATCATGAATCAAGAATCATGAATCAAATCATGAATCATGAATTGAATCATGAATCATGAATCATGAATCATGAATCAAATCATGAATCAGGAATTATGAATCATGAATTGAATCATGAATCATGAATCATGAATTGAATCATGAATCATGAATCATGAATCGAATAAGGAATCATGAATCATAAATTGAATCATGAATCATGAATCGAATCATGAATCATGAATTGAATCATGAAGTGAATCATGAATCATGAATCATAAATTGAATCATGAATCATGAATCGAATCATGAATCATAAATTGAATCATGAATCATGAATCGAATCATGAATCATGAATCATAAATCATAAATTGAATCATGAATCATGAATCGAATCATGAATCATAAATTGAATCATGAATCATGAATCATGAATCGAATCATGAATCATGAATCGAATCATGAATCATGAATTGAATCATGAATTGAATCATGAATCATGAATCGAATCATGAATCGAGAATCGAATCATGAATCATGAATTGAATCATAAATTGAATCATGAATTAAATCATGAATTGAATCATGAATTGAATCATGAATCATGAATCATAAATCTAATCATGAATCATGAATTGAATCATGAATCAAATCATGAATTGAATCATGAATCGAATCATGAAATGAATAATGAATCATGAATTGAATCATGAATCATGAATCGAATCATGAATCATAAATCATAAATTGAATCATGAATCATGAATCGAATCATGAATCATAAATTAAATCATGAATCATGAATCATGAATCGAATCATGAATCATAAATTGAATCATGAATCATGAATTGAATCATAAATTGAATCATGAATTAAATCATGAATTGAATCATGAATTGAATCATGAAACATGAATCACAAATCGAATCATGAATCATGAATTGAATCATGAATCAAATCATGAATTGAATCATGAATCGAATCATGAAATGAATAATGAATCATGAATTGAATCATGAATCATGAATCATAAATCATGAATTGAATCATTAATCATGAATTATGAAACATGAATTATGAATCATGAATTGAATCATGAATCATGAATCATGAATTGAATCATGAATCATGAAACACAAATAGAATCATGAATCATGAATCATGAATCGAATCATGAATCATGAATCGAATCATGAATCATGAATCATAAATCATGAATCATGAATTGAATCAGGAATCATAAATCATGAATCATGAATCGAATCATGAATCATGAATCATGAATCAAATCATGAATTGAATCATGAATCATGAATTGAATCATGAATCATGAATCATGTATTGAATCATAAATCATGAATCATAAATCATGAATTAAATCATGAATCAAGAATCATGAATCGAATCATGAATCATGAATTGAATCATGAATCATGAATCATGTATTGAATCATGAATCATGAATCATAAATCATGAATTGAATCATGAATCATGAATCATGAATCGAATCCTGAATCATGAATCATGGATCATGTATTGAATCATAAATCATGAATCATAAATCATGAATTGAATCATGAATCATGAATCATGAATCAAATCATGAATCATGAATCAAGAATCATGAATCGAATCATGAATTGAATCATGAATCATGAATCATGAATCATGAATTGAATCATGAATCATGAATCGAATCATGAATCATGAATCATGAATTGAATCATGAATTGATTCATGAATCATGAATCCAATCATGAATCATGAATTAAATAATAAATTGAATCATGAATCATGAATCGAATCATGAATTGAATCAGAAATCATGAATTGAATTATGAATCATGAATCATGAATTAAATCATGAATCATGAATCATAAATCGATCCATGAATCATGAATTGAATAAGGAATCGAATCATGAATTGAATCATGAATCATGAATCATGAATCATGAATCGAAACATAAATTATGAATCATGTTTCATGAATTGAATCATGAATCATGAATCCTGAATCGAATCATGAATCATGAATCATGAATTGAATCATGAATTTGATCATGAATCATGAATCATGAATTGAATCATGAATCATGAATCATGTATTGAATCATGAATCATGAATCATAAATCATGAATTGAATCATGAATCATGAATCGAATCATGAATCATGAATTGAATCATGAATCATGTATTGAATCATAAATAATGAATCATAAATTATGAATTGAATCATGAATCATGAATCATGATTCGAATCATGAATCATGAATCAAGAATCATGAATCGAATCATGAATTGAATCATGAATCATGAATCATGAATCATGAATTAAATCATGAATCATGAATCGAATCATGAATCATGAATCATGAATTGAATCATGAATCGAATCATGAATCATGAATTGAATCATGAATTGAATCATGAATCATGAATCGAATCATGAATCATGAATTAAATAATAAATTGAATCATGAATCATGAATCGAATCATGAATTGAATCAGGAATCATGAATTGAATCATGAATCATGAATCATGAATTGAATCAGGAATCGAATCATGAATTGAATCATGAATCATGAATCATGAATCATGAATCGAAACATAAATTATGAATCATGTTTCATGAATTGAATCATGAAACATGAATCCTGAATCGAATCATGAATCATGAATAATGAATTGAATCATGAAGTGAATCATGAATTGAATCATGAATCATGAATAATGAATCGAATCATGAATCATGAATTGAATCATGAATCATGAATCATAAATTGAATCAGGAATCAGGAATTGAATCATGACTCATGAATTATAAATCATATTATGAATCATGAATTGAATCATGAATCATGAATCATGAATTGAATCATGAATTGAATCATGAATCATGAATTGAATCATGAATCATGAATCATGAATCATGAATCATAAATTCAATCATCAATCATGAATCATGAATTGAATCATGAATTGAATCATAAATCATGAATCATGAATTGAATCATGAATCGAATCATGAATTGAATCATGAATCATGAATCATGAATCATGAATTGAATCATGAATCATGAATCGAATCATGAATCATGAATCATGAATTGAATCATGAATTGATTCATGAATCATGAATCCAATCATGAATCATGAATTAAATAATAAATTGAATCATGAATCATGAATCGAATCATGAATTGAATCAGAAATCATGAATTGAATTATGAATCATGAATCATGAATTAAATCATGAATCATGAATCATAAATCGATCCATGAATCATGAATTGAATAAGGAATCGAATCATGAATTGAATCATGAATCATGAATCATGAATCATGAATCGAAACATAAATTATGAATCATGTTTCATGAATTGAATCATGAATCATGAATCCTGAATCGAATCATGAATCATGAATCATGAATTGAATCATGAATTTGATCATGAATCATGAATCATGAATTGAATCATGAATCATGAATCATGTATTGAATCATGAATCATGAATCATAAATCATGAATTGAATCATGAATCATGAATCGAATCATGAATCATGAATTGAATCATGAATCATGTATTGAATCATAAATAATGAATCATAAATTATGAATTGAATCATGAATCATGAATCATGATTCGAATCATGAATCATGAATCAAGAATCATGAATCGAATCATGAATTGAATCATGAAACATGAATCATGAATCATGAATTAAATCATGAATCATGAATCGAATCATGAATCATGAATCATGAATTGAATCATGAATCGAATCATGAATCATGAATTGAATCATGAATTGAATCATGAATCATGAATCGAATCATGAATCATGAATTAAATAATAAATTGAATCATGAATCATGAATCGAATCATGAATTGAATCAGGAATCATGAATTGAATCATGAATCATGAATCATGAATTGAATCAGGAATCGAATCATGAATTGAATCATGAATCATGAATCATGAATCATGAATCGAAACATAAATTATGAATCATGTTTCATGAATTGAATCATGAAACATGAATCCTGAATCGAATCATGAATCATGAATAATGAATTGAATCATGAAGTGAATCATGAATTGAATCATGAATCATGAATGATGAATCGAATCATGAATCATGAATTGAATCATGAATCATGAATCATGAATCATGAATCATAAATTCAATCATCAATCATGAATCATGAATTGAATCATGAATTGAATCATAAATCATGAATCATGAATCATGAATTGAATCATGAATCATGAATTCAATCATGAACCATGAATTGAAACATGAATCATGAATCGAATTATGAATCATGAATTGAATCATAAATCATGAATCAAGAATCAAATCATAAATCATGAATTATGAATTGAATCATGAATCATGAATCATGAATTGAATCATGAATCATGAATTTAATCATGAATTGAATCATGAATTATGAATCGAATCATGAATCTTGAATCATGAATCGAATCATGAATCATGAATTGAATCATGAATCATGAATCATGAATCGAATCATGAATCATGAATTTAATCATGAATTGAATCATGAATCATGAATCGAATCATGAATCATGAATTGAATCATGAATTGAATCATGAATCATGAATTGAATCATAAATTGAATCATGAATTGAATCATGAATTGAATCATTAATCATGAATCATAAATCGAATCATGAATCATGAATTGAATCATGAATAAAATCATGAATTGAATCATGATTCGAATCATGAATTGAATAATGAATCATGAATTGAATCATGAATCATGAATCATAAATCATGAATTGAATCATGAATCATGAATCACGAATTGAATCATGAATCATGAATCGAATCATGAATCATGAATCACGAATTGAATCATGAATCATGAATCATGAATCATGAATCGAATCATGAATCATGAATCATGAATCGAATCATGAATCATGAATTGAATCATGAATCATGAATCATGAATTGAATCAGGAATCATGAATCATGAATCATGAATCGAATCATGAATCATGAATCAAGAATCATGAATCAAATTATGAATTGAATCATGAATCATGAATTGAATCATGAATCATGAATAATGTATTGAATCATAAATAATGAATCATAAATCATGAATTAAATCATGAATCAAGAATCATGAATCGAATCATGAATCATTAATTAAATCATGAATCATGAATCATGTATTGAATCATGAATCATGAATCATAAATCATGAATTTAATCATGAATCATGAATCGAATCAGGAATCATGAATTGAATCATGAATCATGAATCATGTATTGAATCATAAATCATGAATTGAATCATGAATCATGAATCAAGAATCATGAATCGAATCATGAATTGAATCATGAATCATGAATCATGAATCATAAATTAAATCATGAATCATGAATCATGTATTGAATCATGAATCATGAATCATAAATCATGAATCGAATCATGAATCATGAATTGAATCATGAATCATGAATCATGAATCGAATCATGAATCATAAATCATGAATGTAATCATGAATCATGAATTGAATCATGAATCATGAATCATGAATTGAATCATGAATCATGAATCATGAATTTAATCATGAATCATGAATCATGAATCATGAACTAAATCATGAATCATGAATCGAATCATGAACCATGAATCATTAATTGAATCATGAACCATGAATCATGAATCATGAATCGAATCATGAATCATGAATCATGAATTGAATTATGAATCATGAATTGAATCATGAATCATTAATTGAATCATGAATCATGAATCAAGAATCATGAATCGAAACATGAATCATTAATTGAATCAGGAATCATGAATCATGAATCATGAATTGAATCATGAATCATGAATCGAATAATGAATCATGAATAATGAATCATGAATTGAATCATGAATCATGAATTGAATCATGAATCATGAATTGAATCATGAACTGAATCATGAATCATAAATCGAATCTTGAGTCATGAATTGAATTATGAATCATGAATCATGAATTGAATCATGAATCATGAATTGAATCATGAATCATGAAAAATGAATCGAATCATGAATCATGAATTGAATCATGAATCATGAATTCAATCATGAATCATGAATTCAATCATGAATCATGAATTCAATCATGAATCATGAATCATGAATCGAATTATGAATCATGAACCAAGAATCATGAATCGAATCATGAATCATGAAATAAATAATGAATCATGATTTGAATCAGGAATCGAATCATGAATTCAATCATGAATCATAAATCGAATCATGAATCATGAATTGAATCAGGAATCGAATCATGAATTGAATCATGAATCATGAATTGAATCATGAATCATGAATCATGAATCGAATCATGAATCATAAATCATGAATCATGAATGTAATCATGAATCATGAATCATGAATTGAATTATGAATCATGAATCATGAATCATGAATTGAATCATGAATCATGAATCATGAATCATGAACTAAATCATGAATCATGAATCATGAATCGAATCATGAACCATGAATCGAATCATGAATAATGAATTGAATCATGAACCATGAATCATGAATCATGAATCATGAATCAAGAATCATGAATCATGAATCATGAATTGAATCATGAATCATGAATTGAATCATGAATCATGAATTGAATCATGAATCATGAATCAAGAATCATGAATCGAAACATGAATCATGAATTGAATCAGGAATCATGAATCATGAATCATGACTTGAATCATAAATCATGAATCATGAATCGAATAATGAATTGAATCATGAATCATGAATTAAATCATGAATCATGAATCAGAAATCAAATCATGAATTGAATCATGAATCATGAATCATAAATCATGAATTGAATCATTAATCATGAATTATGAAACATGAATTATGAATCATGAATTGAATCATGAATCATGAATCATGAATTGAATCATGAATCATGAAACACAAATAGAATCATTAATCATGAATCATGAATCGAATCATGAATCATGAATCATGAATCGAATCATGAATCATGAATCATAAATCATGAATCATGAATTGAATCAGGAATCATAAATCATGAATCATGAATCGAATCATGAATCATGAATCATGAATCAAATCATGAATTGAATCATGAATCATGAATTGAATCATGAATCATGAATCATGTATTGAATCATAAATCATGAATCATAAATCATGAATTAAATCATGAATCAAGAATCATGAATCGAATCATGAATCATGAATTGAATCATGAATCATGAATCATGTATTGAATCATGAATCATGAATCATAAATCATGAATTGAATCATGAATCAAGAATCATGAATCGAATCATGAATCATGAATTGAATCATGAATCATGAATCATGTATTGAATCATGAATCATGAATCATAAATCATGAATTGAATCATGAATCATGAATCATGAATCGAATCCTGAATCATGAATCATGGATCATGTATTGAATCATAAATCATGAATCATAAATCATGAATTGAATCATGAATCATGAATCATGAATCGAATCATGAATCATGAATCAAGAATCATGAATTGAATCATGAATCATGAATCATGAATCATGAATTGAATCATGAATCATGAATCGAATCATGAATCATGAATCATGAATTGAATCATGAATTGATTCATGAATCATGAATTGATTCATGAATCATGAATCCAATCATGAATCATGAATTAAATAATAAATTGAATCATGAATCATGAATCGAATCATGAATTGAATGAGAAATCATGAATTGAATTATGAATCATGAATCATGAATTAAATCATGAATCATGAATCATAAATCGATCCATGAATCATGAATTGAATAAGGAATCGAATCATGAATTGAATCATGAATCATGAATCATGAATCGAAACATAAATTATGAATCATGTTTCATGAATTGAATCATGAATCATGAATCCTGAATCGAATCATGAATCATGAATCATGAATTGAATCATGAATTTGATCATGAATCATGAATCATGAATTGAATCATGAATCATGAATCATGTATTGAATCATGAATCATGAATCATAAATCATGAATTGAATCATGAATCATGAATCGAATCATGAATCATGAATTGAATCATGAATCATGTATTGAATCATAAATAATGAATCATAAATTATGAATTGAATCATGAATCATGAATCATGATTCGAATCATGAATCATGAATCAAGAATCATGAATCGAATCATGAATTGAATCATGAATCATGAATCATGAATCATGAATTAAATCATGAATCATGAATCGAATCATGAATCATGAATCATGAATTGAATCATGAATCGAATCATGAATCATGAATTGAATCATGAATTGAATCATGAATCATGAATCGAATCATGAATCATGAATTAAATAATAAATTGAATCATGAATCATGAATCGAATCATGAATTGAATCAGGAATCATGAATTGAATCATGAATCATGAATCATGAATTTAATCAGGAATCGAATCATGAATTGAATCATGAATCATGAATCATGAATCGAAACATAAATTATGAATCATGTTTCATGAATTGAATCATGAAACATGAATCCTGAATCGAATCATGAATCATGAATAATGAATTGAATCATGAAGTGAATCATGAATTGAATCATGAATCATGAATAATGAATCGAATCATGAATCATGAATTGAATCATGAATCATGAATCATAAATCGAATCAGGAATCAGGAATTGAATCATGACTCATGAATTATAAATCATATTATGAATCATGAATTGAATCATGAATCATGAATCATGAATCATGAATTGAATCATGAATTGAATCATGAATCATGAATTGAATCATGAATCATGAATCATGAATCATGAATCATAAATTCAATCATCAATCATGAATCATGAATTGAATCATGAATTGAATCATAAATCATGAATCATGAATTAAATCATGAATCATGAATCATGAATTGAATCATGAATCATGAATTCAATCATGAACCATGAATTGAAACATGAATCATGAATCGAATTATGAATCATGAATTGAATCATAAATCATGAATCAAGAATCAAATCATAAATCATGAATCATGAATTGAATCATAAATCATGAATCAAGAATCAAATCATGAATTATAAATCAAGAATCATGAATCAAATCATGAATCATAAATTGAATCATGAATCATGAATCATGAATCATGAATCATGAATCATGATTCATGAATCATAAATTGAATCATGAATCATGAATTGAATCATGAATCATGAATCGAATAAGGAATCATGAATCATGAATCATGAATTGAATCATGAATCATGAATCGAATCATGAATCATGAATTGAAACATGAATCATGAATCGAATCATGAATCATAAATCATGAATCATAAATTGAATCATGAATCATGAATCGAATCATGAATCATAAATTGAATCATGAATCATGAATCATGAATCGAATCATGAATTGAATCATGAATCATGAATTGAATCATGAATCATGAATCGAATCATGAATCATAAATCATGAATCATAAATTGAATCATGAATCATGAATCGAATCATGAATAATAAATTGAATCATGAATCATGAATCATGAATCGAATCATGAATCATGAATTGAATCATGAATCATGAATCATGAATTGAATCATGAATCATGAATTTAATCATGAATTGAATCATGAATTATGAATCGAATCATGAATCTTGAATCATGAATCGAATCATGAATCATGAATTGAATCATGAATCATGAATCGAATCATGAATCATGAATTTAATCATGAATTGAATCATGAATCATGAATCGAATCATGAATCATGAATTGAATCATGAATTGAATCATGAATCATGAATTGAATCATAAATTGAATCATGAATTGAATCATGAATTGAATCATTAATCATGAATCATAAATCGAATCATGAATCATGAATTGAATCATGAATAAAATCATGAATTGAATCATGAATCGAATCATGAATTGAATAATGAATCATGAATTGAATCATGAATCATGAATCATAAATCGAATCATGAATCATGAATCACGAATTGAATCATGAATCATGAATCATGAATCATGAATCGAATCATGAATCATGAATCATGAATCGAATCATGAATCATGAATTGAATCATGAATCATGAATAATGAATTGAATCAGGAATCATGAATCATGAATCATGAATCGAATCATGAATCATGAATCAAGAATCATGAATCAAATTATGAATTGAATCATGAATCATGAATTGAACCATGAATCATGAATAATGTATTGAATCATAAATAATGAATCATAAATCATGAATTAAATCATGAATCAAAAATCATGAATCAAATCATGAATCATTAATTAAATCATGAATCATGAATCATGTATTGAATCATGAATCATGAATCATAAATCGAATCATGAATCATGAATTGAATCATGACTCATGAATTATGAATCATGAATTGAATCATGAATCATGAATCATGAATTGAATCATGAATAATGAATTGAATCATGAATCATGAATTATGAATCATGAATTGAATCATGAATCATGAATTATGAATCATGAATTGAATCATGAATCATGAATCATGAATCATGAATTAAATCATGAATTGAATCATGAATCATGAATCATGAATCATGAATTGAATCATGAATCATGAATCGAATCATGAATCATGAATCATGAATTGAATCATGAATCGAATCATGAATCATGAATTGAATCATGAATTGAATCATGAATCATGAAGCGAATCATGAATCATGAATTAAATAATAAATTGAATCATGAATCATGAATCATGAATCGAATCATGAAATGAATCAGGAATCATGAATTGAATCATGAATCATGAATCATGAATTGAATCATGAATCATGAATCATAAATCGATCCATGAATCATGAATTGAATCAGGAATCGAATCATGAATTGAATCATGAATCATGAATCATGAATCATGAATCGAAACATAAATTATGAATCATGTTTTATAAATTGAATCATGAATTGAATCATGAATTGAATCATGAATCATGAATCATGAATCATGAATTGAATCATGAATTGAATCATGAATCATGAATTGAATCATGAATCATGAATTGAATCATGAATCATGAATTGAATCATGAATCATGAATCATAAATCGAATCATGAATCATGAATTGAATCATGACTCATGAATTATGAATCATGAATTGAATCATAAATTGAATCATGAATCATGAATTGAATCATGAATCATGAATTGAATCATGAATCATGAATCATAAATCGAATCATGAATCATGAATTGAATCATGACTCATGAATTATGAATCATGAATTGAATCATGAATCATGAATTATGAATTATGAATCATGAATCATGAATCATGAATCATGAATCATCAATCATGAATCATGAATTGAATCATGAATTGAATCATAAATCATGAATGAGGAATTAAATCATGAATCATGAATCATGAATCGAATCATGAATTGAATCATGAATCATGAATTCAATCATGAATCATGAATTCAATCATGAATCAAGAATCATGAATCGAATCATGAATCATGATTTGAATCAGGAATCGAATCATGAATTCAATCATGAATCAGAAATCGAATCATGGATCATGAATTGAATCATTAATCGAATCATGAATTGAATCATGAATCATGAATTGAATCATGAATCATGAATCGAATCATGAATCATAAATCATGAATGTAATCATGAATCATGAATTGAATCATGAATCATGAATCATGAATTGAATCATGAATCATGAATTTAATCATGAATCATGAATCATGAACTAAATCATGAATCATGAATCATGAATCGAATCATGAACCATGAATCGAATCATGAATCATGAATTGAATCATGAACCATGAATCATGAATCATGAATCGAATCATGAATCATGAATCATGAATTGAATCATGAATCATGAATTGAATCATGAATCATGAATTGAATCATGAATCATTAATTGAATCATGAATCATGAATCAAGAATCATGAATCGAAACATGAATCATGAATTGAATCAGGAATCATGAATCATGAATCATGAATTGAATCATGAATCATGAATCATGAATCGAATAATGAATCATGAATAATGAATCATGAATTGAATCATGAATCATGAATTGAATCATGAATCATGAATTGAATCATGAACTGAATCATGAATCATGAATCGAATCATGAGTCATGAATTGAATTATGAATCATGAATCATGAATTGAATCATGAATCATGAATCATGAATTGAATCATGAATCATGAAAAATGAATCGAATCATGAATCATGAATTGAATCATGAATCATGAATTCAATCATGAATCATGAATTCAATCATGAATCATGAATCATGAATCGAATTATGAATCATGAACCAAGAATCATGAATCGAATCATGAATCATGAAATAAATAATGAATCATGATTTGAATCAGGAATCGAATCATGAATTCAATCATGAATCATAAATCGAATCATGAATCATGAATTGAATCAGGAATCGAATCATGAATTGAATCATGAATCATGAATTGAATCATGAATCATGAATCGAATCATGAATCATAAATCATGAATCATGAATGTAATCATGAATCATGAATTGAATTATGAATCATGAATCATGAATCATGAATTGAATCAGGAATCATGAATCATGAATCATGAACTAAATCATGAATCATGAATCATGAATCGAATCATGAACCATGAATCGAATCATGAATAATGAATTGAATCATGAACCATGAATCATGAATCATGAATCATGAATCAAGAATCATGAATCATGAATCATGAATTGAATCATGAATCATGAATTGAATCATGAATCATGAATTGAATCATGAATCATGAATCAAGAATCATGAATCGAAACATGAATCATGAATTGAATCAGGAATCATGAATCATGAATCATGAATTGAATCATAAATCATGAATCATGAATCGAATAATGAATTGAATCATGAATCATGAATTGAATCATGAATCATGAATCATAAATCGAATCATGAATTGAATCATGAATTGAATCATGAATTGAATCATAAATCATGAATCATGAATCGAATAATGAATTGAATCATGAATCATGAATTGAATCATGAATCATGAATCATAAATCAAATCATGAATTGAATCATGAATTGAATCATGAATTGAATCATTAATCATGAATTATGAATCATGAATTGAATCATGAATCATGAATCATGAATTGAATCATGAATCATGAATCATGAATTGAATCATGAATCATGAATCATGAATTGAATCATGAATCATGAATTGAATCATGAATCGAATCATGAATCATGAATCATGAATCGAATCATGAATCATGAATCATGAATTGAATCATGAATCATGAATCATGAATCGAATCATGAATCATGAATCATGAATCATGAATCGAATCATGAATCATGAATTGAATCATGAATCATGAATTATGAATCATGAATTGAATCATGAATCATGAATCATGAATTGAATCATGAATTATGAATCATGAATTGAATCATGAATCATGAATCATGAATTGAATCATGAATTGAATCATGAATCATGAATCATGAATTGAATCATGAATCATGAATCATGAATTGAATCATGAATCATGAATCATGAATTGAATCATGAATCATGAATCATGAATCATGAATCGAATCATGAATCATGAATCATGAATCGAATCATGAATCATGAATTGAATCATGAATCATGAATCGAATCATGAATCATGAATCATGAATCGAATCATAAATCATGAATTGAATCATGAATCATGAATCAAGAATCATGAATCGAAACATGAATCATGAATTGAATCATGAATCATGAATTGAATCATGAATCATGAATCGAATAATGAATCATGAATCATCATGAATTGAATCATGAATCAAGAATCATGAATCGAAACATGAAACATGAATTGAATCATGAATCATGAATCATGAATCATGAATTGAATCATGAATCATGAATCAAGAATCGAATAATGAATCATGAATCATGAATTGAATCATGTATCATGAATCGAATAATGAATTAAATCATGAATCATGACTCATAAATTGAATCATAAATCATGAATCATGAATTGAATCATGAATCAAGAATCGAATCATAAATCATGAATCATGAATTGAATCATGAATTGAATCATGAATCATGAATCGAATCATGAATCATGAATTGAATCATGAATTGAATCATGAATTGAATCATGAATTGAATCATGAATCATGAATTGAATCATAAATCATGAATCATAAATTGAATCATGAATCATGAATTGAATCATGAATTGAATCATTAATCATGAATTGAATCATGAATCATGAATTGAATCATGAATCATGAATTATGAATCATGAATTGAATCATGAATCATGAATCATGAATTGAATCATGAATCATGAATTGAATCATGAATCATGAATCATGAATTGAATCATGAATCATGAATCATGAATCATGAATCGAATCATGAATCATGAATCGAATCATGAATCATGAATTGAATCATGAATCATGAATCATAAATCGAATCATGAATTGAATCATGAATTGAATCATGAATTGAATCATGAATCATGAATCGAATAATGAATTGAATCATGAATCATGAATTGAATCATGAATCATGAATCATAAATCGAATCATGAATTGAATCATGAATTGAATCATGAATTGAATCATTAATCATGAATTATGAATCATGAATTGAATCATGAATCATGAATCATGAATTGAATCATGAATCATGAATCATGAATTGAATCATGAATCATGAATTGAATCATGAATCGAATCATGAATCATGAATCATGAATCGAATCATGAATCATGAATTTTATCATGAATCATGAATTGAATCATGAATCATGAATCATGAATTGAATCATGAATCATGAATCATGAATCGAATCATGAATCATGAATCATGAATCATGAATCGAATCATGAATCATGAATTGAATCATGAATCATGAATTATGAATTATGAATTGAATCATGAATCATGAATCATGAATTGAATCATGAATTATGAATCATGAATTGAATTATGAATCATGAATCATGAATTGAATCATGAATCATGAATCATGAATTGAATCATGAATCATGAATCATGAATCGAATCATGAATCATGAATCATGAATCGAATCATGAATCATGAATTGAATCATGAATCATGAATCAAGAATCATGAATCGAAACATGAATCATGAATTGAATCATGAATCATGAATCATGAATTGAATCATGAATCATGAATCATGAATCGAATAATGAATCATGAATCATCATGAATTGAATCATGAATCAAGAATCATGAATCGAAACATGAAACATGAATTGAATCATGAATCATGAATCATGAATCATGAATTTAATCATGAATCATGAATCAAGAATCGAATAATGAATCATGAATCATGAATCATGAATTGAATCATGAATCATGAATCGAATCATGAATTGAATCATGAATCATGAATCATAAATTGAATCATAAATCATGAATCATGAATTGAATCATGAATCAAGAATCGAATCATGAATCATGAATCATGAATTGAATCATGAATTGAATCATGAATCATGAATCGAATCATGAATCATGAATTGAATCATGAATTGAATCATGAATTGAATCATGAATTGAATCATGAATCATGAATTGAATCATGAATCATGAATCATAAATTGAATCATGAATCATGAATTGAATCATGAATTGAATCATTAATCATGAATTGAATCATGAATCATGAATTGAATCATGAATCATGAATTATGAATCATGAATTGAATCATGAATCATGAATCATGAATTGAATCATGAATCATGAATTGAATCATGAATCATGTATCATGAATCATGAATCGAATCATGAATCATGAATCGAATCATGAATCATGAATTGAATCATGAATCATGGATCATGAATTGAATCATGAATCATGAATCATGAAGTGAATCATGAATCATGAATCATGAATCGAATCATGAATTATGAATCATGAATCATGAATTGAATCATGAATCATGAATCGAATCATGAATCATGAATTGAAACATTAATTGAATCATAAATCATGAATCGAATCATGAATCATGATATGAATCATGAATCATGAATTGAATCATAAATCATGAATGATGAATCATGAATTGAATCATGAATCATGAATCATAAATCGAATCATGAATTGAATCATGAATTGAATCATGAATTGAATCATGAATCATGAATCGAATAATGAATTGAATCATGAATCATGAATTGAATCATGAATCATGAATCATAAATCGAATCATGAATTGAATCATGAATTGAATCATGAATTGAATCATTAATCATGAATTATGAATCATGAATTGAATCATGAATCATGAATCATGAATTGAATCATGAATCATGAATCATGAATTGAATCATGAATCATGAATTGAATCATGAATCGAATCATGAATCATGAATCATGAATCGAATCATGAATCATGAATTTTATCATGAATCATGAATTGAATCATGAATCATGAATCATGAATTGAATCATGAATCATGAATCATGAATCGAATCATGAATCATGAATCATGAATCATGAATCGAATCATGAATCATGAATTGAATCATGAATCATGAATTATGAATTATGAATTGAATCATGAATCATGAATCATGAATTGAATCATGAATTATGAATCATGAATTGAATTATGAATCATGAATCATGAATTGAATCATGAATCATGAATCATGAATTGAATCATGAATCATGAATCATGAATCGAATCATGAATCATGAATCATGAATCGAATCATGAATCATGAATTGAATCATGAATCATGAATCAAGAATCATGAATCGAAACATGAATCATGAATTGAATCATGAATCATGAATCATGAATTGAATCATGAATCATGAATCATGAATCGAATAATGAATCATGAATCATCATGAATTGAATCATGAATCAAGAATCATGAATCGAAACATGAAACATGAATTGAATCATGAATCATGAATCATGAATCATGAATTTAATCATGAATCATGAATCAAGAATCGAATAATGAATCATGAATCATGAATCATGAATTGAATCATGAATCATGAATCGAATCATGAATTGAATCATGAATCATGAATCATAAATTGAATCATAAATCATGAATCATGAATTGAATCATGAATCAAGAATCGAATCATGAATCATGAATCATGAATTGAATCATGAATTGAATCATGAATCATGAATCGAATCATGAATCATGAATTGAATCATGAATTGAATCATGAATTGAATCATGAATTGAATCATGAATCATGAATTGAATCATGAATCATGAATCATAAATT
Source organism: Mixophyes australis (assembly GCA_036250195.1). Lineage (NCBI taxonomy): Eukaryota > Metazoa > Chordata > Amphibia > Anura > Limnodynastidae > Mixophyes > Mixophyes australis. Next base: position 743,683 of record JAVHZZ010000043.1, on the reverse strand, counting down.
GAATCATGAATCATGAATTGAATCATGAATTGAATCATTAATCATGAATTGAATCATGAATCATGAATTGAATCATGAATCATGAATTATGAATCATGAATTGAATCATGAATCATGAATCATGAATTGAATCATGAATCATGAATTGAATCATGAATCATGTATCATGAATCATGAATCGAATCATGAATCATGAATCGAATCATGAATCATGAATTGAATCATGAATCATGGATCATGAATTGAATCATGAATCATGAATCATGAAGTGAATCATGAATCATGAATCATGAATCGAATCATGAATTATGAATCATGAATCATGAATTGAATCATGAATCATGAATCGAATCATGAATCATGAATTGAAACATTAATTGAATCATAAATCATGAATCGAATCATGAATCATGATATGAATCATGAATCATGAATTGAATCATAAATCATGAATGATGAATCATGAATTGAATCATGTATCATGAATTGAATCAGGAATCGAATCATGAATTGAATTATGAATCATGAAATGAATCATGAGTCATGAATAATGAATTGAATCATGAATCATGAATTGAATCATGAATCATGAATCGAATCACAAATCATTAATCATGAATCATGAATCGAATCATGAATCATGAATCAAGAATCATGAATCATGAATCATGTATTGAATCATGAATCATGAATCATAAATCATGAATTTAATCATGAATCATGAATCGAATCAGGAATCATGAATTGAATCATGAATCATGAATCATGTATTGAATCATAAATCATGAATTGAATCATGAATCATGAATCAAGAATCATGAATCGAATCATGAATTGAATCATGAATCATGAATCATGAATCATGAATTAAATCATGAATCATGAATCATGTATTGAATCATGAATCATGAATCATAAATCATGAATCGAATCATGAATCATGAATTAAATAATAAATTGAATCATGAATCATGAATCGAATCATGAATTGAATCAGAAATCATGAATTGAATTATGAATCATGAATCATGAATTAAATCATGAATCATGAATCATAAATCGATCCATGAATCATGAATTGAATCAGGAATCGAATCATGAATTGAATCATGAATCATGAATCATAAATCATGAATCGAAACATAAATTATGAATCATGTTTCATGAATTGAATCATGAATCATGAATCCTGAATCGAATCATGAATAATGAATTGAATCATGAATCATGAATCATAAATCGAATCATGAATCATGAATTGAATCATGACTCATGAATTATGAATCATGAATTGAATCATGAATCATGAATCATGAATTGAATCATGAATAATGAATTGAATCATGAATCATGAATCATAAATCGAATCATGAATCATGAATTGAATCATGACTCATGAATTATGAATCATGAATTGAATCATGAATCATGAATTATGAATCATGAATTGAATCATGAATCATGAATCATGAATCATGAATTAAATCATGAATTGAATAATGAATCATGAATCATGAATCATGAATTGAATCATGAATCATGAATCGAATCATGAATCATGAATCATGAATCATGAATTGAATCATGAATCGAATCATGAATCATGAATTGAATCATGAATTGAATCATGAATCATGAAGCGAATCATGAATCATGAATTGAATCATGAATTGAATCATGAATCATGAAGCGAATCATGAATTAAATAATAAATTGAATCATGAATCATGAATCATGAATCGAATCATGAAATGAATCATGAATCATGAATTGAATCATGAATCATGAATCATGAATTGAATCATGAATCATGAATCATAAATCGATCCATGAATCATGAATTGAATCAGGAATCGAATCATGAATTGAATCATGAATCATGAATCATGAATTGAATCATGAATTGAATCATGAATCATGAATTGAATCATGAATCATGAATTGAATCATGAATCATGAATCATAAATCGAATCATGAATCATGAATTGAATCATGACTCATGAATTATGAATCATGAATTGAATCATGAATCATGAATTATGAATTATGAATCATGAATCATGAATCATGAATCATGAATCATCAATCATGAATCATGAATTGAATCATGAATTGAATCATAAATCATGAATGAGGAATTAAATCATGAATCATGAATCATGAATCGAATCATGAATTAAATCATGAATCATGAATTCAATCATGAATCATGAATTCAATCATGAATCAAGAATCATGAATCGAATCATGAATCATGAATTAAATCATGAATCATTATTTGAATCAGGAATCGAATCATGAATTCAATCATGAATCAGAAATCGAATCATGAATCATGAATCATGAATCGAATCATGAATTGAATCATGAATCATGAATTCAATCATGAATCATGAATTCAATCATGAATCAAGAATCATGAATCGAATCATGAATCATGAATTAAATCATGAATCATGATTTGAATCAGGAATCGAATCATGAATTCAATCATGAATCATGAATTGAATCATGAATCATGAATCATGAATCGAATCATGAATCATAAATCATGAATGTAATCATGAATCATGAATTGAATCATGAATCATGAATCATGAATTGAATCATGAATCATGAATCATGAATTTAATCATGAATCATGAATCATGAATCATGAACTAAATCATGAATCATGAATCATGAATCGAATCATGAACCATGAATCGAATCATGAATCATGAATTGAATCATGAACCATGAATCATGAATCATGAATCGAATCATGAATCATGAATCATGAATTGAATCATGAATCATGAATTGAATCATGAATCATTAATTGAATCATGAATCATGAATCAAGAATCATGAATCGAAACATGAATCATGAATTGAATCAGGAATCATGAATCATGAATCATGAATTGAATCATGAATCATGAATCATGAATCGAATAATGAATCATGAATAATGAATCATGAATTGAATCATGAATCATGAATTGAATCATGAATCATGAATTGAATCATGAACTGAATCATGAATCATGAATCGAATCATGAGTCATGAATTGAATTATGAATCATGAATCATGAATTGAATCATGAATCATGAATCATGAATTGAATCATGAATCATGAAAAATGAATCGAATCATGAATTCAATCATGAATCATGAATTCAATCATGAATCATGAATTCAATCATGAATCATGAATCATGAATCGAATTATGAATCATGAACCAAGAATCATGAATCGAATCATGAATAATGAAATAAATAATGAATCATGATTTGAATCAGGAATCGAATCATGAATTCAATCATGAATCATAAATCGAATCATGAATCATGAATTGAATCAGGATTCGAATCATGAATGTAATCATGAATCATGAATTGAATCATGAATCATGAATCGAATCATGAATCATAAATGATGAATCATGAATGTAATCATGAATCATGAATTGAATTATGAATCATGAATCATGAATCATGAATTGAATCATGAATCATGCATCATGAATCATGAACTAAATCATGAATCATGAATCATGAATCGAATCATGAACCATGAATCGAATCATGAATAATGAATTGAATCATGAACCATGAATCATGAATCATGAATCATGAATCAGGAATCATGAATCAGGAATCATGAATCATGAATCATGAATTGAATCATGAATCATGAATTGAATCATGAATCATGAATTGAATCATGAATCATGAATCAAGAATCATGAATCGAAACATGAATCATGAATTGAATCATGAATCGAATAATGAATTGAATCATGAATCATGAATTGAATCATGAATCATGAATCATAAATCGAATCATGAATTGAATCATGAATTGAATCATGAATTGAATCATTAATCATGAATTATGAATCATGAATTGAATCATGAATCATGATTCATGAATCGAATCATGAATCATGAATCATAATTTGAATCATGAATCATGAATCATGAATTGAATCATGAATCATGAATTGAATCATGAATCATGAATTGAATCATGAATCGAATCATGAATCATGAATCATGAATCGAATCATGAATCATGAATTGTATCATGAATCATGAATCATGAATCATGAATCATGAATTGAATCATGAATCATGAATCATGAATCGAATCATGAATCATGAATTGAATCATGAATCATGAATCATGAATTGAATCATGAATCATGAATCATGAATTGAATCATGAATCATGAATCATGAATCATGATTCGAATCATGAATCATGAATCATGAATCGAATCATGAATCATGAATTGAATCATGAATCATGAATCAAGAATCATGAATCGAAACATGAATCATGAATTGAATCATGAATCATGAATCATGAATTGAATCATGAATCATGAATCATGAATCGAATAATGAATCATGAATCATCATGAATTGAATCATGAATCAAGAATCATGAATCGAAACATGAAACATGAATTGAATCATGAATCATGAATCATGAATCATGAATTGAATCATGAATCATGAATCAAGAATCGAATAATGAATCATGAATCATGAATTGAATCATGAATCATGAATTGAATCATGAATCATGAATCGAATCATGAATTGAATCATGAATCATGAATCGAATCATGAATCATGAATTGAATCATGAATCATGAATTGAATCATGAATCATGAATCATAAATTGAATCATAAATCATGAATCATGAATTGAATCATGAATCAAGAATCGAATCATGAATCATGAATCATGAATTGAATCATGAATTGAATCATGAATCATGAATCGAATCATGAATCATGAATTGAATCATGAATTGAATCATGAATTGAATCATGAATTGAATCATGAATCATGAATTGAATCATGAATCATGAATCATAAATTGAATCATGAATCATGAATTGAATCATGAATTGAATCATTAATCATGAATTGAATCATGAATCATGAATTGAATCATGAATCATGAATTATGAATCATGAATTGAATCATGAATCATGAATCATGAATTGAATCATGAATCATGAATTGAATCATGAATCATGAATTGAATCATGAATCATGAATCATGAATCATGAATCGAATCATGAATCAAGAATCGAATCATGAATCATGAATTGAATCATGAATCATGGATCATGAATTGAATCATGAATCATGAATCATGAAGTGAATCATGAATCATGAATCATGAATCGAATCATGAATCATGAATCATGAATCATGAATTGAATCATGAATCATGAATCGAATCATGAATCATGAATTGAAACATTAATTGAATCATAAATCATGAATCGAATCATGAATCATGATATGAATCATGAATCATGAATTGAATCATAAATCATGAATCATGAATCATGAATTGAATCATGTATCATGAATTGAATCAGGAATCGAATCATGAATTGAATTATGAATCATGAAATGAATCATGAGTCATGAATAATGAATTGAATCATGAATCATGAATTGAATCATGAATCATGAATCGAATCACAAATCATTAATCATGAATCATGATTCATGAATTGAATCATGGATCATGAATTATGAATCGAATCATGAATCATGAATTGAATCCTGAGTTGAATCATGAATCATAAATTGAATCATGAATCATGAAATGAATCATGAATTGAATCATGAATTGAATCATGATTCATGAATCATGATTTGAATCATGAATCATGATTTGAATCAGGAATCGAATCATGAATTCAATCATGAATCATAAATCGAATCATGAATCATGAATTGAATCAGGAATCGAATCATAAATTGAATCATGAATCATGAATTGAATCATGATTTTAATTATGAATCATGAATCATGAATTGAGTCATGAATCATGAATCATGAATCATGAATTGAATTATGAATTGAATCATGAATCTTGAATCATAAATTGAATCATGAATCATGAATCATAAATCATGAATTATGAATCATGATTCATTAATCATGAATCATGAATTGAATTATGAATTGAATCATGAATCATGAATTGAATCATGAATCATGAAATGAATCATGAATCATGAATTGAATTATGAATCATGAATCGAATCATGAATCATGAATCGAATCATGAATCATGAATTGTATCATGAATCATGAATCATGAATTGAATCATGAATTATGAATCATGAATCATGAATCATGAATTGAATCATGAATCATGAATCATGAATCGAATCATGAATCAAGAATTGAATCATGAATCATGAATTATGAATCATGAATTGAATCATGAATCATGAATCATGAATTGAATCATGAATCATGAATCATGAATCATGAATTGAATCATGAATCATGAATCATAAATCATGAATCGAATCATGAATCGAATCATGAATCATGAATTGAATCATGAATCATGAATCATGAATTAAATCATGAATCATGAATCATGAATCATGAATCATGAATCGAATCATGAATCATGAATTGAATCATGAATCATGAATCATGAATCATAAATTGAATCATAAATCATGAATCATGAATTGTATCATGAATCATGAATCGAATCATGAATCATGAATCATGAATTGAATCATGAATTGAATCATGAATCATGAATCGAATCATGAATCATGAATTGAATCATGAATCATGAATTGAATCATGAATCATGAATTGAATCATGAATTATGAATTGAATCATGAATCGAATCATGAATCATGAATTGAATCATGAATCATGAATTGAATCATGAATCATGAATCATGAATTGAATCATGAATCATGAATCATGAAGTGAATCATGAATCATGAATCGAATCATGAATCATGAATTGAAACATTAATTGAATCATAAATCATGAATCGAATCATGAATCATGAATTGAATCATGAATCATGAATCGAATCATGAATCATGAATTGAAACATTAATTGAATCATAAATCATGAATCAAATCATGAATCATGATATGAATCATGAATTATGAATCATGAACTGAATCATGTATCATGAATCGAATCATGAATCATGATATGAATCATGAATCATGATATGAATCATGAATTATGAATCATGAACTGAATCATGAATCATGAATTATGAATTGAATCATGAATCATGAATCGAATCATGAATCATGAATTGAAACATTAATTGAATCATAAATCATGAATCAAATCATGAATCATGATATGAATCATGAATTATGAATCATGAACTGAATCATGTATCATGAATCGAATCATGAATCATGATATGAATCATGAACTGAATCATGAATCATGAATAATGAATTGAATCATGAATCATGAATTGAATCATGAATCATGATTCGAATCATAAATCATGAATCATGAACCATGATTCATGAATTGAATCATGATTCATGAATTGAATCATGAATCATGAATCATAAATCGAATCATGAATTGAATCATGAGTTGAATCATGAATCATGAATTGAATCATGAGTTGAATCATGAATCATAAATTGAATCATGAATCATGAAATGAATCATGAATTGAATCATGAATTGAATCATGATTCATGAATCATGATTTGAATCGTGAATCATGAAATGAATCATGAATTGAATCATGAATTGAATCATGATTCATGAATCATGAATTGAATCATGAATCATGAATTATGAATCGAATCATGAATCATGAATTGAATCATGAGTTGAATCATGAATCATAAATTGAATCATGAATCATGAAATGAATCATGAATTGAATCATGAATTGAATCATGATTCATGAATCATGATTTGAATCATGAGTTGAATCATGAATCATAAATTGAATCATGAATCATGAAATGAATCATGAATTCAATCATGAATTCAATCATGAATCAGGAATCGAATCATGAATTCAATCATGAATCATAAATCGAATCATGAATTAAGAATTGATTCAGGAATCGAATCATGAATTGAATCATGAATCATGAATTGAATCATGATTTTAATTATGAATCATGAATCATGAATTGAATCATGAATCATGAATCATGAATCATGAATTGAATTATGAATTGAATCACGAATCTTGAATCATGAATTGAATCATGAATCATGAATCATAAATCATGAATCATGAATCATGATTCATGAATCATGAATCATGAATTGAATTATGAATTGAATCATGAATCATGAATTGAATCATGAATCATGAAATGAATCATGAATCATGAATCATGAATTGAATTATGAATCATGAATCGAATCATGAATCGAATCATGAATCATGAATCGAATCATGAATCATGAATTGTATCATGAATCATGAATCATGAATTGAATCATGAATCATGAATCATGAATTGAATCATGAATCATGAATCATGAATCATGAATCGAATCATGAATCATGAATTGAATCATGAATCATGAATTGAATCATAAATCATGAATTGAATCATGAATTGAATCATGAATCAAGAATCAAATCATGAATCATGAATTGAATCAAGAATCATGAATCATGAATCATAAATTGAATCATAAATCATGAATCATGAATTGAATCATGAATCATGAATCGAATCATGTATCATGAATCATGAATTGAATCATGAATCATGAATCGAATCATGAATCATGAATCATGAATCATGAATTGAATCATGAATCATGAATTGAATCAGGAATCGAATCATGAATTCAATCATGAATCATAAATCGAATCATGAATCATGAATTGAATCAGAAATCGAATCATGAATTCAATCATGAATCATGAATTGAATCATGATTTTAATTATGAATCATGAATCATGAATTGAATCATGAATCATGAATCATGAATTAAATTATGAATTGAATCATGAATCATGAATCATGAATTAAATTATGAATTGAATCATGAATCTTGAATCATGAATTGAATCATGAATCATGAATCATAAATCATGAATCATGAATCATGAATCATAAATCATGAATCATGAATCATGATTCATGAATCATGAATCATGAATTGAATTATGAATTGAATCATGAATCATTAATTGAATCATGAATCATGAATCATGAAATGAATCATGAATCATGAATCATGAATTGAATTATGAATCATGAATTGTATCATGAATCATGAATCATGAATTGAATCATGATTTATGAATCATGAATCATGAATTGAATCATGATTTATGAATCATGAATTGAATCATGAATCATGAATCATGATTGAATCATGAATCATAAATCATGAATCATGATTCATGAATCGAATCATGAATCATGAATTGAATCATGAATCATGAATCATGAATTTAATCATGAATCATGAATTGAATCATGAAGCATGAATCATGAATCATAAATTGAATCATAAATCATGAATCATGAATTGTATCATGAATCATGAATTGAATCATGAATCATGAATCATGAATTGAATCATGAATTGAATCATGAATCGAATCATGAATCATGAATTGAATCATGAATCATGAATCATAAATCGAATCATGAATTATGAATTGAATCATGAATCGAATCATGAACTGAATCATTAATCATGAATTGAATCATGAATCATGAATTATGAATCATGAATTGAATCATGAATCATGAATCATGAATTGAATCATGAATCATGAATCATGAATTGAATCATGAATCATGAATCATGAATTGAATCATGAATCATGAATCATGAATCATGAATCGAATCATGAATCATGAATCGAATCATGAATCATGAATTGAATCATGAATCATGAATCATGAATTGAATCATGAATCATGAATTAATGAATTGAATCATGAATCATGAATCGAATCATGAATCATGAATTGAATCATGAATCATGAATCGAATCATGAATCATGAATTGAAACATTAATTGAATCATGTATCATGAATTGAATCAGGAATCGAATCATGTATCATGAATTGAATCAGGAATCGAATCATGAATTGAATTATGAATCATGAAATGAATCATGAGTCATGAATAATGAATTGAATCATGAATCATGAATCATGAATCATGAATTGAATCATGAATCATGAATCATGAATCGAATCATGAATCATGAATCGAATCATGAATCATGAATTGAATCATGAGTTGAATCATGAATCATAAATTGAATCATGAATCATGAATCATGAATCATGAATTGAATCATGAATCATGAATTGTATCATGAATCATGAATCATGAATTGAATCATGAATCATGAATCATGAATCATGAATCGAATCATGAATCATGTATCGAATCATGAATCATGAATCGAATCATGAATCATGAATTGAATCATGAATCATGAATCATGAATTGAATCATGAATCATGAATCATGAATTGAATCATGAATCATGACTCATGAATTGAATCATGAATCATGAATCGAATCATGAATCATGAATCATGAATCATGAATCAAATCATGAATCATGAATTGAATCATGAATCATGAATCATGAATCGAAACATGAATCATGAATTGAATCATGAATTGAATCATGAATCATGAATCATGAATCAAGAATCATGAATCGAAACATGAATCATGAATTGAATCATGAATCATGAATCATGAATTGAATCATGAATCATGAATCATGAATCGAATAATGAATCATGAATCATGAATCATGAATTGAATCATGAATCATGAATTGAATCATGAATCATGGATCGAATCATGAATTGAATTATGAATCATGAATCGAATCATGAATCATGAATTGAATCATGAATCATGAATCATGAATCATAAGTTGAATCATAATACATGAATCATGAATCATGAATCGAATCATGAATCATGAATCATGAATTGAATCATGAATTGAATCATGAATCATGAATCGAATCATGAATCATGAATCGAATCATGAATCATGAATTGAATCATGAATTGAATCATGAATCATTAATTGAATCATGAATCATGAATCATAAATCCAATCATGAATCATGAATTGAATCATGAATCGAATCATGAATTGAATCATTAATCATGAATTGAATCATGAATTATGAATCATGAATTGAATCATTAATCATGAATCATGAATTGAATTATGAATTGAATCATGAATCATGAATTGAATCATGAATCATGAAATGTATCATGAATCATGAATTAAATTATGATTCATGATTCGAATCATGAATCATGAATCGAATCATGAATCATGAATTGTATCATGAATCATGAATCATGAATTGAATCATGAATTATGAATCATGAATCATGAATTGAATCATGAATCATGAATCATGAATCGAATCATGAATCAAGAATTGAATCATGAATCATGAATTATGAATCATGAATTGAATCATGAATCATGAATTGAATCATGAATCATGAATCATGAATCATGAATTGAATCATGAATCATGAATCATAAATCATGAATCGAATCATGAATCATGAATCATGAATCGAATCATGAATCATGAATTGAATCATGAATCATGAATCATGAATTAAATCATGAATCATGAATCATGAATCATGAATCATGAATCGAATCATGAATCATGAATTGAATCATGAATCATGAATCATGAATTGAATCATGAATCATGAATCATGAATCATAAATTGAATCATAAATCATGAATCATGAATTGTATCATGAATCATGAATCGAATCATGAATCATGAATCATGAATTGAATCATGAATTGAATCATGAATCATGAATCGAATCATGAATCATGAATTGAATCATGAATCATGAATTGAATCATGAATCATGAATTGAATCATGAATTATGAATTGAATCATGAATCGAATCATGAATTGAATCATTAATCATGAATTGAATCATGAATCATGAATTGAATCATGAATCATGAATCATGAATTGAATCATGAATCATGAATCATGAAGTGAATCATGAATCATGAATCGAATCATGAATCATGAATTGAAACATTAATTGAATCATAAATCATGAATCGAATCATGAATCATGAATTGAATCATGAATCATGAATCGAATCATGAATCATGAATTGAAACATTAATTGAATCATAAATCATGAATCAAATCATGAATCATGATATGAATCATGAATTATGAATCATGAACTGAATCATGTATCATGAATCGAATCATGAATCATGATATGAATCATGAATCATGATATGAATCATGAATTATGAATCATGAACTGAATCATGAATCATGAATTATGAATTGAATCATATATCATGAATTGAATCAGGAATCAAATCATGAATTTAATTATGAATCATGAAATGAATCATGAGTCATGAATAATGAATTGAATCATGAATCATGAATTGAATCATGAATCATGATTCGAATCATAAATCATGAATCATGAACCATGATTCATGAATTGAATCATGATTCATGAATTGAATCATGAATCATGAATCATAAATCGAATCATGAATCATGAATTGAATCATGAGTTGAATCATGAATCATGAATTGAATCATGAGTTGAATCATGAATCATAATTTAATCATGAATCATGAAATTAATCATGAATTGAATCATGAATTGAATCATGATTCATGAATCATGATTTGAATCGTGAATCATGAAATGAATCATGAATTGAATCATGAATTGAATCATGATTCATGAATCATGAATTGAATCATGAATCATGAATTATGAATCGAATCATGAATCATGAATTGAATCATGAGTTGAATCATGAATCATAAATTGAATCATGAATCATGAAATGAATCATGAATTGAATCATGAATTGAATCATGATTCATGAATCATGATTTGAATCATGAATCATGAATTCAATCATGAATTCAATCATGAATCAGGAATCGAATCATGAATTCAATCATGAATCATAAATCGAATCATGAATTAAGAATTGATTCAGGAATCGAATCATGAATTAAGAATTGATTCAGGAATCGAATCATGAATTGAATCATGAATCATGAATTGAATCATGATTTTAATTATGAATCATGAATCATGAATTGAATCATGAATCATGAATCATGAATCATGAATTGAATTATGAATTGAATCACGAATCTTGAATCATGAATTGAATCATGAATCATGAATCATAAATCATGAATCATGAATCATGATTCATGAATCATGAATCATGAATTGAATTATGAATTGAATCATGAATCATGAATTGAATCATGAATCATGAAATGAATCATGAATCATGAATCATGAATTGAATTATGAATCATGAATCGAATCATGAATCGAATCATGAATCATGAATCGAATCATGAATCATGAATTGTATCATGAATCATGAATCATGAATTGAATCATGAATCATGAATCATGAATTGAATCATGATTTATGAATCATGAATCATGAATCATGAATTGAATCATGAATCATGAATCATGAATCATGAATCGAATCATGAATCAAGAATTGAATCATGAATCATGAATTATGAATCATGAATTGAATCATGAATCATGAATCATGAATTGAATCATGATTTATGAATCATGAATCGAATCATGAATCATGAATTGAATCATGAATCATGAATCATGAATTGAATCATGAATCATGAATCATGAATTGAATCATGAAGCATGAATCATGAATCATAAATTGAATCATAAATCATGAATCATGAATTGTATCATGAATCATGAATCGAATCATGAATCATGAATCATGAATTGAATCATGAATTGAATCATGAATCGAATCATGAATCATGAATTGAATCATGAATCATGAATCATAAATCGAATCATGAATTATGAATTGAATCATGAATCGAATCATGAATTGAATCATTAATCATGAATTGAATCATGAATCATGAATTATGAATCATGAATTGAATCATGAATCATGAATCATGAATTGAATCATGAATCATGAATCATGAATTGAATCATGAATCATGAATCATGAATTGAATCATGAATCATGAATCATGAATCATGAATCGAATCATGAATCATGAATCGAATCATGAATCATGAATTGAATCATGAATCATGAATCATGAATTGAATCATGAATCATGAATTAATGAATTGAATCATGAATCATGAATCATGAATCGAATCATGAATCATGAATTGAATCATGAATCATGAATCGAATCATGAATCATGAATTGAAACATTAATTGAATCATGTATCATGAATTGAATCAGGAATCGAATCATGTATCATGAATTGAATCAGGAATCGAATCATGAATTGAATTATGAATCATGAAATGAATCATGAGTCATGAATAATGAATTGAATCATGAATCATGAATCATGAATCATGAATTGAATCATGAATCATGAATCATGAATCGAATCATGAATCATGAATCGAATCATGAATCATGAATTGAATCATGAGTTGAATCATGAATCATAAATTGAATCATGAATCATGAATCATGAATCATGAATTGAATCATGAATCATGAATTGTATCATGAATCATGAATCATGAATTGAATCATGAATCATGAATCATGAATCATGAATCATGAATCGAATCATGAATCATGTATCGAATCATGAATCATGAATCGAATCATGAATCATGAATTGAATCATGAATCATGAATCATGAATTGAATCATGAATCATGAATCATGAATTGAATCATGAATCATGACTCATGAATTGAATCATGAATCATGAATCATGAATCAAATCATGAATCATGAATTGAATCATGAATCATGAATCATGAATCGAAACATGAATCATGAATTGAATCATGAATTGAATCATGAATCATGAATTATGAATCATGAATCATGAATTATGAATCGAATCATGAATCATGAATTAAATCATGAGTTGAATCATGAATCATAAATTGAATCATGAATCATGAAATGAATCATGAATTGAATCATGAATTGAATCATGATTCATGAATCATGAATTGAATCATGAATCATGAATCATGAATCATGAATCATGAATTCAATCATGAATCATGATTTGAATCAGGAATCGAATCATGAATCATGAATTGAATCATGATTTTAATTATGAATCATGAATCATGAATTGAATCATGAATCATGAATCATGAATCATGAATTGAATTATGAATTGAATCATGAATCTTGAATCATGAATTGAATCATGAATCATGAATCATAAATCATGAATCATGAATTATGAATCATGAATTCAATTATGAATTGAATCATGAATCATGAATTGAATTATGAATCATGAATCATGAATTGAATCATGAATCATGAATCATGAATTGAATCATGAATCATGAATCATGAATTGAATCATGAATCATGAATCATGAATCATGAATTGAATTATGAATTGAATCATGAATCATGAATTGAATCATGAATCATGAATCATGAATTGAATCATGAATCATGAATCATGAATTGAATCATGAATCATGAATCGAATCATGAATCATGAATCGAATCATGAATCATGAATTGTATCATGAATTATGAATCATGAATTGAATCATGAATCATGAATCATGAATTGAATCATGAATCATGAATCATGAATCATGAATCATGAATTGAATCATGAATTATGAATCATGAATTGAATCATGAATCATGAATTGAATCATGAATCATGAATCATGAATCATAAATCGAATCATGAATCATGAATCGAATCATGAATCATGAATTGAATCATGAATCAAGAATTGAATCATGAATCATGAATCATGAATTGAATCATGAATCATGAATCATGAATCATGAATCATGAATCGAATCATGAATCATGAATCATGAATCAAGAATTGAATCATGAATCATGAATCATGAATTGAATCATGAATCATGAATCATGAATCATGAATCATGAATCGAATCATGAATCATGAATCATGAATCATGAATTGAATCATGAATCATGAATCGAATCATGAATTGAATCATGAGTTGAATCATGAATCATAAATTGAATCATGAATCATGAATCATGAATCATGAATTGAATCATGAATCATGAATCGAATCATAAATTATGAATCATGAATCATGATTCATGAATTGAATCATGAATCATGAATTATGAATTGAATCATGAATCATGAATTAAATCATGAGTTGAATCATGAATCATAAATTGAATCATGAATCATGAAATGAATCATGAATTGAATCATGAATTGAATCATGATTCATGAATCATGAATTGAATCATGAATCATGAATCATGAATCATGAATCATGAATCATGAATTCAATCATGAATCATGATTTGAATCAGGAATCGAATCATGAATCATGAATTGAATCATGATTTTAATTATGAATCATGAATCATGAATTGAATCATGAATCATGAATCATGAATCATGAATTGAATTATGAATTGAATCATGAATCTCGAATCATGAATTGAATCATGAATCATGAATCATAAATCATGAATCATGAATCATGAATCATGAATTGAATTATGAATTGAATCATGAATCATGAATTGAATCATGAATCATGAATTGAATCATGAATCATGAATCATGAATTGAATCATGAATCATGAATCATGAATTGAATCATGAATCATGAATCGAATCATGAATCATGAATCGAATCATGAATCATGAATTGTATCATGAATCATGAATCATGAATTGAATCATGAATCATGAATTGAATCATGAATCATGAATCATGAATCGAATCATGAATCATGAATCATGAATCATGAATCGAATCATGAATCATGAATTGAATCATGAATCATGAATTATGAATCATGAATTGAATCATGAATCATGAATCATGAATTGAATAATGAATCATGAATCATGAATTGAATCATGAATCATGAATCATGAATTGAATCATGAATTATGAATCATGAATCATGAATCGAATCATGAATCATGAATCATGAATCGAATCATGAATCATGAATTAAATCATGAATCATGAATCATGAATTGAATCATGAATCATGAATTGAATCATAAATCATGAATTGAATCATGAATTGAATCATGAATCAAGAATCAAATCATGAATCATGAATTGAATCAAGAATCATGAATCATGAATCATAAATTGAATCATAAATCATGAATCATGAATTGAATCATGAATCATGAATCGAATCATGTATCATGAATCATGAATTGAATCATGAATCATGAATCGAATCATGAATCATGAATCATGAATCATGAATTGAATCATGAATCATGAATTGAATCAGGAATCGAATCATGAATTCAATCATGAATCATAAATCGAATCATGAATCATGAATTGAATCAGAAATCGAATCATGAATTCAATCATGAATCATGAATTGAATCATGATTTTAATTATGAATCATGAATCATGAATTGAATCATGAATCATGAATCATGAATTAAATTATGAATTGAATCATGAATCATGAATCATGAATTAAATTATGAATTGAATCATGAATCTTGAATCATGAATTGAATCATGAATCATGAATCATAAATCATGAATCATGAATCATGAATCATAAATCATGAATCATGAATCATGATTCATGAATCATGAATCATGAATTGAATTATGAATTGAATCATGAATCATTAATTGAATCATGAATCATGAATCATGAAATGAATCATGAATCATGAATCATGAATTGAATTATGAATCATGAATTGTATCATGAATCATGAATCATGAATTGAATCATGAATCATGAATCATGAATTGAATCATGAATCATGAATCATGAATCATGAATCGAATCATGAATCATGAATCATGAATCGAATCATGAATCATGAATTGAATCATGAATCATGAATCATGAATTGAATCATGAATCATGAATTAATGAATTGAATCATGAATCATGAATCATGAATCGAATCATGAATCATGAATCATGAATTAAATCATGAATCATGAATCGAATCATGAATCATGAATTGAATCATGAATCATGAATCATGAATTGAATCATGAATCATGAATTAATGAATTGAATCATGAATCATGAATCATGAATCGAATCATGAATCATGAATCATGAATCATGAATCGAATCATGAATCATGAATTGAATCATGAATCATGAATTATGAATCATGAATTGAATCATGAATCATGAATCATGAATTGAATAATGAATCATGAATCATGAATTGAATCATGAATCATGAATCATGAATTGAATCATGAATTATGAATCATGAATCATGAATCGAATCATGAATCATGAATCATGAATCGAATCATGAATCATGAATTAAATCATGAATCATGAATCATGAATTGAATCATGAATCATGAATTGAATCATAAATCATGAATTGAATCATGAATTGAATCATGAATCAAGAATCAAATCATGAATCATGAATTGAATCAAGAATCATGAATCATGAATCATAAATTGAATCATAAATCATGAATCATGAATTGAATCATGAATCATGAATCGAATCATGTATCATGAATCATGAATTGAATCATGAATCATGAATCGAATCATGAATCATGAATCATGAATCATGAATTGAATCATGAATCATGAATTGAATCAGGAATCGAATCATGAATTCAATCATGAATCATAAATCGAATCATGAATCATGAATTGAATCAGAAATCGAATCATGAATTCAATCATGAATCATGAATTGAATCATGATTTTAATTATGAATCATGAATCATGAATTGAATCATGAATCATGAATCATGAATTAAATTATGAATTGAATCATGAATCATGAATCATGAATTAAATTATGAATTGAATCATGAATCTTGAATCATGAATTGAATCATGAATCATGAATCATAAATCATGAATCATGAATCATGAATCATAAATCATGAATCATGAATCATGATTCATTAATCATGAATCATGAATTGAATTATGAATTGAATCATGAATCATTAATTGAATCATGAATCATGAATCATGAAATGAATCATGAATCATGAATCATGAATTGAATTATGAATCATGAATTGTATCATGAATCATGAATCATGAATTGAATCATGAATCATGAATCATGAATTGAATCATGAATCATGAATCATGAATCATGAATCGAATCATGAATCATGAATCATGAATCGAATCATGAATCATGAATTGAATCATGAATCATGAATCATGAATTGAATCATGAATCATGAATTAATGAATTGAATCATGAATCATGAATCATGAATCGAATCATGAATCATGAATCATGAATTAAATCATGAATCATGAATCGAATCATGAATCATGAATTGAATCATGAATCATGAATCATGAATTGAATCATGAATCATGAATTAATGAATTGAATCATGAATCATGAATCATGAATCGAATCATGAATCATGAATCATGAATTGAATCATGAATCATGAATCGAATCATGAATCATGAATTGAAACATTATTTGAATCATGTATCATGAATTGAATAAGGAATTGAATCATGAATTGAATTATGAATCATGAAATGAATCATGAGTCATGAATAATGAATTGAATCATGAATCATGAATCATGAATTGAATCATGAATCAAGAATCGAATCTTGTATCATGAATCATGAATTGAATCATGAATCTAGAATCGAATCATGAATCATGAATCATGAATTGAATCATGAATCATGAATTGAATCAGAAATCGAATCATGAATTCAATCATGAATCATGAATTGAATCATGATTTTAATTATGAATCATGAATCATGAATTGAATCATGAATCATGAATCATGAATTGAATCATGAATCATGAATCATGAATCATGAATTGAATTATGAATTGAATCATGAATCTTGAATCATGAATGGAATCATGAATCATGAATCATAAATCATGAATCATGAATCATGAATTATGAATTGAATTATGAATTGAATCATGAATCATGAATTGAATAATGAATCATGAATTATGAATTGAATCATGAATCATGAATTGAATCATGAATCATGAATCATGAATTGAATCATGAATCATGAATCATGAATCGAATCATGAATCATGAATCGAATCATGAATCATGAATTGAATCATGAATCATGAATCATGAATCGAAACATGAATCATGAATTGAATCATGAATCATGAATTGAATCATGAATCATGAATTGAATCATGAATCATGAATCGAATAATGAATCATGAATTGAATCATGAATCATGAATCATGAATCATGAATCGAATAATGAATCTTGAATTTTGAATTGAATCATGAATCATGAATTGAATCATGAATCATGAATCAAGAATCATGAATCGAAACATGAATCATGAATTGAATCATGAATCATGAATCATGAATTGAATCATGAATCATGAATCATGAATCATGAATCGAATAATGAATCTTGAATTTTGAATTGAATCATGAATCATGAATTGAATCATGAATCATGGATCGAATCATGAATTTAATCATGAATCATGAATCGAATCATGAATCATAAATTGAATCATGAATCATGAATCATGAATCATAAATTGAATCATAAATCATGAATCATGAATTGAATCATGAATCATGAATCGAATCATGAATTATGAATCATGAATTGAATCATGAATTGAATCATGAATCATGAATCGAATCATGAATCATGAATTGAATCATGAATTGAATCATGAATCATGAATTGAATCATGAATCATGAATCATAAATCCAATCATGAATCATGAATTGAATCATGAATCGAATCATGAATTGAATCATTAATCATGAATTGAATCATGAATCATGAATTATGAATCATGAATTGAATCATGAATCATGAATCATGAATTGAATCATGAATCATGAATTATGAATCATGAATTGAATCATGAATCATGAATCATGAATTGAATCATGAATCATGGATCATATATCATAAATCGAATCATGAATCATGAATCGAATCATGAATCATGAATTGAATCATGAATCATGAATCATGAATTGAATCATGAATCATGAATCATGAATTGAATCATGAATCATGAATCATGAATCATGAATTGAATCATGAATCATGAATCGAATCATGAATCATGAATTGAATCATGATTCATGAATCATGAATTGAATCATGAATCATGAATCATGACTCGAATCATGAATCATGATTTGAATCAGGAATCGAATCATGAATCATGAATTGAATCATGATTTTAATTATGAATCATGAATCATGAATTGAATCATGAATCATGAATCATGAATCATGAATTGAATTATGAATTGAATCATGAATCTTGAATCATGAATGGAATCATGAATCATGAATCATAAAACATGAATCATGAATCATGAATCATGAATTGAATTATGAATTGAATCATGAATCATGAATTGAATCATGAATCATGAATCATGAATTGAATCATGAATCATGAATCATGAATTGAATCATGAATCATGAATCATGAATTGAATCATGAATCATGAATCGAATGATGAATCATGAATCGAATCATGAATCATGAATTGTATCATGAATCATGAATCATGAATTGAATCATGAATCATGAATCATGAATTGAATCATGAATCATGAATCATGAATCATGAATCGAATCATGAATCATGAATCATGAATCGAATCATGAATCATGAATTGAATCATGAATCATGAATTATGAATCATGAATTGAATCATGAATCATGAATCATGAATTGAATCATGAATCATGAATCATGAATTGAATCATGAATCATGAATCATGAATTGAATCATGAATTATGAATCATGAATCATGAATCGAATCATGAATCATGAATCGAATCATGAATCATGAATCATGAATTGAATCATGAATCATGAATCATGAATCATGAATCATGAATCATGAATCATGAATCATGAATCATGAATCGAATCATGAATCATGAATTGAATCATGAATCATGAATCATGAATTGAATCATGAATCATAATTCATGAATTGAATCATGAATCATGAATCATGAATCGAATCATGAATCATGAATCATGAATCGAATCATGAATCATGAATTGAATCATGAATCATGAATCATGAATCGAAACATGAATCATGAATTGAATCATGAATCATGAATTGAATCATGAATCATGAATTGAATCCCGAATCATGAATCGAATAATGAATCATGAATTGAATCATGAATCATGAATTATGAATCAAGAATCATGAATCGAAACATGAATCATGAATTGAATCATGAATCATGAATCATGAATCATGAATTGAATCATGAATCATGAATCATGAATCATGAATCGAATAATGAATCTTGAATTTTGAATTGAATCATGAATCATGAATTGAATCATGAATCATGGATCGAATCATGAATTGAATCATGAATCATGAATCGAATCATGAATCATGAATGGAATCATGAATCATGAATCATGAATCATAAATTGAATCATAAATCATGAATCATATATTGAATCATGAATCATGAATCGAATCATGAATTATGAATCATGAATTGAATCATGAATTGAATCATGAATCATGAATCGAATCATGAATCATGAATTGAATCATGAATTGAATCATGAATCATGAATTGAATCATGAATCATGAATCATAAATCCAATCATGAATCATGAATTGAATCATGAATCGAATCATGAATTGAATCATTAATCATGAATTGAATCATGAATCATGAATTATGAATCATGAATTGAATCATGAATCATGAATCATGAATTGAATCATGAATCATGAATCATAAATCGAATCATGAATCATGAATCGAATCATGAATCATGAATTGAATCATGAATCATGAATCATGAATTGAATCATGAATCATGAATCATGAATTGAATCATGAATCATGAATCATGAATCATGAATCATGAATCATGAATCATGAATTGAATCATGAATCATGAATCGAATCATGAATCATGAATTGAATCATGATTCATGAATCATGAATTGAATCATGAATCATGAATCATGAATTCAATCATGAATCATGATTTGAATCAGGAATCGATTCATGAATCATGAATTCAATCATGATTTTAATTATGAATCATGAATCATGAATTGAATCATGAATCATGAATCATGAATCATGAATTGAATTATGAATTGAATCATGAATCTTGAATCATGAATGGAATCATGAATCATGAATCATAAATCATGAATCATGAATCATGAATCATGAATTGAATTATGAATTGAATCATGAATCATGAATTGAATCATGAATCATGAATCATGAATTGAATCATGAATCATGAATCATGAATTGAATCATGAATCATGAATCGAATCATGAATCATGAATCGAATCATGAATCATGAATTGTATCATGAATCATGAATCATGAATTGAATCATGAATCATGAATCATGAATTGAATCATGAATCATGAATCATGAATTGAATCATGAATCATGAATCATGAATCATGAATCGAATCATGAATCATGAATCATGAATCGAATCATGAATCATGAATTGAATCATGAATCATGAATCATGAATCATGAATTGAATCATGAATCATGAATCATGAATTGAATCATGAATCATGAATTATGAATCATGAATTGAATCATGAATCATGAATCATGAATTGAATCATGAATCATGAATCATGAATTGAATCATGAATCATGAATCATGAATTGAATCATGAATTATGAATCATGAATCATGAATCGAATCATGAATCATGAATCGAATCATGAATCATGAATCATGAATTGAATCATGAATCATGAATCATGAATCATGAATCATGAATCATGAATCATGAATCATGAATCGAATCATGAATCATGAATCATGATTCGAATCATGAATCATGAATTGAATCATGAATCATGAATCATGAATTGAATCATGAATCATAATTCATGAATTGAATCATGAATCATGAATCATGAATCGAATCATGAATCATGAATCATGAATCGAATCATGAATCATGAATTGAATCATGAATCATGAATCATGAATCGAAACATGAATCATGAATTGAATCATGAATCATGAATTGAATCATGAATCATGAATTGAATCCCGAATCATGAATCGAATAATGAATCATGAATTGAATCATGAATCATGAATTATGAATCAAGAATCATGAATCGAAACATGAATCATGAATTGAATCATGAATCATGAATCATGAATCATGAATTGAATCATGAATCATGAATCATGAATCATGAATCGAATAATGAATCTTGAATTTTGAATTGAATCATGAATCATGAATTGAATCATGAATCATGGATCGAATCATGAATTGAATCATGAATCATGAATCGAATCATGAATCATGAATGGAATCATGAATCATGAATCATGAATCATAAATTGAATCATAAATCATGAATCATATATTGAATCATGAATCATGAATCGAATCATGAATTATGAATCATGAATTGAATCATGAATTGAATCATGAATCATGAATCGAATCATGAATCATGAATTGAATCATGAATTGAATCATGAATCATGAATTGAATCATGAATCATGAATCATAAATCCAATCATGAATCATGAATTGAATCATGAATCGAATCATGAATTGAATCATTAATCATGAATTGAATCATGAATCATGAATTATGAATCATGAATTGAATCATGAATCATGAATCATGAATTGAATCATGAATCATGAATCATGAATTGAATCATGAATCATGAATTATGAATCATGAATTGAATCATGAATCATGAATCATGAATTGAATCATGAATCATGAATCATAAATCGAATCATGAATCATGAATCGAATCATGAATCATGAATTGAATCATGAATCATGAATTATGAATTGAATCATGAATCATGAATCATGAATTGAATCATGAATCATGAATCATGAATCATGAATCATGAATCATGAATCATGAATTGAATCATGAATCATGAATCGAATCATGAATCATGAATTGAATCATGATTCATGAATCATGAATTGAATCATGAATCATGAATCATGAATTCAATCATGAATCATGATTTGAATCAGGAATCGATTCATGAATCATGAATTCAATCATGATTTTAATTATGAATCATGAATCATGAATTGAATCATGAATCATGAATCATGAATTGAATTATGAATTGAATCATGAATCTTGAATCATGAATGGAATCATGAATCATGAATCATAAATCATGAATCATGAATTATGAATCATGAATTGAATTATGAATTGAATCATGAATCATGAATTGAATCATGAATCATGAATCATGAATTGAATCATGAATCATGAATCATGAATTGAATCATGAATCATGAATCGAATCATGAATCATGAATCGAATCATGAATCATGAATTGTATCATGAATCATGAATCATGAATTGAATCATGAATCATGAATCATGAATTGAATCATGAATCATGAATCATGAATTGAATCATGAATCATGAATCATGAATCATGAATCGAATCATGAATCATGAATCATGAATCGAATCATGAATCATGAATTGAATCATGAATCATGAATTGAATCATGAATCATGAATCATGAATTGAATCATGAATCATGAATCATGATTTGAATCATGAATCATGAATCATGAATTGAATCATGAATTATGAATCATGAATCATGAATCGAATCATGAATCATGAATCATGAATCGAATCATGAATCATGAATTGAATCATGAATCATGAATCATGAATCATGAATCATGAATCGAATAATGAATAATGAATCATAAATCATGAATTGAATCATGAATCATGAATCAAGAATCATGAATCGAAACATGAATCATGAATTGAATCATGAATCATGAATCATGAATCATGAATTGAATCATGAATCAAGAATCGAATCATGAATCATGAATTGAATCAAGAATCATGAATCATGAATCATAAATTGAATCATAAATCATGAATCATGAATTGAATCATGAATCATGAATCGAATCATATATCATGAATCATGAATTTAATCATGAATCATGAATCGAATCATAAATCATGAATCATGAATTGAATCATGAATCGAATCATGAATCATGAATTGAATCATGAATCATGAATTGAATCAGGAATCGAATCATGAATTCAATCATGAATCATGAATTGAATCATGATTTTAATTATGAATCATGAATCATGAATTAAATCATGAATCATGAATCATGAATCATGAATTGAATTATGAATTGAATCATGAATTTTGAATCATGAATTGAATCATGAATCATGAATCATAAATCATGAATCATGAATCATGATTCATGAATCATGAATCATGAATTGAATTATGAATTGAATCATGAATCATGAATTGAATCATGAATCATGAATCATGAATTGAATCATGAATCATGAATCATGAAATGAATCATGAATCATGAATCATGAATTGAATTATGAATCATGAATCGAATCATGAATCAAATCATGAATCATGAATCGAATCATGAATCATGAATTGTATCATGAATCATGAATCATGAATTGAATCATGAATCATGAATCGAATCATGAATCGAATCATGAATCATGAATCGAATCATGAATCATGAATTGTATCATGAATCATGAATCATGAATTGAATCATGAATCATGAATCATGAAATGAATCATGAATCATGAATCGAATCATGAATCGAATCATGAATCATGAATCGAATCATGAATCATGAATTGTATCATGAATCATGAATTGAATCATGAATCATGAATCATGAAATGAATCATGAATCATGAATCATGAATTGAATTATGAATCATGATTTGAATCAGGAATCGAATCATGAATCATGAAATGAATCATGATTTTAATTATGAATCATGAATCATGAATTGAATCATGAATCATGAATCATGAATTGAATTATGAATTGAATCATGAATCTTGAATCATGAATTGAATCATGAATCATGAATCATAAATCATGAATCATGAATCATGAATCATGAATTGAATTATGAATTGAATCATGAATCATGAATTGAATCATGAATCATGAATCATGAATTGAATCATGAATCATGAATCATGAATTGAATCATGAATCATGAATCATGAATTGAATCATGAATCATGAATCGAATCATGAATCATGAATCGAATCATGAATCATGAATTGTATCATGAATCATGAATCATGAATTGAATCATGAATCATGAATCATGAATTGAATCATGAATCATGAATCATGAATCGAATCATGAATCATGAATCATGAATCATGAATCGAATCATGAATCATGAATTGAATCATGAATCATGAATTATGAATCATGAATTGAATCATGAATCATGAATCATGAATTGAATAATGAATCATGAATCATGAATTGAATCATGAATCATGAATCATGAATTCAATCATGAATTATGAATCATGAATCATGAATCGAATCATGAATCATGAATCATGAATCGAATCATGAATCATGAATTAAATCATGAATCATGAATCATGAATTGAATCATGAATCATGAATTGAATCATAAATCATGAATTGATTCATGAATTGAATCATGAATCAAGAATCGAATCATGAATCATGAATTGAATCAAGAATCATGAATCATGAATCATAAATTGAATCATAAATCATGAATCATGATTTTAATTATGAATCATGAATCATGAATTGAATCATGAATCATGAATCATGAATTGAATTATGAATTGAATCATGAATCTTGAATCATGAATGGAATCATGAATCATGAATCATAAATCATGAATCATGAATCATGAATTATGAATTGAATTATGAATTGAATCATGAATCATGAATTGAATAATGAATCATGAATTATGAATTGAATCATGAATCATGAATTGAATCATGAATCATGAATTGAATCATGAATCATGAATCATGAATCGAATCATGAATCATGAATCGAATCATGAATCATGAATTGAATCATGAATCATGAATCGAAACATGAATCATGAATTGAATCATGAATCATGAATTGAATCATGAATCATGAATTGAATCATGAATCATGAATCGAATAATGAATCATGAATTGAATCATGAATCATGAATCATGAATCATGAATCGAATAATGAATCATGAATCAAGAATCATGAATCGAAACATGAATCATGAATTGAATCATGGATCATGAATCATGAATTGAATCATGAATCATTAATCATGAATCGAATAATGAATCTTGAATTTTGAATTGAATCATGAATCATGAATTGAATCATGAATCATGGATCGAATCATGAATTTAATCATGAATCATGAATCGAATCATGAATCATAAATTGAATCATGAATCATGAATCATGAATCATAATTTGAATCATAAATCATGAATCATGAATTGAATCATGAATCATGAATCGAATCATGAATTATAAATCATGAATTGAATCATGAATTGAATCATGAATCATGAATCGAATCATGAATCATGAATTGAATCATGAATTGAATCATGAATCATGAATTGAATCATGAATCATGAATCATAAATCCAATCATGAATCATGAATTGAATCATGAATCGAATCATGAATTGAATCATTAATCATGAATTGAATCATGAATCATGAATTATGAATCATGAATTGAATCATGAATCATGAATCATGAATTGAATCATGAATCATGAATCATGAATTGAATCATGAATCATGAATTATAAATCATGAATTGAATCATGAATCATGAATCATGAATTGAATCATGAATCATGAATCATGAATCATAAATCGAATCATGAATCATGAATCGAATCATGAATCATGAATTGAATCATGAATCATGAATCATGAATTGAATCATGAATCATGAATCATGAATTGAATCATGTATCATGAATCATGAATCATGAATCATGAATTGAATCATGAATCATGAATCGAATCATGAATCATGAATTGAATCATGATTCATGAATCATGAATTGAATCATGAATCATGAATCATGAATTCAATCATGAATCATGATTTGAATCAGGAATCGAATCATGAATCATGAATTGAATCATGAATCATGAATTGAATCATGAATCATGAATCATGAATCATAAATCGAATCATGAATCATGAATCGAATCATGAATCATGAATTGAATCATGAATCATGAATCATGAATTGAATCATGAATCATGAATCATGAATTGAATCATGAATCATGAATCATGAATCATGAATCATGAATCATGAATTGAATCATGAATCATGACTCGAATCATGAATCATGATTTGAATCAGGAATCGAATCATGAATCATGAATTGAATCATGATTTTAATTATGAATCATGAATCATGAATTGAATCATGAATCATGAATCATGAATCATGAATTGAATTATGAATTGAATCATGAATCTTGAATCATGAATGGAATCATGAATCATGAATCATAAAACATGAATCATGAATCATGAATCATGAATTGAATTATGAATTGAATCATGAATCATGAATTGAATAATGAATCATGAATCATGAATTGAATCATGAATCATGAATCATGAATTGAATCATGAATCATGAATCATGAATTGAATCATGAATCATGAATCGAATGATGAATCATGAATCGAATCATGAATCATGAATTGTATCATGAATCATGAATCATGAATTGAATCATGAATCATGAATCATGAATTGAATCATGAATCATGAATCATGAATCATGAACCGAATCATGAATCATGAATCATGAATCGAATCATGAATCATGAATTGAATCATGAATCATGAATTATGAATCATGAATTGAATCATGAATCATGAATCATGAATTGAATCATGAATCATGAATCATGAATTGAATCATGAATCATGAATCATGAATTGAATCATGAATTATGAATCATGAATCATGAATCGAATCATGAATCATGAATCATGAATCGAATCATGAATCATGAATCATGAATTGAATCATGAATCATGAATCATGAATCATGAATCATGAATCATGAATCATGAATGGAATCATGAATCATGAATTGAATCATGAATCATGAATCATGAATTGAATCATGAATCATAATTCATGAATTGAATCATGAATCATGAATCATGAATCGAATCATGAATCATGAATCATGAATCGAATCATGAATCATGAATTGAATCATGAATCATGAATCGAAACATGAATCATGAATTGAATCATGAATCATGAATTGAATCATGAATCATGAATTGAATCCCGAATCATGAATCGAATAATGAATCATGAATTATGAATCAAGAATCATGAATCGAAACATGAATCATGAATTGAATCATGAATCATGAATCATGAATCATGAATTGAATCATGAATCATGAATCATGAATCATGAATCGAATAATGAATCTTGAATTTTGAATTGAATGATGAATCATGCATTGAATCATGAATCATGGATCGAATCATGAATTGAATCATGAATCATGAATCGAATCATGAATCATGAATGGAATCATGAATCATGAATCATGAATCATAAATTGAATCATAAATCATGAATCATATATTGAATCATGAATCATGAATCGAATCATGAATTATGAATCATGAATTGAATCATGAATTGAATCATGAATCATGAATCGAATCATGAATCATGAATTGAATCATGAATTGAATCATGAATCATGAATTGAATCATGAATCATGAATCATAAATCCAATCATGAATCATGAATTGAATCATGAATCGAATCATGAATTGAATCATTAATCATGAATTGAATCATGAATCATGATTTATGAATCATGAATTGAATCATGAATCATGAATCATGAATTGAATCATGAATCATGAATCATGAATTGAATCATGAATCATGAATTATGAATCATGAATTGAATCATGAATCATGAATCATAAATTGAATCATGAATCATGAATCATAAATCGAATCATGAATCATGAATCGAATCATGAATCATGAATTGAATCATGAATCATGAATCATGAATTGAATCATGAATCATGAATCATGAATCATGAATCATGAATCATGAATTGAATCATGAATCATGAATCGAATCATGAATCATGAATTGAATCATGATTCATGAATCATGAATTGAATCATGAATCATGAATCATGAATCATGAATTCAATCATGAATCATGATTTGAATCAGGAATCGAATCATGAATCATGAATTGAATCATGATTTTAATTATGAATCATGAATCATGAATCATGAATTGAATTATGAATTGAATCATGAATCTTGAATCATGAATGGAATCATGAATCATGAATCATAAATCATGAATCATGAATCATGAATCATGAATTGAATTATGAATTGAATCATGAATCATGAATTGAATCATGAATCATGAATCATGAATTGAATCATGAATCATGAATCATGAATTGAATCATGAATCATGAA
The DNA here is from genome assembly GCA_036250195.1 of Mixophyes australis. Lineage (NCBI taxonomy): Eukaryota > Metazoa > Chordata > Amphibia > Anura > Limnodynastidae > Mixophyes > Mixophyes australis. Next base: position 712,380 of record JAVHZZ010000043.1, on the reverse strand, counting down.
TCGAATCATGAATCATGAATCGAATCATGAATCATGAATTGTATCATGAATCATGAATCATGAATTGAATCATGAATCATGAATCATGAATTGAATCATGAATCATGAATCATGAATTGAATCATGAATCATGAATCATGAATCATGAATCGAATCATGAATCATGAATCATGAATCGAATCATGAATCATGAATTGAATCATGAATCATGAATCATGAATCATGAATTGAATCATGAATCATGAATCATGAATTGAATCATGAATCATGAATCATGAATTGAATCATGAATCATGAATCATGAATTGAATCATGAATTATGAATCATGAATCATGAATCGAATCATGAATCATGAATCATGAATCGAATCATGAATCATGAATCATGAATTGAATCATGAATCATGAATCATGAATCATGAATCGAATAATGAATAATGAATCATAAATCATGAATTGAATCATGAATCATGAATTGAATCATGAATCATGAATCATGAATCATGAATTGAATCATGAATCAAGAATCGAATCATGAATCATGAATTGAATCAAGAATCATGAATCATGAATCATAAATTGAATCATAAATCATGAATCATGAATTGAATCATGAATCATGAATCGAATCATATATCATGAATCATGAATTTAATCATGAATCATGAATCGAATCATAAATCATGAATCATGAATTGAATCATGAATCGAATCATGAATCATGAATTGAATCATGAATCATGAATTGAATCAGGAATCGAATCATGAATTCAATCATGAATCATGAATTGAATCATGATTTTAATTATGAATCATGAATCATGAATTAAATCATGAATCATGAATCATGAATCATGAATTGAATTATGAATTGAATCATGAATTTTGAATCATGAATTGAATCATGAATCATGAATCATGAATTGAATCATGAATCATGAATCATGAAATGAATCATGAATCATGAATCATGAATTGAATTATGAATCATGAATCGAATCATGAATCAAATCATGAATCATGAATCGAATCATGAATCATGAATTGTATCATGAATCATGAATTGAATCATGAATCATGAATCGAATCATGAATCGAATCATGAATCATGAATCGAATCATGAATCATGAATTGTATCATGAATCATGAATCATGAATTGAATCATGAATCATGAATCATGAAATGAATCATGAATCAAGAATCGAATCATGAATCGAATCATGAATCATGAATCGAATCATGAATCATGAATTGTATCATGAATCATGAATTGAATCATGAATCATGAATCATGAAATGAATCATGAATCATGAATTGAATTATGAATCATGATTTGAATCAGGAATCGAATCATGAATCATGAAATGAATCATGATTTTAATTATGAATCATGAATCATGAATTGAATCATGAATCATGAATCATGAATCATGAATTGAATTATGAATTGAATCATGAATCTTGAATCATGAATTGAATCATGAATCATGAATCATAAATCATGAATCATGAATCATGAATCATGAATTGAATTATGAATTGAATCATGAATCATGAATTGAATCATGAATCATGAATCATGAATTGAATCATGAATCATGAATCATGAATTGAATCATGAATCATGAATCATGAATTGAATCATGAATCATGAATCGAATCATGAATCATGAATCGAATCATGAATCATGAATTGTATCATGAATCATGAATCATGAATTGAATCATGAATCATGAATCATGAATTGAATCATGAATCATGAATCATGAATCATGAATCGAATCATGAATCATGAATCATGAATCGAATCATGAATCATGAATTGAATCATGAATCATGAATTATGAATCATGAATTGAATCATGAATCATGAATCATGAATTGAATAATGAATCATGAATCATGAATTGAATCATGAATCATGAATCATGAATTCAATCATGAATTATGAATCATGAATCATGAATCGAATCATGAATCATGAATCATGAATCGAATCATGAATCATGAATTAAATCATGAATCATGAATCATGAATTGAATCATGAATTGAATCATAAATCATGAATTGAATCATGAATTGAATCATGAATCAAGAATCGAATCATGAATCATGAATTGAATCAAGAATCATGAATCATGAATCATAAATTGAATCATAAATCATGAATCATGATTTTAATTATGAATCATGAATCATGAATTGAATCATGAATCATGAATCATGAATCATGAATTGAATTATGAATTGAATCATGAATCTTGAATCATGAATGGAATCATGAATCATGAATCATAAATCATGAATCATGAATCATGAATTATGAATTGAATTATGAATTGAATCATGAATCATGAATTGAATAATGAATCATGAATTATGAATTGAATCATGAATCATGAATTGAATCATGAATCATGAATTGAATCATGAATCATGAATCATGAATCGAATCATGAATCATGAATCGAATCATGAATCATGAATTGAATCATGAATCATGAATCGAAACATGAATCATGAATTGAATCATGAATCATGAATTGAATCATGAATCATGAATTGAATCATGAATCATGAATCGAATAATGAATCATGAATTGAATCATGAATCATGAATCATGAATCATGAATCGAATAATGAATCATGAATCAAGAATCATGAATCGAAACATGAATCATGAATTGAATCATGAATCATGAATCATGAATTGAATCATGAATCATTAATCATGAATTGAATAATGAATCTTGAATTTTGAATTGAATCATGAATCATGAATTGAATCATGAATCATGGATCGAATCATGAATTTAATCATGAATCATGAATCGAATCATGAATCATAAATTGAATCATGAATCATGAATCATGAATAATAAATTGAATCATAAATCATGAATCATGAATTGAATCATGAATCATGAATCGAATCATGAATTATAAATCATGAATTGAATCATGAATTGAATCATGAATCATGAATCGAATCATGAATCATGAATTGAATCATGAATTGAATCATGAATCATGAATTGAATCATGAATCATGAATCATAAATCCAATCATGAATCATGAATTGAATCATGAATCGAATCATGAATTGAATCATTAATCATGAATTGAATCATGAATCATGAATTATGAATCATGAATTGAATCATGAATCATGAATCATGAATTGAATCATGAATCATGAATCATGAATTGAATCATGAATCATGAATTATAAATCATGAATTGAATCATGAATCATGAATCATGAATTGAATCATGAATCATGAATCATGAATCATAAATCGAATCATGAATCATGAATCGAATCATGAATCATGAATTGAATCATGAATCATGAATCATGAATTGAATCATGAATCATGAATCATGAATTGAATCATGAATCATGAATCATGAATCATGAATCATGAATCATGAATCATGAATTGAATCATGAATCATGAATCGAATCATGAATCATGAATTGAATCATGATTCATGAATCATGAATTGAATCATGAATCATGAATCATGAATTCAATCATGAATCATGATTTGAATCAGGAATCGAATCATGAATCATGAATTGAATCATGATTTTAATTATGAATCATGAATCATGAATTGAATCATGAATCATGAATCATGAATCATGAATTGAATTATGAATTGAATCATGAATCTTGAATCATGAATGGAATCATGAATCATGAATCATAAATCATGAATCATGAATCATGAATCATGAATTGAATTATGAATTGAATCATGAATCATGAATTGAATCATGAATCATGAATCATGAATTGAATCATGAATCATGAATCATGAATTGAATCATGAATCATGAATCATGAATTGAATCATGAATCATGAATCGAATCATGAATCATGAATCGAATCATGAATCATGAATTGTATCATGAATCATGAATCATGAATTGAATCATGAATCATGAATCATGAATTGAATCATGAATCATGAATCATGAATCATGAATCGAATCATGAATCATGAATCATGAATCGAATCATGAATCATGAATTGAATCATGAATCATGAATTATGAATCATGAATTGAATCATGAATCATGAATCATGAATTGAATCATGAATCATGAATCATGAATTGAATCATGAATCATGAATCATGAATTGAATCATGAATTATGAATCATGAATCATGAATCGAATCATGAATCATGAATCATGAATCGAATCATGAATCATGAATCATGAATTGAATCATGAATCATGAATCATGAATCATGAATCATGAATCATGAATCATGAATCGAATCATGAATCATGAATTGAATCATGAATCATGAATCATGAATTGAATCATGAATCATAATTCATGAATTGAATCATGAATCATGAATCATGAATCGAATCATGAATCATGAATCATGAATCGAATCATGAATCATGAATTGAATCATGAATCATGAATTGAATCATGAATCATGAATTGAATCCCGAATCATGAATCGAATAATGAATCATGAATTGAATCATGAATTATGAATCATGAGTCAAGAATCATGAATCGAAACATGAATCATGAATTGAATCATGAATCATGAATCATGAATTGAATCATGAATCATGAATCATGAATCGAATAATGAATCTTGAATTTTGAATTGAATCATGAATCATGAATTGAATCATGAATCATGGATCGAATCATGAATTGAATCATGAATCATGAATCGAATCATGAATCATGAATGGAATCATGAATCATGAATCATGAATCATAAATTGAATCATAAATCATGAATCATGAATTGAATCATGAATCATGAATCGAATCATGAATTATGAATCATGAATTGAATTATGAATTGAATCATGAATCATGAATCGAATCATGAATCATGAATTGAATCATGAATTGAATCATGAATCATGAATTGAATCATGAATCATGAATCATAAATCCAATCATGAATCATGAATTGAATCATGAATCGAATCATGAATTGAATCATTAATCATGAATTGAATCATGAATCATGAATTATGAATCATGAATTGAATCATGAATCATGAATCATGAATTGAATCATGAATCATGAATCATGAATTGAATCATGAATCATGAATTATGAATCATGAATTGAATCATGAATCATGAATCATGAATTGAATCATGAATCATGAATCAAAAATCGAATCATGAATCATGAATCGAATCATGAATCATGAATTGAATCATGAATCATGAATCATGAATTGAATCATGAATCATGAATCATGAATTGAATCATGAATCATGAATTGAATCATGAATCATGAATTGAATCATGAATCATGAATTGAATCATGATTCATGAATCATGAATTGAATCATGAATCATGAATCATGAATCATGAATTCAATCATTAATCATGATTTGAATCAGGAATCGAATCATGAATCATGAATTGAATCATGATTTTAATTATGAATCATGAATCATGAATTGAATCATGAATCATGAATCATGAATCATGAATTGAATTATGAATTGAATCATGAATCTTGAATCATGAATGGAATCATGAATCATGAATCATAAATCATGAATCATGAATCATGAATTGAATTATGAATTGAATCATGAATCATGAATTGAATCATGAATCATGAATCATGAATTGAATCATGAATCATGAATCATGAATTGAATCATGAATCATGAATCGAATCATGAATCATGAATCGAATCATGAATCATGAATTGTATCATGAATCATGAATCATGAATTGAATCATGAATCATGAATCATGAATTGAATCATGAATCATGAATCGAATCATGAATCATGAATCATGAATCGAATCATGAATCATGAATTGAATCATGAATCATGAATTATGAATCATGAATTGAATCATGAATCATGAATCATGAATTGAATCATGAATCATGAATCATGAATTGAATCATGAATCATGAATCATGAATTGAATCATGAATTATGAATCATGAATCATGAATCGAATCATGAATCATGAATCATGAATCGAATCATGAATCATGAATAATGAATTGAATCATGAATCATGAATCATGAATCATGAATCGAATAATGAATAATGAATCATAAATCATGAATTGAATCATGAATCATGAATCAAGAATCATGAATCGAAACATGAATCATGAATTGAATCATGAATCATGAATCATGAATCATGAATTGAATCATGAATCAAGAATCGAATCATGAATCATGAATTGAATCAAGAATCATGAATCATGAATCATAAATTGAATCATAAATCATGAATCATGAATTGAATCATGAATCATGAATCGAATCATATATCATGAATCATGAATTTAATCATGAATCATGAATCGAATCATGAATCATGAATCATGAATTGAATCATGAATCGAATCATGAATCATGAATTGAATCATGAATCATGAATTGAATCAGGAATCGAATCATGAATTCAATCATGAATCATGAATTGAATCATGAATCATGAATCATGAATCATGAATTGAATTATGAATTGAATCATGAATTTTGAATCATGAATTGAATCATGAATCATGAATCATAAATCATGAATCATGAATCATGAATCATGATTCATGAATCATGAATCATGAATTGAATTATGAATTGAATCATGAATCATGAATTGAATCATGAATCATGAATCATGAAATGAATCATGAATCATGAATCATGAATTGAATTATGAATCATGAATCGAATCCTGAATCGAATCATGAATCATGAATCGAATCATGAATCATGAATTGTATCATGAATCATGAATTGAATCATGAATCATGAATCGAATCATGAATCGAATCATGAATCATAATTCGAATCATGAATCATGAATTGTATCATGAATCATGAATCATGAATTGAATCATGAATCATGAATCATGAAATGAATCATGAATCATGAATCGAATCATGAATCGAATCATGAATCATGAATCGAATCATTAAATCATGAATTGTATCATGAATCATGAATCATGAATTGAATCATGAATCATGAATCATGAAATGAATCATGAATCATGAATCATGAATTGAATTATGAATCATTATTTGAATCAGGAATCGAATCATGAATCATGAATTGAATCATGATTTTAATTATGAATCATGAATCATGAATTGAATCATGAATCATGAATCATGAATCATGAATTGAATTATGAATTGAATCAAGAATCATGAATTGAATCATGAATCATGAATCATGAATTGAATCATGAATCATGAATCATGAATTGAATCATGAATCATGAATCATGAATTGAATCATGAATCATGAATCGAATCATGAATCATGAATCGAATCATGAATCATGAATTGTATCATGAATCATGAATCATGAATTGAATCATGAATCATGAATCATGAATTGAATCATGAATCATGAATCATGAATCATGAATCGAATCATGAATCATGAATCATGAATCATGAATCGAATCATGAATCATGAATTGAATCATGAATCATGAATTGAATCATGAATCATGAATTATGAATCATGAATTGAATCATGAATCATGAATCATGAATTGAATAATGAATCATGAATCATGAACTGAATCATGAATCATGAATTCAATCATGAATTATGAATCATGAATCATGAATCGAATCATGAATCATGAATCATGAATTAAATCATGAATCATGAATTAAATCATGAATCATGAATCATGAATTGAATCATGAATCATGAATTGAACCATAAATCATGAATTGAATCATGAATTGAATCATGAATCAAGAATCGAATCATGAATCATGAATTGAATCAAGAATCATGAATCATGAATCATAAATTGAATCATAAATCATGAATCATGAATTGAATCATGAATCATGAATCGAATCATGTATCATGAATCATGAATTGAATCATGAATCATGAATCGAATCATGAATCATGAATCATGAATCATGAATTGAATCATGAATCATGAATTGAATCAGGAATCGAATCATGAATTCAATCATGAATCATAAATCGAATCATGAATCATGAATTGAATCAGAAATCGAATCATGAATTCAATCATGCATCATGAATTGAATCATGATTTTAATTATGAATCATGAATCATGAATTGAATCATGAATCATGAATCATGAATTGAATTATGAATTGAATCATGAATCTTGAATCATGAATTGAATCATGAATCATGAATCATAAATCATGAATCATGAATCATGATTCATGAATCATGAATCATGAATTGAATTATGAATTGAATCATGAATCATGAATTGAATCATGAATCATGAATCATGAAATGAATCATGAATCGTGAATCATGAATTGAATTATGAATCATGAATTGTATCATGAATCATGAATCATGAATTGAATCATGAATCATGAATCATGAATTGAATCATGAATCATGAATCATGAATCATGAATCATGAATCGAATCATGAATCATGAATCATGAATCATGAATCATGAATCGAATCATGAATCATGAATCATGAATCGAATCATGAATCATGAATCGAATCATGAATCATGAATCATGAATTGAATCATGAATCATGAATTAATGAATTGAATCATGAATCATGAATCATGAATCGAATCATGAATCATGAATCATGAATTAAATCATGAATCATGAATCGAATCATGAATCATGAATTGAATCATGAATCATGAATCATGAATCGAATCATGAATCATGAATTGAAACATTATTTGAATCATGTATCATGAATTGAATAAGGAATCGAATCATGAATTGAATTATGAATCATGAAATGAATCATGAATCATGAATCATGAATCATGAATTGAATCATGAATCATGAATTGAATCAGGAATCGAATCATGAATTCAATCATGAATCATAAATCGAATCATGAATCATGAATTGAATCAGAAATCGAATCATGAATTCAATCATGAATCATGAATTGAATCATGATTTTAATTATGAATCATGAATCATGAATTGAATCATGAATCATGAATCATGAATCATGAATTGAATTATGAATTGAATCATGAATCTTGAATCATGAATTGAATCATGAATCATGAATCATAAATCATGAATCATGAATCATGAATCATAAATCATGAATCATGAATCATGATTCATGAATCATGAATCATGAATTGAATTATGAATTGAATCATGAATCATGAATTGAATCATGAATCATGAATCATGAAATGAATAATGAATCATGAATCATGAATTGAATTATGAATCATGAATTGTATCATGAATCATGAATCATGAATTGAATCATGAATCATGAATCATGAATTGAATCATGAATCATGAATCATGAATCATGAATCGAATCATGAATCATGAATCATGAATCGAATCATGAATCATGAATTGAATCATGAATCATGAATCATGAATTCAATCATGAATCATGAATTAATGAATTGAATCATGAATCATGAATCATGAATCGAATCATGAATCATGAATCATGAATTGAATCATGAATCATGAATCGAATCATGAATCATGAATTGAATCATGAATCATGAATCATGAATTGAATCATGAATCATGAATTAATGAATTGAATCATGAATCATGAATCATGAATCGAATCATGAATCATGAATCATGAATTGAATCATGAATCATGAATCGAATCATGTATCATGAATTGAAACATTATTTGAATCATGTATCATGAATTGAATAAGGAATCGAATCATGAATTGAATTATGAATCATGAAATGAATCATGAGTCATGAATAATGAATTGAATCATGAATCATGAATCATGAATCATGAATTGAATCATGAATCATGAATCATGAATCGAATCATGAATCATGAATCGAATCATGAATCATGAATTGAATCATGAGTTGAATCATGAATCATAAATTGAATCATGAATCATGAATCATGAATTGAATCATGAATCATGAATTGAATCATGAATCATGAATTATGAATCATGAATTGAATCATGAATCATGAATCATGAATTGAATCATGAATCATGAATCATGAATTGAATCATGAATCATGAATTATGAATCATGAATTGAATCATGAATCATGAATCATGAATTGAATCATGAATCATGAATCAAGAATCATAAATCGAATCATGAATCATGAATCGAATCATGAATCATGAATTGAATCATGAATCATGAATAATGAATTGAATCATGAATCATGAATCATGAATTGAATCATGAATCATGAATCATGAATCATGAATCATGAATTGAATCATGAATCATGAATCGAATCATGAATCATGAATTGAATCATGAGTTGAATCATGAATCATGAATTGAATCATGAATCATGAATTATGAATCATGAATTGAATCATGAATCATGAATCATAAATTGAATCATGAATCATGAATCATGAATTGAATCATGAATCATGAATCATGAATTGAATCATGAATTGAATCATGAATCATGAATCATGAATCATGAATCATGAATCGAATCATGAATCATGAATCATGAATCAAGAATCATGAATCATGTATTGAATCATGAATCATAAATTGAATCATGAATCATGAATCGAATCATGAATCATGAATTGAATCATGAGTTGAATCATGAATCATAAATTGAATCATGAATCATGAATCATGAATCATGAATCATGTATTGAATCATGAATCATGAATTGAATCATGAATCATGAATTATGAATCGAATCATGAATCATGATTTAAATCATGAGTTGAATCATGAATCATAAATTGAATCATGAATCATGAAATGAATCATGAATTGAATCATGAATTGAATCATGATTCATGAATCATGAATTGAATCATGATTCATGAATCATGAATTGAATCATGAATCATGAATCATGAATCATGAATTCAATCATGAATCATGATTTGAATCAGGAATCGAATCATGAATTGAATCATGATTTTAATTATGAATCATGAATCATGAATTGAATCATGAATCATGAATCATGAATCATGAATTGAATTATGAATTGAATCATGAATCTTGAATCATGAATGGAATCATGAATCATGAATCATAAATCATGAATCATGAATCATGAATTATGAATTGAATTATGAATTGAATCATGAATCATGAATTGAATAATGAATCATGAATTATGAATTGAATCATGAATCATGAATTGAATCATGAATCATGAATCATGAATTGAATCATGAATCATGAATCGAATCATGAATCATGAATTGAATCATGAATCATGAATAATGATTTGAATCATGAATCATGAATCATGAATTGAATCATGAATCATGAATCATGAATCATGAATTGAATCATGAATCATGAATCGAATCATGAATCATGAATTGAATCATGAATTGAATCATGAATCATGAATCGAATCATAAATCATGAATCATGAATCATGATTCATGAATTGAATCATGAATCATGAATTATGAATCGAATCATGAATCATGATTTAAATCATGAGTTGAATCATGAATCATAAATTGAATCATGAATCATGAAATGAATCATGAATTGAATCATGAATTGAATCATGATTCATGAATCATGAATTGAATCATGAATCATGAATCATGAATTCAATCATGAATCATGATTTGAATCAGGAATCGAATCATGAATTGAATCATGATTTTAATTATGAATCATGAATCATGAATTGAATCATGAATCATGAATCATGAATCATGAATTGAATTATGAATTGAATCATGAATCTTGAATCATGAATGGAATCATGAATCATGAATCATAAATCATGAATCATGAATCATGAATTATGAATTGAATTATGAATTGAATCATGAATCATGAATTGAATAATGAATCATGAATTATGAATTGAATCATGAATCATGAATTGAATCATGAATCATGAATCATGAATTGAATCATGAATCATGAATCATGAATCGAATCATGAATCATGAATCGAATCATGAATCATGAATTGAATCATGAATCATGAATCATGAATCGAAACATGAATCATGAATTGAATCATGAATCATGAATTGAATCATGAATCATGAATTGAATCATGAATCATGAATCGAATAATGAATCATGAATTGAATCATGAATCATGAATCATGAATCGAATAATGAATCTTGAATTTTGAATTGAATCATGAATCATGAATTGAATCATGAATCATGAATCAATAATCATGAATCGAAACATGAATCATGAATTGAATCATGAATCATGAATCATGAATTGAATCATGAATCATGAATCATGAATCATGAATCGAATAATGAATCTTGAATTTTGAATTGAATCATGAATCATGAATTGAATCATGAATCATGGATCGAATCATGAATCGAATCATGAATCATGAATTATGAATCATGAATTGAATCATGAATCATGAATCATGAATTGAATCATGAATCATGAATCATGAATTGAATCATGAATCATGAATTATGAATCATGAATTGAATCATGAATCATGAATCATGAATTGAATCATGAATCATGAATCATGAATCATAAATCGAATCATGAATCATGAATCGAATCATGAATCATGAATTGAATCATGAATCATGAATCATGAATTGAATCATGAATCATGAATCATGAATTGAATCATGAATCATGAATCATGAATCATGAATTGAATCATGAATCATGAATCGAATCATGAATCATGAATTGAATCATGATTCATGAATCATGAATTAAATCATGAATCATGAATCATGAATTCAATCATGAATCATGATTTGAATCAGGAATCGAATCATGAATCATGAATTGAATCATGATTTTAATTATGAATCATGAATCATGAATTGAATCATGAATCATGAATCATGAATCATGAATTGAATTATGAATTGAATCATGAATCTTGAATCATGAATGGAATCATGAATCATGAATCATAAATCATGAATCATGAATCATGAATTGAATTATGAATTGAATCATGAATCATGAATTGAATCATGAATCATGAATCATGAATTGAATCATGAATCATGAATCATGAATTGAATCATGAATCATGAATCATGAATTGAATCATGAATCATGAATCGAATCATGAATCATTAATCGAATCATGAATCATGAATTGTATCATGAATCATGAATCATGAATTGAATCATGAATCATGAATCATGAATTGAATCATGAATCATGAATCATGAATCATGAATCGAATCATGAATCATGAATCATGAATCATGAATTGAATCATGAATCATGAATCATGAATTGAATCATGAATTATGAATCATGAATCATGAATCGAATCATGAATCATGAATCATGAATCGAATCATGAATCATGAATCATGAATTGAATCATGAATCATGAATCATGAATCATGAATCATGAATCATGAATCATGAATTTAATCATGAATCATGAATTGAATCATGAATCATGAATCATGAATTGAATCATGAATCATAATTCATGAATTGAATCATGAATCATGAATCATGAATCGAATCATGAATCATGAATCATGAATCGAATCATGAATCATGAATTGAATCATGAATCATGAATCGAAACATGAATCATGAATTGAATCATGAATCATGAATTGAATCATGAATCATGAATTGAATCCCGAATCATGAATCGAATAATGAATCATGAATTGAATCATGAATCATGAATCATGAATCAAGAATCATGAATCGAAACATGAATCATGAATTGAATCATGAATCATGAATCATGAATCATGAATTGAATCATGAATCATGAATCATGAATCATGAATCGAATAATGAATCTTGAATTTTGAATTGAATCATGAATCATGAATTGAATCATGAATCATGGATCGAATCATGAATTGAATCATGAATCATGAATCGAATCATGAATCATGAATGGAATCATGAATCATGAATCATGAATCATAAATTGAATCATAAATCATGAATCATGAATTGAATCATGAATCATGAATCGAATCATGAATTATGAATCATGAATTGAATCATGAATTGAATCATGAATCATGAATCGAATCATGAATCATGAATTGAATCATGAATTGAATCATGAATCATGAATTGAATCATGAATCATGAATCTTAAATCCAATCATGAATCATGAATTGAATCATGAATCGAATCATGAATTGAATCATTAATCATGAATTGAATCATGAATCATGAATTATGAATCATGAATTGAATCATGAATCATGAATCATGAATTGAATCATGAATCATGAATCATGAATTGAATCATGAATCATGAATTATGAATCATGAATTGAATCATGAATCATGAATCATGAATTGAATCATGAATCATGAATCATGAATCATAAATCGAATCATGAATCATGAATCGAATCATGAATCATGAATTGAATCATGAATCATGAATCATGAATTGAATCATGAATCATGAATCATGAATTGAATCATGAATCATGAATCATGAATCATGAATCATGAATCATGAATCATGAATCATGAATCATGAATTGAATCATGAATCATGAATCGAATCATGAATCATGAATTGAATCATGATTCATGAATCATGAATTGAATCATGAATCATGAATCATGAATCATGAATTCAATCATGAATCATGATTTGAATCAGGAATCGAATCATGAATCATGAATTGAATCATGATTTTAATTATGAATCATGAATCATGAATTGAATCATGAATCATGAATCATGAATCATGAATTGAATTATGAATTGAATCATGAATCTTGAATCATGAATGGAATCATGAATCATGAATCATAAATCATGAATCATGAATCATGAATCATGAATTGAATTATGAATTGAATCATGAATCATGAATTGAATCATGAATCATGAATCATGAATTGAATCATGAATCATGAATCATGAATTGAATCATGAATCATGAATCGAATCATGAATCATGAATCGAATCATGAATCATGAATTGTTTCATGAATCATGAATCATGAATTGAATCATGAATCATGAATCATGAATTGAATCATGAATCATGAATCATGAATCGAATCATGAATCATGAATCGAATCATGAATCATGAATTGAATCATGAATCATGAATTATGAATCATGAATTGAATCATGAATCATGAATCATGAATTGAATCATGAATCATGAATCATGAATTGAATCATGAATCATGAATCATGAATTGAATCATGAATTATGAATCATGAATCATGAATCGAATCATGAATCATGAATCATGAATCGAATCATGAATCATGAATCATGAATTGAATCATGAATCATGAATCATGAATTGAATCATGAATCATGAATCATGAATTGAATCATGAATCATGAATCATGAATTGAATCATGAATCATGAATTATGAATCATGAATTGAATCATGAATCATGATTCATGAATTGAATCATGAATCATGAATCAAGAATCATAAATCGAATCATGAATCATGAATCGAATCATGAATCATGAATTGAATCATGAATCATAAATAATGAATTGAATCATGAATCATGAATCATGAATTGAATCATGAATCATGAATCATGAATCATGAATTGAATCATGAATCATGAATCGAATCATGAATCATGAATTGAATCATGAGTTGAATCATGAATCATAAATTGAATCATGAATCATGAATCATGAATCATGAATCATGTATTGAATCATGAATCATAAATTGAATCATGAATCATGAATCGAATCATGAATCATGAATTGAATCATGAGTTGAATCATGAATCATAAATTGAATCATGAATCATGAATCATGAATCATGAATCATGTATTGAATCATGAATCATGAATTGAATCATGAATCATGAATTATGAATCGAATCATGAATCATGATTTAAATCATGAGTTGAATCATGAATCATAAATTGAATCATGAATCATGAAATGAATCATGAATTGAATCATGAATTGAATCATGATTCATGAATCATGAATTGAATCATGATTCATGAATCATGAATTGAATCATGAATCATGAATCATGAATCATGAATTCAATCATGAATCATGATTTGAATCAGGAATTGAATCATGAATTGAAGCATGATTTTAATTATGAATCATGAATCATGAATTGAATCATGAATCATGAATCATGAATTGAATTATGAATTGAATCATGAATCTTGAATCATGAATGGAATCATGAATCATGAATCATAAATCATGAATCATGAATCATGAATTATGAATTGAATTATGAATTGAATCATGAATCATGAATTGAATAATGAATCATGAATCATGAATTGAATCCCGAATCATGAATCGAATAATGAATCATGAATTGAATCATGAATCATGAATCATGAATCAAGAATCATGAATTGAAACATGAATCATGAATTGAATCATGAATCATGAATCATGAATCATGAATTGAATCATGAATCATGAATCATGAATCATGAATCGAATAATGAATCTTGAATTTTGAATTGAATCATGAATCATGAATTGAATCATGAATCATGGATCGAATCATGAATTGAATCATGAATCATGAATCGAATCATGAATCATGAATGGAATCATGAATCATGAATCATGAATCATAAATTGAATCATAAATCATGAATCATGAATTGAATCATGAATCATGAATCGAATCATGAATTATGAATCATGAATTGAATCATGAATTGAATCATGAATCATGAATCGAATCATGAATCATGAATTGAATCATGAATTGAATCATGAATCATGAATTGAATCATGAATCATGAATCATAAATCCAATCATGAATCATGAATTGAATCATGAATCGAATCATGAATTGAATCATTAATCATGAATTGAATCATGAATCATGAATTATGAATCATGAATTGAATCATGAATCATGAATCATGAATTGAATCATGAATCATGAATCATGAATTGAATCATGAATCATGAATTATGAATCATGAATTGAATCATGAATTGAATCATGAATCATGAATCATGAATCATAAATCGAATCATGAATCATGAATCGAATCATGAATCATGAATTGAATCATGAATCATGAATCATGAATTGAATCATGAATCATGAATCATGAATTGAATCATGAATCATGAATCATGAATCATGAATCATGAATCATGAATCATGAATTGAATCATGAATCATGAATCGAATCATGAATCATGAATTGAATCATGATTCATGAATCATGAATTGAATCATGAATCATGAATCATGAATCATGAATTCAATCATGAATCATGATTTGAATCAGGAATCGAATCATGAATCATGAATTGAATCATGATTGTAATTATGAATCATGAATCATGAATTGAATCATGAATCATGAATCATGAATCATGAATTGAATTATGAATTGAATCATGAATCTTGAATCATGAATGGAATCATGAATCATAAATCATGAATCATGAATCATGAATCATGAATTGAATTATGAATTGAATCATGAATCATGAATTGAATCATGAATCATGAATCATGAATTGAATCATGAATCATGAATCATGAATTGAATCATGAATCATGAATCGAATCATGAATCGAATCATGAATCATGAATTGTATCATGAATTGAATCATGAATCATGAATCGAATCATGAATCATGAATTGAATCATGAATTGAATCATGAATCATGAATTGAATCATGAATCATGAATCATAAATCCAATCATGAATCATGAATTGAATCATGAATCGAATCATGAATTGAATCATTAATCATGAATTGAATCATGAATCATGAATTATGAATCATGAATTGAATCATGAATCATGAATCATGAATTGAATCATGAATCATGAATCATGAATTGAATCATGAATCATGAATTATGAATCATGAATTGAATCATGAATCATGAATCATGAATTTAATCATGAATCATGAATCATGAATCATAAATCGAATCATGAATCATGAATCGAATCATGAATCATGAATTGAATCATGAATCATGAATCATGAATTGAATCATGAATCATGAATCATGAATTGAATCATGAATCATGAATCATGAATCATGAATCATGAATCATGAATCATGAATTGAATCATGAATCATGAATCGAATCATGAATCATGAATTGAATCATGATTCATGAATCATGAATTGAATCATGAATCATGAATCATGAATCATGAATTCAATCATGAATCATGATTTGAATCAGGAATCGAATCATGAATCATGAATTGAATCATGATTTTAATTATGAATCATGAATCATGAATTGAATCATGAATCTTGAATCATGAATGGAATCATGAATCATGAATCATAAATCATGAATCATGAATCATGAATCATGAATTGAATTATGAATTGAATCATGAATCATGAATTGAATCATGAATCATGAATCATGAATTGAATCATGAATCATGAATCATGAATTGAATCATGAATCATGAATCGAATCATGAATCGAATCATGAATCATGAATTGTATCATGAATCATGAATCATGAATTGAATCATGAATCATGAATCATGAATTGAATCATGAATCATGAATCATGAATCATGAATCGAATCATGAATCATGAATCATGAATCGAATCATGAATCATGAATTGAATCATGAATCATGAATTATGAATCATGAATTGAATCATGAATCATGAATCATGAATTGAATCATGAATCATGAATCATGAATTGAATCATGAATCATGAATCATGAATTGAATCATGAATTATGAATCATGAATCATGAATCGAATCATGAATCATGAATCATGAATCGAATAATGAATCATGAATCATGAATTGAATCATGAATCATGAATCATGAATTGAATCATGAATCATGAATCATGAATTGAATCATGAATCATGAATTATGAATCATGAATTGAATCATGAATCATGATTCATGAATTGAATCATGAATCATGAATCAAGAATCATAAATCGAATCATGAATCATGAATCGAATCATGAATCATGAATTGAATCATGAATCATAAATAATGAATTGAATCATGAATCATGAATCATGAATTGAATCATGAGTTGAATCATGAATCATAAATTGAATCATGAATCATGAATCATGAATCATGTATTGAATCATGAATCATAAATTGAATCATGAATCATGAATCGAATCATGAATCATGAATTGAATCATGAGTTGAATCATGAATCATAAATTGAATCATGAATCATGAATCATGAATCATGAATCATGTATTGAATCATGAATCATGAATTGAATCATGAATCATGAATTATGAATCGAATCATGAATCATGATTTAAATCATGAGTTGAATCATGAATCATAAATTGAATCATGAATCATGAAATGAATCATGAATTGAATCATGAATTGAATCATGATTCATGAATCATGAATTGAATCATGATTCATGAATCATGAATTGAATCATGAATCATGAATCATGAATCATGAATTCAATCATGAATCATGATTTGAATCAGGAATCGAATCATGAATTGAATCATGATTTTAATTATGAATCATGAATCATGAATTGAATCATGAATCATGAATCATGAATCATGAATTGAATTATGAGTTGAATCATGAATCTTAAATCATGAATGGAATCATGAATCATGAATCATAAATCATGAATCATGAATCATGAATTATGAATTGAATTATGAATTGAATCATGAATCATGAATTGAATAATGAATCATGAATTATGAATTGAATCATGAATCATGAATTGAATCATGAATCATGAATCATGAATTGAATCATGAATCATGAATCATGAATCGAATCATGAATCATGAATCGAATCATGAATCATGAATTGAATCATGAATCATGAATCGAAACATGAATCATGAATTGAATCATGAATCATGAATTGAATCATGATTCATGAATTGAATCATGAATCATGAATCGAATAATGAATCATGAATTGAATCATGAATCATGAATCATGAATCGAATAATGAATCTTGAATTTTGAATTGAATCATGAATCATGAATTGAATCATGAATCATGAATCAAGAATCATGAATCGAAACATGAATCATGAATTGAATCATGAATCATGAATCATGAATTGAATCATAATTCATGAATCATGAATCATGAATCGAATAATGAATCTTGAATTTTGAATTGAATCATGAATCATGAATTGAATCATGAATCATGGATCGAATCATGAATTTAATCATGAATCATGAATCAAATCATGAATCATAAATTGAATCATGAATCATGAATCATGAATCATAAATTGAATCATAAATCATGAATCATGAATTGAATCATGAATCATGAATCGAATCATGAATTATGAATCATGAATTGAATCATGAATTGAATCATGAATCATGAATCGAATCATGAATCATGAATTGAATCATGAATTGAATCATGAATCATGAATTGAATCATGAATCATGAATCATAAATCCAATCATAAATCATGAATTGAATCATGAATCGAATCATGAATTGAATCATTAATCATGAATTGAATCATGAATCATGAATCATGAATCATGAATTGAATCATGAATCATGAATCATGAATCATGAATTGAATTATGAATTGAATCATGAATCTTGAATCATGAATGGAATCATGAATCATGAATCATAAATCATGAATCATGAATCATGAATTATGAATTGAATTATGAATTGAATCATGAATCATGAATTGAATAATGAATCATGAATTATGAATTGAATCATGAATCATGAATTGAATCATGAATCATGAATTGAATCATGAATCATGAATCATGAATCGAATCATGAATCATGAATCGAATCATGAATCATGAATTGAATCATGAATCATGAATCGAAACATGAATCATGAATTGAATCATGAATCATGAATTGAATCATGAATCATGAATTGAATCATGAATCATGAATCGAATAATGAATCATGAATTGAATCATGAATCATGAATCATGAATCGAATAATGAATCTTGAATTTTGAATTGAATCATGAATCATGAATTGAATCATGAATCATGAATCAAGAATCATGAATCGAAACATGAATCATGAATTGAATCATGAATCATGAATCATGAATTGAATCATAATTCATGAATCATGAATTATGAATCGAATAATGAATCTTGAATTTTGAATTGAATCATGAATCATGAATTGAATCATGAATCATGGATCGAATCATGAATTTAATCATGAATCATGAATCGAATCATGAATCATAAATTGAATCATGAATCATGAATCATGAATCATAAATTGAATCATAAATCATGAATCATGAATTGAATCATGAATCATGAATCGAATCATGAATTATGAATCATGAATTGAATCATGAATTGAATCATGAATCGAATCATGAATCATGAATTGAATCATGAATTGAATCATGAATCATGAATTGAATCATGAATCATGAATCATAAATCCAATCATAAATCATGAATTGAATCATGAATCGAATCATGAATTGAATCATTAATCATGAATTGAATCATGAATCATGAATCATGAATCATGAATTGAATCATGAATCATGAATCATGAATTGAATCATGAATCATGAATCATGAATTGAATCATGAATCATGAATTATGAATCATGAATTGAATCATGAATCATGAATCATGAATTGAATCATGAATCATGAATCATGAATCATAAATCGAATCATGAATCATGAATCGAATCATGAATCATGAATTGAATCATGAATCATGAATCATGAATTGAATCATGAATCATGAATCATGAATTGAATCATGAATCATGAATCATGAATTGAATCATGAATCATGAATCGAATCATGAATCATGAATTGAATCATGATTCATGAATCATGAATTGAATCATGAATCATGAATCATGAATTCAATCATGAATCATGATTTGAATCAGGAATCGAATCATGAATCATGAATTGAATCATGATTTTAATTATGAATCATGAATCATGAATTGAATCATGAATCATGAATCATGAATCATGAATTGAATTATGAATTGAATCATGAATCTTGAATCATGAATGGAATCATGAATCATGAATCATAAATCATGAATCATGAATCATGAATCATGAATTGAATTATGAATTGAATCATGAATCATGAATTGAATCATGAATCATGAATCATGAATTGAATCATGAATCATGAATCATGAATTGAATCATAAATCATGAATCATGAATTGAATCATGAATCATGAATCGAATCATGAATCATTAATCGAATCATGAATCATGAATTGTATCATGAATCATGAATCATGAATTGAATCATGAATCATGAATCATGAATTGAATCATGAATCATGAATCATGAATCATGAATCGAATCATGAATCATGAATCATGAATCATGAATCGAATCATGAATCATGAATTGAATCATGAATCATGAATTATGAATCATGAATTGAATCATGAATCATGAATCATGAATTGAATCATGAATCATGAATTATGAATCATGAATTGAATCATGAATCATGAATCATGAATTGAATCATGAATAATGAATCATGAATTGAATCATGAATCATGAATCATGAATTGAATCATGAATCATGAATCATGAATTGAATCATGAATCATGAATCATGAATTGAATCATGAATCATGAATTATGAATTGAATCATGAATCATGAATCATGAATTGAATCATGAATCATGAATCATGAATCATGAATCATGAATCATGAATTGAATCATGATTCATGAATCATGAATTGAATCATGAATCATGAATCATGAATCATGAATTGAATTATGAATCATGAATCATGAATTGAATCATGAATCATGAATCATGAATCATGAATCATGAATCATGAATTGAATCATGATTCATGAATCATGAATTGAATCATGAATCATGAATCATGAATCATGAATTCAATCATGAATCATGATTTGAATCAGGAATCGAATCATGAATCATGAATTGAATCATGATTTTAATTATGAATCATGAATCATGAATTGAATCATGAATCATGAATCATGAATCATGAATTGAATTATGAATTGAATCATGAATCTTGAATCATGAATGGAATCATGAATCATGAATCATAAATCATGAATCATGAATCATGAATCATGAATTGAATTATGAATTGAATCATGAATCATGAATTGAATCATGAATCATGAATCATGAATTGAATCATGAATCATGAATCATGAATTGAATCATGAATCATGAATCGAATCATGAATCATGAATCGAATCATGAATCATGAATTGTATCATGAATCATGAATCATGAATTGAATCATGAATCATGAATCATGAATTGAATCATGAATCATGAATCATGAATCATGAATCGAATCATGAATCATGAATCATGAATCGAATCATGAATCATGAATTGAATCATGAATCATGAATTATGAATCATGAATTGAATCATGAATCATGAATTGAATCATGAATCATGAATCATGAATTGAATCATGAATCATGAATCATGAATTGAATCATGAATTATGAATCATGAATCATGAATCGAATCATGAATCATGAATCATGAATCGAATCATGAATCATGAATCATGAATTGAATCATGAATCATGAATCGAATAATGAATAATGAATCATAAATCATGAATTGAATCATGAATCATGAATCAAGAATCATGAATCGAAACATGAATCATGAATTGAATCATGAATCATGAATCATGAATCATGAATTGAATCATGAATCAAGAATCGAATCATGAATCATGAATTGAATCAAGAATCATGAATCATGAATCATAAATTGAATCATAAATCATGAATCATGAATTGAATCATGAATCATAAATCGAATCATATATCATGAATCATGAATTTAATCATGAATCATGAATCGAATCATGAATCATGAATCATGAATTGAATCATGAATCGAATCATGAATCATGAATTGAATCATGAATCATGAATTGAATCAGGAATCGAATCATGAATTCAATCATGAATCATGAATTGAATCATGATTTTAATTATGAATCATGAATCATGAATTAAATCATGAATCATGAATCATGAATCATGAATTGAATTATGAATTGAATCATGAATTTTGAATCATGAATTGAATCATGAATCATGAATCATAAATAATGAATCATGAATCATGATTCATGAATCATGAATCATGAATTGAATTATGAATTAAATCATGAATCATGAATTGAATCATGAATCATGAATCATGAAATGAATCATGAATCATGAATCATGAATTGAATTATGAATCATGAATCGAATCATAATTCGAATCATGAATCATGAATCGAATCATGAATCATGAATTGTATCATGAATCATGAATCATGAATTGAATCATGAATCATGAATCGAATCATGAATCGAATCATGAATCATGAATCGAATCATGAATCATGAATTGTATCATGAATCATGAATCATGAATTGAATCATGAATCATGAATCATGAAATGAATCATGAATCATGAATCATGAATTGAATTATGAATCATGAATCGAATCAGGAATCGAATCATGAATCAAGAATTGAATCATGAATCATGAATTATGAATCATGAATTGAATCATGAATCATGAATCATGAATTGAATCATGAATTATGAATCATGAATTGAATCATGAATCATGAATTGAATCATGAATCATGAATCATGAATCATGAATCGAATCATGAATCATGAATCATGAATCGAATCATGAATCATGAATTGAATCATGAATCATGAATCATGAATTGAATCATGAATCATGAATCATGAATTGTATCATGAATTATGAATCGAATCATGAATCATGAATTGAATCATGAATTGAATCATGAATCATGAATCGAATCATGAATCATGAATTGAATCATGAATTGAATCATGAATTGAATCATGAATTGAATCATGAATCATGAATTGAATCATGAATCATAAATCGAATCATGAATTATGAATTGAATCATGAATCGAATCATGAATTGAATCATTAATCATGAATTGAATCATGAATCATGAATTGAATCATGAATCATGAATTATGAATCATAAATTAAATCATGAATCATGAATCATGAATTGAATCATGAATCATGAATCATGAATTGAATCATGAATCATGAATTGAATCATGAATTATGAATCATGAATCATGAATCGAATCATGAATCATGAATCATGAATTGAATCATGAATCATGAATTAATGAATTGAATCATGAATCATGAATTGAATCATGAATCATGAATCGAATCATGAATCATGAATTGAATCATGAATCATGAATCATGAATCATGAATTGAATCATGAATCATGAATTAATAAATTGAATCATGAATCATGAATCATAAATCGAATCATGAATCATGAATCATGAATTGAATCATGAATCGAATCATAAATCATGAATTGAAACATTAATTGAATCATGTATCATGAATTGAATCAGGAATCGAATCATGAATTGAATTATGAATCATCAAAATGAATCATGAGTCATGAATAATGAATTAAATCATGAATCATGAATCATGAATCATGAATCATGAATTGAATCATGAATCATGAATCATGAATTGAATCATGAATCATGAATCATGAATCATGAATCGAATCATGAATCATGAATTGAATCATGAATCATGAATTGAATCATGAATCATGAATCATGAATTGAATCATGAATCATGAATCATGAATCATGAATCTAATCATGAATCATGAATTGAATCATGAATCATGAATCATGAATCGAATCATGAATCATGAATTGAATCATGAATCATGAATTGAATCATGAATCATGAATCATGAATCATGAATCGAATCATGAATCATGAATTGAATCATGAATCATGAATTGAATCATGAATCATGAATCATGAATTGAATCATGAATCATGAATCATGAATTGAATCATGAATCATGAATCGAATCATGAATCATGAATTGAATCATGAATCATGAATCATGAATCGAAACATGAATCATGAATTGAATCATGAATCATGAATTGAATCATGAATCATGAATCGAATAATGAATCATGAATTGAATCATGAATCATGAATCATGAATCAAGAATCATGAATCGAAACATGAATCATGAATTGAATCATGAATCATGAATCATGAATCAAGAGTCATGAATCATGAATCATGAATCGAATAATGAATCATGAATCATGAATCATGAATTGAATCATGAATCATGAATTGAATCATGAATCATGAATCGAATCATGAATCGAATCATGAATCATGAATCGAATCATGAATGATGAATTGAATCATGAATCATGAATTGAATCATGAATTATGAATCATGAATCATAAATTGAATCATGAATTGAATCATGAATCATGAATCGAATCATGAATCATGAATCGAATCATGAATCATGAATTGAATCATGAATTGAATCATGAATCATTAATTGAATCATGAATCATGAATCATAAATCCAATCATGAATCATGAATTGAATCATGAATCGAATCATGAATTGAATCATTAATCATGAATTGAATCATGAATCATGAATTATGAATCATGAATTGAATCATGAATCATGAATCATGAATTGAATCATGAATCATAAATTGAATCATAAATCATGAATCATGAATTGAATCATGAATCATGAATCGAATCATGAATCATGAATTGAATCATGAATTATGAATCATGAATCATAAATTGAATCATAAATCATGAATCATGAATTGAATCATGAATCATGAATCGAATCATGAATCATGAATCATGAATTGAATCATGAATTGAATCACGAATCATGAATCATAAATCATAAATCCAATCATGAATCATGAATTGAATCATGAATCGAATCATGAATTGAATCATTAATCATTAATTGAATCATGAATCGTGAATTATGAATCATGAATTGAATCATGATTCATGAATCATGAATTGAATCATGAATCATGAATCATGAATCGAATAATGAATCATGAATCATGAATCATGAATTGAATCATGAATCATGAATTGAATTATGAATCATGAATCGAATCATGAATCATGAATTGAATCATGAATCATGAATCATGAATCATAAGTTGAATCATAATACATGAATCATGAATCATGAATCGAATCATGAATCATGAATTGAATCATGAATCATGAATCGAATCATGAATCATGAATCAAATCATGAATCATGAATTGAATCATGAATCATTAATTGAATCATGAATCATGAATCATAAATCCAATCATGAATCATGAATTGAATCATGAATCGAATCATGAATTGAATCATTAATCATGAATTGAATCATGAATCATGAATTATGAATCATGAATTGAATCATGAATCATGAATTGAATCATGAATTGAATCATGAATCATGAATTGAATCATGAATCATGAATTATGAATCATGAATTGAATCATGAATAATGAATCATGAATTGAATCATGAATCATGAATCATGAATTGAATCATCAATTATGAATCATGAATTGAATCATGAATCATGAATCATGAATTGAATCATGAATCATGAATCATAAATCGAATCATGAATCGAATCATGAATCATGAATTGAAACATTAATTGAATCATATATCATGAATTGAATCAGGAATCGAATCATGAATTGAATTATGAATCATCAAAATGAATCATGAGTCATGAATAATGAATTAAATCATGAATCATGAATCATGAATCATGAATCATGAATTGAATCATGAATCATGAATCATGAATCGAATCATGAATCATGAATCGAATCATGAATCATGAATTGAATCATGAGTTGAATCATGAATCATAAATTGAATCATGAATCATGAATCATGAATCATGAATTGAATCATGAATCATGAATCATGAATTGAATCATGAATCATGAATCATGAATCATGAATCGAATCATGAATCATGAATCGAATCATGAATCATGAATTGAATCATGAATCATGAATCATGAATTGAATCATGAATCATGAATCATGAATCATGAATCGAATCATGAATCATGAATTGAATCATGAATCATGAATCATGAATCATGAATCGAATCATGAATCATGAATTGAATCATGAATCATGAATTGAATCATGAATCATGAATCATGAATCATGAATCGAATCATGAATCATGAATTGAATCATGAATCATGAATTGAATCATGAATCATGAATCATGAATTGAATCATGAATCATGAATCATGAATTGAATCATGAATCATGAATCGAATCATGAATCATGAATTGAATCATGAATCATGAATCATGAATCGAAACATGAATCATGAATTGAATCATGAATCATGAATTGAATCATGAATCATGAATCATGAATCGAATAATGAATCATGAATTGAATCATGAATCATGAATCATGAATCAAGAATCATGAATCGAAACATAAATCATGAATTGAATCATGAATCATGAATCATGAATCATGAGTCATGAATCATGAATCATGAATCATGAATCGAATAATGAATCATGAATCATGAATCATGAATCATGAATTGAATCATGAATCATGAATTGAATCATGAATCATGAATCAAATCATGAATCGAATCATGAATCATGAATCGAATCATGAATGATGAATTGAATCATGAATCATGAATCATGAATCATAAATTGAATCATAAATCATGAATCATGAATTGAATCATGAATCATGAATCGAATCATGAATCATGAATTGAATCATAAATTATGAATCATGAATCATAAATTGAATCATAAATCATGAATCATGAATTGAATCGTGAATCATGAATCGAATCATGAATCATGAATCATGAATTGAATCATGAATTGAATCACGAATCATGAATCATAAATCCAATCATGAATCATGAATTGAATCATGAATCGAATCATGAATTGAATCATTAATAATGAATCATGAATTGAATCATGAATCATGAATCATGAATCGAATAATGAATCATGAATCATGAATCATGAATTGAATCATGAATCATGAATTGAATCATGAATCGTGAATTATGAATCATGAATTGAATCATGAATCATGAATCATGAATTGAATCATGAATCATGAATCATGAATCGAATAATGAATCATGAATCATGAATCATGAATTGAATCATGAATCATGAATTGAATCATGAATCATGTATCGAATCATGAATTGAATTATGAATCATGAATCGAATCATGAATCATGAATTGAATCATGAATCATGAATCATGAATCATAAGTTGAATCATAATACATGAATCATGAATCATGAATCGAATCATGAATCATGAATGATGAATTGAATCATGAATTGAATCATGAATCATGAATCGAATCATGAATCATGAATCGAATCATGAATCATGAATTGAATCATGAATTGAATCATGAATCATTAATTGAATCATAATTCATGAATCATAAATCCAATCATGAATCATGAATTGAATCATGAATCGAATCATGAATTGAATCATTAATCATGAATTGAATCATGAATCATGAATTATGAATCATGAATTGAATCATGAATCATGAATCATGAATTGAATCATGAATTGAATCATGAATCATGAATTGAATCATGAATCATGAATTATGAATCATGAATTGAATCATGAATAATGAATCATGAATTGAATCATGAATCATGAATCATGAATTGAATCATCAATTATGAATCATGAATCGAATCATGAATCATGAATTGAATCATGAGTTGAATCATGAATCATAAATTGAATCATGAATCATGAATCATGAATCATGAATTGAATCATGAATCATGAATTATGAATCATGAATTATGAATCGAATCATGAATCATGAATTAAATCATGAGTGGAATCATGAATCATAAATTGAATCATGAATCATGAAATGAATCATGAATTGAATCATGAATTGAATCATGATTCATGAATCATGCATTGAATCATGAATCATGAATCATGAATCATGAATCATGAATTCAATCATGAATCATGATTTGAATCAGGAATCGAATCATGAATCATGAATTGAATCATGATTTTAATTATGAATCATGAATCATGAATTGAATCATGAATCATGAATCATGAATCATGAATTGAATTATGAATTGAATCATGAATCTTGAATCATGAATTGAATCATGAATCATGAATCATAAATCATGAATCATGATTCATGAATCATGAATTGAATTATGAATTGAATCATGAATCATGAATTGAATCATGAATCATGAATCATGAATTGAATCATGAATCATGAATCATGAATTGAATCATGAATCATGAATCGAATCATGAATCATGAATCGAATCATGAATCATGCATTGTATCATGAATCATGAATCATGAATTGAATCATGAATCATGAATCATAAATTGAATCATGAATCATGAATCATGAATCATGAATCGAATCATGAATCATGAATCATGAATCATGAATTGAATCATGAATTATGAATCATGAATTGAATCATGAATCATGAATCATGAATTGAATCATGAATCATGAATCATGAATCATAAATCGAATCATGAATCATGAATCGAATCATGAATCATGAATTGAATCATGAATCATGAATCAAGAATTGAATCATGAATCATGAATCATGAATCATGAATTGAATCATGAATCATGAATCATGAATCATGAATCATGAATCGAATCATGAATCATGAATCATGAATTGAATCATGAATCATGAATCGAATCATGAATTGAATCATGAGTTGAATCATGAATCATAAATTGAATCATGAATCATGAATCATGAATTGAATCATGAATCATGAATCGAATCATAAATCATGAATCATGAATCATGATTAATGAATTGAATCATGAATCATGAATTATGAATTGAATCATGAATCATGAATCGAATCATAAATCATGAATCATGAATCATGATTCATGAATTGAATCATGAATCATGAATTATGAATTGAATCATGAATCATGAATTAAATCATGAGTTGAATCATGAATCATAAATTGAATCATGAATCATGAAATGAATCATGAATTGAATCATGAATTGAATCATGATTCATGAATCATGAATTGAATCATGAATCATGAATCATGAATCATGAATCATGAATCATGAATTCAATCATGAATCAAGATTTGAATCAGGAATCGAATCATGAATCATGAATTGAATCATGATTTTAATTATGAATCATGAATCATGAATGGAATCATGAATCATGAATCATGAATCATGAATTGAATTATGAATTGAATCATGAATCTTGAATCATGAATTGAATCATGAATCATGAATCATAAATCATGAATCATGAATCATGAATCATGAATTGAATTATGAATTGAATCATGAATCATGAATTGAATCATGAATCATGAATTGAATCATGAATCATGAATCATGAATTGAATCATGAATCATGAATCATGAATTGAATCATGAATCGAATCATGAATCATGAATCGAATCATGAATCATGAATTGTATCATGAATCATGAATCATGAATTGAATCATGAATCATGAATCATGAATTGAATCATGAATCATGAATCATGAATCATGAATCGAATCATGAATCATGAATCATGAATCGAATCATGAATCATGAATTGAATCATGAATCATGAATTATGAATCATGAATTGAATCATGAATCATGAATCATGAATTGAATCATGAATCATGAATCATGAATCGAATCATGAATCATGAATCATGAATCGAATCATGAATCATGAATTAAATCATGAATCATGAATCATGAATTGAATCATGAATCATGAATTGAATCATAAATCATGAATTGAATCATGAATTGAATCATGAATCAAGAATCGAATCATGAATCATGAATTGAATCAAGAATCATGAATCATGAATCAAAAATTGAATCATAAATCATGAATCATGAATTGAATCATGAATCATGAATCGAATCATGTATCATGAATCATGAATTGAATCATGAATCATGAATCGAATCATGAATCATGAATCATGAATCATGAATTGAATCAGAAATCGAATCATGAATTCAATCATGAATCATGAATTGAATCATGATTTTAATTATGAATCATGAATCATGAATTGAATCATGAATTGAATTATGATTTGAATCATGAATCTTGAATCATGAATTGAATCATGAATCATGAATCATAAATCATGAATCATGAATCATGAATCATAAATCATGAATCATGAATCATAAATCATGAATCATGAATCATGATTCATGAATCATGAATCATGAATTGAATTATGAATTGAATCATGAATCATGAATTGAATCATGAATCATGAATCATGAAATGAATCATGAATCATGAATCATGAATTGAATTATGAATCATGAATTGTATCATGAATCATGAATTGAATCATGAATCATGAATCATGAATTAAATCATGAATCATGAATCATGAATCATGAATCGAATCATGAATCATGAATCATGAATCGAATCATGAATCATGAATTGAATCATGAATCATGAATCATGAATTGAATCATGAATCATGAATTAATGAATTGAATCATGAATCATGAATCATGAATCGAATCATGAATCATGAATCATGAATTGAATCATGAATCATTAATCATGAAATGAATAATGAATCATGAATCATAAATCATGAATCATGAATCATGAATCATAAATCATAAATCATGAATCATAAATCATGAATCATGAATCATGATTCATGAATCATGAATCATGAATTGAATTATGAATTGAATCATGAATCATGAATTGAATCATGAATCATGAATCATGAAATGAATCATGAATCATGAATCATGAATTGAATTATGAATCATGAATTGTATCATGAATTATGAATTGAATCATGAATCATGAATCATGAATTAAATCATGAATCATGAATCATGAATCATGAATCGAATCATGAATCATGAATCATGAATCGAATCATGAATCATGAATTGAATCATGAATCATGAATCATGAATTGAATCATGAATCATGAATTAATGAATTGAATCATGAATCATGAATCATGAATCGAATCATGAATCATGAATCATGAATTGAATCATGAATCATGAATCGAATCATGAATCATGAATTGAATCATGAATCATGAATCATGAATTGAATCATGAATCATGAATTAATGAATTGAATCATGAATCATGAATCATGAATCGAATCATGAATCATGAATCATGAATTGAATCATGAATCATGAATCGAATCATGAATCATGAATTGAAACATTATTTGAATCATGTATCATGAATTGAATAAGGAATCGAATCATGAATTGAATTATGAATCATGAAATGAATCATGAGTCATGAATAATGAATTGAATCATGAATCATGAATCATGAATCATGAATTGAATCATGAATCATGAATCGAATCATGTATCATGAATCATGAATTGAATCATGAATCTAGAATCGAATCATGAATCATGAATCATGAATCATGAATTGAATCATGAATCATGAATTGAATCAGGAATCGAATCATGAATTCAATCATGAATCATAAATCGAATCATGAATCATGAATTGAATCAGAAATCGAATCATGAATTCAATCATGAATCATGAATTGAATCATGATTTTAATTATGAATCATGAATCATGAATTGAATCATGAATCATGAATCATGAATCATGAATTGAATTATGAATTGAATCATGAATCTTGAATCATGAATTGAGTCATGAATCATGAATCATAAATCATGAATCATGAATCATGAATCATAAATCATGAATCATGAATCATGATTCATGAATCATGAATTAAATTATGAATTGAATCATGAATCATGAATTGAATCATGAATCATTAATCATGAAATGAATAATGAATCATGAATCATGAATTGAATTATGAATCATGAATTGTATCATGAATCATGAATCATGAATTGAATCATGAATCATGAATCATGAATTGAATCATGAATCATTAATCATGAATCATGAATCGAATCATGAATCATGAATCATGAATCGAATCATGAATCATGAATCATGAATTGAATCATGAATCATGAATTAATGAATTGAATCATGAATCATAATTCGAATCATGAATCATGAATTGAATCATGAATCATGAATCATGAATCATGAATCGAATCATGAATCATGAATTGAATCATGAATCATGAATCATGAATTGAATCATGAATCATGAATTAATGAATTGAATCATGAATCATGAATCATGAATCGAATCATGAATCATGAATCATGAATTGAATCATGAATCATGAATCGAATCATGTATCATGAATTGAAACATTATTTGAATCATGTATCATGAATTGAATAAGGAATCAAATCATTAATTGAATTATGAATCATGAAATGAATCATGAGTCATGAATAATGAATTGAATCATGAATCATGAATCATGAATCATGAATTGAATCATGAATCATGAATCATGAATCGAATCATGAATCATGAATCGAATCATGAATCATGAATTGAATCATGAGTTGAATCATGAATCATAAATTGAATCATGAATCATGAATCATGAATCATGAATTGAATCATGAATCATGAATTGAATCATGAATCATGAATTATGAATCATGAATTGAATCATGAATCATGAATCATGAATTGAATCATGAATCATGAATTGAATCATGAATCATGAATTATGAATCATGAATTGAATCATGAATCATGAATCATGAATTGAATCATGAATCATGAATCATGAATCATAAATCGAATCATGAATCATGAATCGAATCATGACTCATGAATTGAATCATGAATCATGAATAATGAATTGAATCATGAATCATGAATCATGAATTGAATCATGAATCATGAATCATGAATTGAATCATGAATCATGAATCGAATCATGAATCATGAATTGAATCATGAGTTGAATCATGAATCATAAATTGAATCATGAATCATGAATCATGAATCATGAATCATGTATTGAATCATGAATCATGAATTGAATCATGAATCATGAATTATGAATCGAATCATGAATCATGATTTAAATCATGAGTTGAATCATGAATCATAAATTGAATCATGAATCATGAAATGAATCATGAATTGAATCATGAATTGAATCATGATTCATGAATCATGAATTGAATCATGAATCATAATTCATGAATTGAATCATGAATCATGAATCATGAATCATGAATTCAATCATGAATCATGATTTGAATCAGGAATCGAATTATGAATTGAATCATGATTTTAATTATGAATCATGAATCATGAATTGAATCATGAATCATGAATCATGAATTGAATTATGAATTGAATCATGAATCTTGAATCATGAATGGAATCATGAATCATGAATCATAAATCATGAATCATGAATCATGAATTATGAATTGAATTATGAATTGAATCATGAATCATGAATTGAATAATGAATCATGAATTATGAATTGAATCATGAATCATGAATTGAATCATGAATCATGAATCATGAATTGAATCATGAATCATGAATCGAATCATGAATCATGAATTGAATCATGAATCATGAATAATGATTTGAATCATGAATCATGAATCATGAATTGAATCATGAATCATGAATCATGAATCATGAATCATGAATTGAATCATGAATCATGAATCGAATCATGAATCATGAATTGAATCATGAGTTGAATCATGAATCATAAATTGAATCATGAATCATGAATCATGAATCATGTATTGAATCATGAATCATGAATTGAATCATGAATCATGAATCGAATCATAAATCATGAATCATGAATCATGATTCATGAATTGAATCATGAATCATGAATTATGAATCGAATCATGAATCATGATTTAAATCATGAATCATGAATCGAATCATGTATCATGAATCATGAATTGAATCATGAATCATGAATCGAATCATGAATCATGAATCATGAATCATGAACTGAATCATGAATCATGAATTGAATCAGGAATCGAATCATGAATTCAATCATGAATCATAAATCGAATCATGAATCATGAATTGAATCAGAAATCGAATCATGAATTCAATCATGAATCATGAATTGAATCATGATTTTAATTATGAATCATGAATCATGAATTGAATCATGAATCATGAATCATGAATTGAATTATGAATTGAATCATGAATCTTGAATCATGAATTGAATTATGAATTGAATCATGAATCTTGAATCATGAATTGAATCATGAATCATGAATTGAATCATGAATCATGAATTGAATTATGAATTGAATCATGAATCTTGAATCATGAATTGAATCATGAATCATGAATCATAAATCATGAATCATGAATCATGAATCATAAATCATGAATCATGAATCATAAATCATGAATCATGAATGATGATTCATGAATCATGAATCATGAATTGAATTATGAATTGAATCATGAATCATTAATTGAATCATGAATCATGAATCATGAAATGAATCATGAATCATGAATCATGAATTGAATTATGAATCATGAATTGTATAATGAATCATGAATCATGAATTGAATCATGAATCATGAATCATGAATTAAATCATGAATCATGAATCATGAATCATGAATCGAATCATGAATCATGAATCATGAATCGAATCATGAATCATGAATTGAATCATGAATCATGAATCATGAATTGAATCATGAATCATGAATTAATGAATTGAATCATGAATCATGAATCATGAATCGAATCATGAATCATGAATCATGAATCATGAATTGAATCATGAATCATGAATCGAATCATGAATCATGAATTGAATCATGAATCATGAATCATGAATTGAATCATGAATCATGAATTAATGAATTGAATCATGAATCATGAATCATGAATCGAATCATGAATCATGAATCATGAATTGAATCATGAATCATGAATCGAATCATGAATCATGAATTGAAACATTATTTGAATCATGTATCATGAATTGAATAAGGAATCGAATCATGAATTGAATTATGAATCATGAAATGAATCATGAGTCATGAATAATGAATTGAATCATGAATCATGAATCATGAATCATGAATTGAATCATGAATCATGAATCGAATCATGTATCATGAATCATGAATTGAATCATGAATCTAGAATCGAATCATGAATCATGAATCATGAATCATGAATTGAATCATGAATCATGAATTGAATCAGGAATCGAATCATGAATTCAATCATAAATCGAATCATGAATCATGAATTGAATCAGAAATCGAATCATGAATTCAATCATGAATCATGAATTGAATCATGATTTTAATTATGAATCATGAATCATAAATTGAATCATGAATCATGAATCATGAATCATGAATTGAATTATGAATTGAATCATGAATCTTGAATCATGAATTGAATCATGAATCATGAATCATAAATCATGAATCATGAATCATGAATCATAAATCATGAATCATGAATCATGATTCATGAATCATGAATTAAATTATGAATTGAATCATGAATCATGAATTGAATCATGAATCATGAATCATGAAATGAATAATGAATCATGAATCATGAATTGAATTATGAATCATGAATTGTATCATGAATCATGAATCATGAATTGAATCATGAATCATGAATCATGAATTGAATCATGAATCATGAATCATGAATCGAATCATGAATCATGAATCATGAATCGAATCATGAATCATGAATTGAATCATGAATCATGAATCATGAATTGAATCATGAATCATGAATTAATGAATTGAATCATGAATCATGAATCAAATCATGAATCATGAATTGAATCATGAATCATGAATCATGAATCATGAATCGAATCATGAATCATGAATTGAATCATGAATCATGAATCATGAATTGAATCATGAATCATGAATTAATGAATTGAATCATGAATCATGAATCATGAATCGAATCATTAATCATGAATCATGAATTGAATCATGAATCATGAATCGAATCATGTATCATGAATTGAAACATTATTTGAATCATGTATCATGAATTGAATAAGGAATCGAATCATGAATTGAATTATGAATCATGAAATGAATCATGAGTCATGAATAATGAATTGAATCATGAATCATGAATCATGAATCATGAATTGAATCATGAATCATGAATCATGAATCGAATCATGAATCATGAATCGAATCATGAATCATGAATTGAATCATGAGTTGAATCATGAATCATAAATTGAATCATGAATCATGAATCATGAATCATGAATTGAATCATGAATCATGAATTGAATCATGAATCAGGAATTATGAATCATGAATTGAATCATGAATCATGAATCATGAATTGAATCATGAATCATGAATTGAATCATGAATCATGAATTATGAATCATGAATTGAATCATGAATCATGAATCATGAATTGAATCATGAATCATGAATCATAAATCGAATCATGAATCATGAATCGAATCATGAATCATGAATTGAATCATGAATCATGAATAATGAATTGAATCATGAATCATGAATCATGAATTGAATCATGAATCATGAATCATGAATCATGAATCATGAATTGAATCATGAATCATGAATCGAATCATGAATCATGAATTGAATCATGAGTTGAATCATGAATCATAAATTGAATCATGAATCATGAATCATGAATTGAATCATGAATCATGAATTGAATCATGAATCATGAATTATGAATCATGAATTGAATCATGAATCATGAATTGAATCATGAATCATGAATTGAATCATGAATCATGAATTATGAATCATGAATTGAATCATGAATCATGAATCATGAATTGAATGATGAATCATGAATCATAAATCGAATCATGAATCATGAATCGAATCATGAATTATGAATTGAATCATGAATCATGAATAATGAATTGAATCATGAATCATGAATCATGAATTGAATCATGAATCATGAATCATGAATCATGAATCATGAATTGAATCATGAATCATGAATCGAATCATGAATCATGAATTGAATCATGAGTTGAATCATGAATCATAAATTGAATCATGAATCATGAATCATGAATCATGAATCATGTATTGAATCATGAATCATGAATTAAATCATGAATCATGAATTATGAATCGAATCATGAATCATGATTTAAATCATGAGTTGAATCATGAATCATAAATTGAATCATGAATCATGAAATGAATCATGAATTGAATCATGAATTGAATCATGATTCATGAATCATGAATTGAATCATGAATCATGAATCATGAATCATGAATTCAATCATGAATCATGATTTGAATCAGGAATCGAATCATGAATTGAATCATGATTTTAATTATGAATCATGAATCATGAATTGAATCATGAATCATGAATCATGAATTGAATTATGAATTGAATCATGAATCTTGAATCATGAATGGAATCATGAATCATGAATCATAAATCATGAATCATGAATCATGAATTATGAATTGAATTATGAATTGAATCATGAATCATGAATTGAATAATGAATCATGAATTATGAATTGAATCATGAATCATGAATCATGAATTGAATCATGAA
This sequence comes from Mixophyes australis, assembly GCA_036250195.1. NCBI lineage: Eukaryota > Metazoa > Chordata > Amphibia > Anura > Limnodynastidae > Mixophyes > Mixophyes australis. The sequence continues at coordinate 672,848 of JAVHZZ010000043.1, read as the reverse complement.
TCATGAATCGAATCATGAATTGAATCATGAATCATGAATAATGATTTGAATCATGAATCATGAATCATGAATTGAATCATGAATCATGAATCATGAATCATGAATCATGAATTGAATCATGAATCATGAATCGAATCATGAATCATGAATTGAATCATGAGTTGAATCATGAATCATAAATTGAATCATGAATCATGAATCATAAATCATGAATCATGTATTGAATCATGAATCATGAATTGAATCATGAATCATGAATCGAATCATAAATCATGAATCATGAATCATGATTCATGAATTGAATCATGAATCATGAATTATGAATCGAATCATGAATCATGATTTAAATCATGAGTTGAATCATGAATCATAAATTGAATCATGAATCATGAAATGAATCATGAATTGAATCATGAATTGAATCATGATTCATGAATCATGAATTGAATCATGAATCATGAATCATGAATCATGAATTCAATCATGAATCATGATTTGAATCAGGAATCGAATCATGAATTGAATCATGATTTTAATTATGAATCATGAATCATGAATTGAATCATGAATCATGAATCATGAATCATGAATTGAATTATGAATTGAATCTTGAATCTTGAATCATGAATGGAATCATGAATCATGAATCATAAATCATGAATCATGAATCATGAATTATGAATTGAATTATGAATTGAATCATGAATCATGAATTGAATAATGAATCATGAATTATGAATTGAATCATGAATCATGAATTGAATCATGAATCATGAATCATGAATTGAATCATGAATCATGAATCATGAATTCAATCATGAATCATGATTTGAATCAGGAATCGAATCATGAATTGAATCATGATTTTAATTATGAATCATGAATCATGAATTGAATCATGAATCATGAATCGAATCATGAATCATGAATCGAATCATGAATCATGAATTGAATCATGAATCATGAATCATGAATCGAAACATGAATCATGAATTGAATCATGAATCATGAATTGAATCATGAATCATGAATTGAATCATGAATTGAATCATGAATCATGAATCATGAATCGAAACATGAATCATGAATTGAATCATGAATCATGAATTGAATCATGAATCATGAATTGAATCATGAATCATGAATCGAATAATGAATCATGAATTGAATCATGAATCATGAATCATGAATCATGAATTGAATAATGAATCTTGAATTTTGAATTGAATCATGACTCATGAATTGAATCATGAATCATGAATCAAGAATCATGAATCGAAACATGAATCATGAATTGAATCATGAATCATGAATCATGAATCATGAATTGAATCATGAATCATGAATCATGAATCATAAATCGAATAATGAATCTTGAATTTTGAATTGAATCATGAATCATGAATTGAATCATGAATCATGGATCGAATCATGAATTTAATCATGAATCATGAATCGAATCATGAATCATAAATTGAATCATGAATCATGAATCATGAATCATAAATTGAATCATAAATCATGAATCATGAATTGAATCATGAATCATGAATCGAATCATGAATTATGAATCATGAATTGAATCATGAATTGAATCATGAATCATGAATCGAATCATGAATCATGAATTGAATCATGAATTGAATCATGAATCATGAATTGAATCATGAATCATGAATCATAAATCCAATCATGAATCATGAATTGAATCATGAATCGAATCATGAATTGAATCATTAATCATGAATTGAATCATGAATCATGAATTATGAATCATGAATTGAATCATGAATCATGAATCATGAATTGAATCATGAATCATGAATCATGAATTGAATCATGAATCATGAATTATGAATCATGAATTGAATCATGAATCATGAATCATGAATTGAATCATGAATCATGAATCATAAATCGAATCATGAATCATGAATCGAATCATGAATCATGAATTGAATCATGAATCATGAATTGAATCATGAATCATGAATCATGAATTGAATCATGAATCATGAATCATGAATCATGAATCATGAATCATGAATCATGAATTGAATCATGAATCATGAATCGAATCATGAATCATGAATTGAATCATGATTCATGAATCATGATTCATGAATCATGAATTGAATCATGAATCATGAATCATGAATCATGATTCATGAATCATGAATTGAATCATGAATCATGAATTCAATCATGAATCATGATTTGAATCAGGAATCGAATCATAAATCATGAATTGAATCATGATTTTAATTATGAATCATGAATCATGAATTGAATCATGAATCATGAATCATGAATCATGAATTGAATTATGAATTGAATCATGAATCATGAATCATGAATTGAATCATGAATCGAATCATGAATTGAATCATTAATCATGAATTGAATCATGAATCATGAATTATGAATCATGAATTGAATCATGAATCATGAATCATGAATTGAATCATGAATTGAATCATGAATCATGAATTGAATCATGAATCATGAATTATGAATCATGAATTGAATCATGAATAATGAATCATGAATCATAAATTGAATCATAAATCATGAATCATGAATTGAATCATGAATCATGAATCGAATCATGAATCATGAATCATGAATTGAATCATGAATTGAATTACGAATCATGAATCATAAATCCAATCATGAATCATGAATTGAATCATGAATCGAATCATGAATTGAATCATTAATCATGAATTGAATCATGAATCGTGAATTATGAATCATGAATTGAATCATGAATCATGAATCATGAATTGAATCATGAATCGAATAATGAATCATGAATCATGAATCATGAATTGAATCATGAATCATGAATTGAATCATGAATCATGGATCGAATCATGAATCGAATCATGAATCATGAATCATGAATTGAATCATGAATCATGAATCATGAATTGAATCATGAATCATGAATCATGAATCATGAATCGAATCATGAATCATGAATTGAATCATGATTCATGAATCATGAATTGAATCATGATTCATGAATCATGAATTGAATCATGAATCATGAATCATGAATTCAATCATGAATCATGATTTGAATCAGGAATCGAATCATGAATCATGAATTGAATCATGAATTTAATTATGAATCATGAATCATGAATTGAATCATGAATCATGAATCATGAATCATGAATTGAATTATGAATTGAATCATGAATCTTGAATCATGAATGGAATCATGAATCATGAATCATAAATCATAAATCATGAATCATGAATCATGAATTGAATTATGAATTGAATCATGAATCATGAATTGAATCATGAATCATGAATCATGAATTGAATCATGAATCATGAATCATGAATTGAATCATGAATCATGAATCATGAATTGAATCATGAATCATGAATTGAATCATGAATCATTAATCGAATCATGAATCATGAATTGTATCATGAATCATGAATCATGAATTGAATCATGAATCATGAATCATGAATTGAATCATGAATCATGAATCATGAATCATGAATTGAATCATGAATCATGAATTGAATCATGAATCATGAATTATGAATCATGAATTGAATCATGAATCATGAATCATGAATTGAATCATGAATCATGAATCATGAATTGAATCATGAATCATGAATCATGAATTGAATCATGAATTATGAATCATGAATCATGAATCGAATCATGAATCATGAATCATGAATCGAATCATGAATCATGAATCATGAATTGAATCATGAATCATGAATCATGAATCATAAATCATGAATCATGAATCATGAATCATGAATCATGAATCGAATCATGAATCATGAATTGAATCATGAATCATGAATCATGAATTGAATCATGAATCATAATTCATGAATTGAATCATGAATCATGAATCATGAATCGAATCATGAATCATGAATCATGAATCGAATCATGAATCATGAATTGAATCATGAATCATGAATCATGAATCGAAACATGAATCATGAATTGAATCATGAATCATGAATTGAATCATGAATCATGAATTGAATCCCGAATCATGAATCGAATAATGAATCATGAATTGAATCATGAATCATGAATCAAGAATCATGAATCGAAACATGAATCATGAATTGAATCATGAATCATGAATCATGAATCATGAATTGAATCATGAATCATGATTCATGAATCATGAATCGAATAATGAATCTTGAATTTTGAATTGAATCATGAATCATGAATTGAATCATGAATCATGGATCGAATCATGAATTGAATCATGAATCATGAATCGAATCATGAATCATGAATGGAATCATGAATCATGAATCATGAATTATAAATTGAATCATAAATCATGAATCATGAATTGAATCATGAATCATGAATCGAATCATAAATTATGAATCATGAATTGAATCATGAATTGAATCATGAATCATGAATCGAATCATGAATCATGAATTGAATCATGAATTGAATCATGAATCATGAATTGAATCATGAATCATGAATCATAAATCCAATCATGAATCATGAATTGAATCATTAATTCGAATCATGAATTGAATCATGAATCATGAATTGAATCATGAATCATGAATTATAAATCATGAATTGAATCATGAATCATGAATCATGAATTGAATCATGAATCATGAATCATGAATTGAATCATGAATCATGAATTATGAATCATGAATTGAATCATGAATCATGAATCATGAATTGAATCATGAATCATGAATCATGAATCATAAATCGAATCATGAATCATGAATCGAATCATGAATCATGAATTGAATCATGAATCATGAATCATGAATTGAATCATGAATCATGAATCATGAATTGAATCATGAATCATGAATCATGAATCATGAATCATGAATCATGAATTAAATCATGAATCATGAATCGAATCATGAATCATGAATTGAATCATGAATCATGAATCATGAATCATGAATTCAATCATGAATCATGATTTGAATCAGGAATCGAATCATGAATCATGAATTGAATCATGATTTTAATTATGAATCATGAATCATGAATTGAATCATGAATCATGAATCATGAATCATGAATTGAATTATGAATTGAATCATGAATCTTGAATCATGAACGGAATCATGAATCATGAATCATAAATCATGAATCATGAATCATGAATCATGAATTGAATTATGAATTGAATCATGAATCATGAATTGAATCATGAATCATGAATCATGAATTGAATCATGAATCATGAATCATGAATTGAATCATGAATCATGAATCGAATCATGAATCATGAATCGAATCATGAATCATGAATTGTATCATGAATTATGAATCATGAATTGAATCATGAATCATGAATCATGAATTGAATCATGAATCATGAATCATGAATCATGAATCGAATCATGAATCATGAATCATGAATCGAATCATGAATCATGAATTGAATCATGAATCATGAATTATGAATCATGAATTGAATCATGAATCATGAATCATGAATTGAATCATGAATCATGAATCATGAATTGAATCATGAATCATGAATCATGAATTGAATCATGAATTATGAATCATGAATCATGAATCGAATCATGAATCATGAATCATGAATCGAATCATGAATTATGAATCATGAATCGAATCATGAATCATGAATCATGAATCGAATCATGAATCATGAATCATGAATTGAATCATGAATCATGAATCATGAATCATGAATCGAATAATGAATAATGAATCATAAATCATGAATTGAATCATGAATCATGAATCAAGAATCATGAATCGAAACATGAATCATGAATTGAATCATGAATCATGAATCATGAATCATGAATTGAATCATGAATCAAGAATCGAATCATGAATCATGAATTGAATCAAGAATCATGAATCATGAATCATAAATTGAATCATAAATCATGAATCATGAATTGAATCATGAATCATGAATCGAATCATGAATCATGAATCATGAATTGAATCATGAATCGAATCATGAATCATGAATTGAATCATGAATCATGAATTGAATCAGGAATCGAATCATGAATTCAATCATGAATCATGAATTGAATCATAATTTTAATTATGAATCATGAATCATGAATTAAATCATGATTCATGAATCATGAATCATGAATTGAATCATGAATTGAATCATGAATCATGAATTAATGAATTGAATCATGAATCATGAATCATGAATCGAATCATGAATCATGAATCATGAATTGAATCATGAATCATGAATCGAATCATGAATCATGAATTGAAACATTATTTGAATCATGTATCATGAATTGAATAAGGAATCGAATCATGAATTGAATTATGAATCATGAAATGAATCATGAGTCATGAATAATGAATTGAATCATGAATCATGAATCATGAATCATGAATTGAATCATGAATCATGAATCGAATCATGTATCATGAATCATGAATTGAATCATGAATCTAGAATCGAATCATGAATCATGAATCATGAATCATGAATTGAATCATGAATCATGAATTGAATCAGGAATCGAATCATGAATTCAATCATGAATCATAAATCGAATCATGAATCATGAATTGAATCAGAAATCGAATCATGAATTGAATCATGAATCATGAATTGAATCATGATTTTAATTATGAATCATGAATCATGAATTGAATCATGAATCATGAATCATGAATCATGAATTGAATTATGAATTGAATCATGAATCTTGAATCATGAATTGAGTCATGAATCATGAATCATAAATCATGAATCATGAATCATGAATCATAAATCATGAATCATGAATCATGATTCATGAATCATGAATTAAATTATGAATTGAATCATGAATCATGAATTGAATCATGAATCATTAATCATGAATTGAATCATGAATCATTAATCATGAAATGAATAATGAATCATGAATCATGAATTGAATTATGAATCATGAATTGTATCATGAATCATGAATCATGAATTGAATCATGAATCATGAATCATGAATTGAATCATGAATCATGAATCATGAATCATGAATCGAATCATGAATCATGAATCATGAATCGAATCATGAATCATGAATTGAATCATGAATCATGAATCATGAATTGAATCATGAATCATGAATTAATGAATTGAATCATGAATCATAATTCGAATCATGAATCATGAATTGAATCATGAATCATGAATCATGAATCATGAATCGAATCATGAATTGAATCATGAATCATGAATCATGAATTGAATCATGAATCATGAATTAATGAATTGAATCATGAATCGAATCATGAATCATGAATCATGAATTGAATCATGAATCATGAATCGAATCATGTATCATGAATTGAAACATTATTTGAATCATGTATCATGAATTGAATAAGGAATCGAATCATGAATTGAATTATGAATCATGAAATGAATCATGAGTCATGAATAATGAATTGAATCATGAATCATGAATCATGAATCATGAATCATGAATTGAATCATGAATCATGAATCATGAATCGAATCATGAATCATGAATCGAATCATGAATCATGAATTGAATCATGAGTTGAATCATGAATCATAAATTGAATCATGAATCATGAATCATGAATCATGAATTGAATCATGAATCATGAATTGAATCATGAATCATGAATTATGAATCATGAATTGAATCATGAATCATGAATCATGAATTGAATCATGAATCATGAATTGAATCATGAATCATGAATTATGAATCATGAATTGAATCATGAATCATGAATCATGAATTGAATCATGAATCATGAATCATAAATCGAATCATGAATCATGAATCGAATCATGAATCATGAATTGAATCATGAATCATGAATAATGAATTGAATCATGAATCATGAATCATGAATTGAATCATGAATCATGAATCATGAATCATGAATCATGAATTGAATCATGAATCATGAATCGAATCATGAATCATGAATTGAATCATGAGTTGAATCATGAATCATAAATTGAATCATGAATCATGAATCATGAATCATGTATTGAATCATGAATCATGAATTGAATCATGAATCATGAATTATGAATCGAATCATGAATCATGATTTAAATCATGAGTTGAATCATGAATCATAAATTGAATCATGAATCATGAAATGAATCATGAATTGAATCATGAATTGAATCATGATTCATGAATCATGAATTGAATCATGAATCATGAATCATGAATTGAATCATGAATCATGAATCATGAATCATGAATTCAATCATGAATCATGATTTGAATCAGGAATCGAATCATGAATTGAATCATGATTTTAATTATGAATCATGAATCATGAATTGAATCATGAATCATGAATCTTGAATTGAATTATGAATTGAATCATGAATCTTGAATCATGAATGGAATCATGAATCATGAATCATAAATCATGAATCATGAATCATGAATTATGAATTGAATTATGAATTGAATCATGAATCATGAATTGAATAATGAATCATGAATTATGAATTGAATCATGAATCATGAATCGAATCATGAATCATGAATCATGAATTGAATCATGAATCATGAATCGAATCATGAATCATGAATTGAATCATTAATCATGAATAATGATTTGAATCATGAATCATGAATCATGAATTGAATCATGAATCATGAATCATGAATCATGAATCATGAATTGAATCATGAATCATGAATCGAATCATGAATCATGAATTGAATCATGAGTTGAATCATGAATCATAAATTGAATCATGAATCATGAATCATGAATCATGTATTGAATCATGAATCATGAATTGAATCATGAATCATGAATCGAATCATAAATCATGAATCATGAATCATGATTCATGAATTGAATCATGAATCATGAATTATGAATCGAATCATGAATCATGATTTAAATCATGAATCATGAATCGAATCATGTATCATGAATCATGAATTGAATCATGAATCATGAATCGAATCATGAATCATGAATCATGAATCATGAACTGAATCATGAATCATGAATTGAATCAGGAATCGAATCATGAATTCAATCATGAATCATAAATCGAATTATGAATCATGAATTGAATCAGAAATCGAATCATGAATTCAATCATGAATCATGAATTGAATCATGATTTTAATTATGAATCATGAATCATGAATTGAATCATGAATCATGAATCATGAATTGAATTATGAATTGAATCATGAATCTTGAATCATGAATTGAATTATGAATTGAATCATGAATCTTGAATCATGAATTGAATCATGAATCATGAATCATGAATTGAATCATGAATCATGAATCATGAATTGAATTATGAATTGAATCATGAATCTTGAATCATGAATTGAATCATGAATCATGAATCATAAATCATGAATCATGAATCATGAATCATAAATCATGAATCATGAATCATAAATCATGAATCATGAATGATGATTCATGAATCATGAATCATGAATTGAATTATGAATTGAATCATGAATCATGAATTGAATCATGAATCATGAATCATGAAATGAATCATGAATCATGAATCATGAATTGAATTATGAATCATGAATTGTATCATGAATCATGAATCATGAATTGAATCATGAATCATGAATCATGAATTAAATCATGAATCATGAATCATGAATCATGAATCGAATCATGAATCATGAATCATGAATCGAATCATGAATCATGAATTGAATCATGAATCATGAATCATGAATTGAATCATGAATCATGAATTAATGAATTGAATCATGAATCATGAATCATGAATCGAATCATGAATCATGAATTGAATCATGAATCATGAATCGAATCATAAATCATGAATTGAATCATGAATCATGAATCATGAATTGAATCATGAATCATGAATTAATGAATTGAATCATGAATCATGAATCATGAATCGAATCATGAATCATGAATCATGAATTGAATCATGAATCATGAATCGAATCATGAATCATGAATTGAAACATTATTTGAATCATGTATCATGAATTGAATAAGGAATCGAATCATGAATTGAATTATGAATCATGAAATGAATCATGAGTCATGAATAATGAATTGAATCATGAATCATGAATCATGAATCATGAATTGAATCATGAATCATGAATCGAATCATGTATCATGAATCATGAATTGAATCATGAATCTAGAATCGAATCATGAATCATGAATCATGAATCATGAATTGAATCATGAATCATGAATTGAATCAGGAATCGAATCATGAATTCAATCATGAATCATAAATCGAATCATGAATCATGAATTGAATCAGAAATCGAATCATGAATTCAATCATGAATCATGAATTGAATCATGATTTTAATTATGAATCATGAATCATAAATTGAATCATGAATCATGAATCATGAATCATGAATTGAATTATGAATTGAATCATGAATCTTGAATCATGAATTGAATCATGAATCATGAATCATAAATCATGAATCATGAATCATGAATCATAAATCATGAATCATGAATCATGATTCATGAATCATGAATTAAATTATGAATTAAATCATGAATCATGAATTGAATCATGAATCATGAATCATGAAATGAATAATGAATCATGAATCATGAATTGAATTATGAATCATGAATTGTATCATGAATCATGAATCATGAATTGAATCATGAATCATGAATCATGAATTGAATCATGAATCATGAATCATGAATCGAATCATGAATCATGAATCATGAATCGAATCATGAATCATGAATTGAATCATGAATCATGAATCATGAATTGAATCATGAATCATGAATTAATGAATGGAATCATGAATCATGAATCATGAATTGAATCATGAATCATGAATCATGAATCGAATCATGAATCATGAAACATGAATCGAATCATGAATCATGAATTGAATCATGAATCATGAATCATGAATTGAATCATGAATCATGAATTAATGAATTGAATCATGAATCATGAATCGAATCATGAATCATGAATTGAATCATGAATCATGAATCATGAATCATGAATCGAATCATGAATCATGAATTGAATCATGAATCATGAATCATGAATTGAATCATGAATCATGAATTAATGAATTGAATCATGAATCATGAATCATGAATCGAATCATGAATCATGAATCATGAATTGAATCATGAATCATGAATCGAATCATGTATCATGAATTGAAACATTATTTGAATCATGTATCATGAATTGAATAAGGAATCGAATCATGAATTGAATTATGAATCATGAAATGAATCATGAGTCATGAATAATGAATTGAATCATGAATCATGAATCATGAATCATGAATTGAATCATGAATCATGAATCATGAATCGAATCATGAATCATGAATCGAATCATGAATCATGAATTGAATCATGAGTTGAATCATGAATCATAAATTGAATCATGAATCATGAATCATGAATCATGAATTGAATCATGAATCATGAATTGAATCATGAATCATGAATTATGAATCATGAATTGAATCATGAATCATGAATCATGAATTGAATCATGAATCATGAATTGAATCATGAATCATGAATTATGAATCATGAATTGAATCATGAATCATGAATCATGAATTGAATCATGAATCATGAATCATGAATCGAATCATGAATCATGAATCGAATCATGAATCATGAATTGAATCATGAATCATGAATAATGAATTGAATCATGAATCATGAATCATGAATTGAATCATGAATCATGAATCATGAATCATGAATCATGAATTGAATCATGAATCATGAATCGAATCATGAATCATGAATTGAATCATGAGTTGAATCATGAATCATAAATTGAATCATGAATCACGAATCATGAATCATGAATCATGTATTGAATCATGAATCATGAATTGAATCATGAATCATGAATTATGAATCGAATCATGAATCATGATTTAAATCATGAGTTGAATCATGAATCATAAATTGAATCATGAATCATGATATGAATCATGAATTGAATCATGAATTGAATCATGATTCATGAATCATGATATGAATCATGAATTGAATCATGAATTGAATCATGATTCATGATTTGAATCAGGAATCGAATCATGAATTGAATCATGATTTTAATTATGAATCATGAATCATGAATTGAATCATGAATCATGAATCATGAATTGAATTATGAATTGAATCATGAATCTTGAATCATGAATCATGAATTGAATCATGAATCATGAATCATGAATCGAATCATGAATCATGAATTGAATCATGAATCATGAATCATGAATTGAATCATGAATCATGAATTAATGAATTGAATCATGAATCATGAATCATGAATCGAATCATGAATCATGAATCATGAATTGAATCATGAATCATGAATCGAATCATGTATCATGAATTGAAACATTATTTGAATCATGTATCATGAATTGAATAAGGAATCGAATCATGAATTGAATTATGAATCATGAAATGAATCATGAGTCATGAATAATGAATTGAATCATGAATCATGAATCATGAATCATGAATTGAATCATGAATCATGAATCATGAATCGAATCATGAATCATGAATCGAATCATGAATCATGAATTGAATCATGAGTTGAATCATGAATCATAAATTGAATCATGAATCATGAATCATGAATCATGAATTGAATCATGAATCATGAATTGAATCATGAATCATGAATTATGAATCATGAATTGAATCATGAATCATGAATCATGAATTGAATCATGAATCATGAATTGAATCATGAATCATGAATTATGAATCATGAATTGAATCATGAATCATGAATCATGAATTGAATCATGAATCATGAATCATAAATCGAATCATGAATCATGAATCGAATCATGAATCATGAATTGAATCATGAATCATGAATAATGAATTGAATCATGAATCATGAATCATGAATTGAATCATGAATCATGAATCATGAATCATGAATCATGAATTGAATCATGAATCATGAATCGAATCATGAATCATGAATTGAATCATGAGTTGAATCATGAATCATAAATTGAATCATGAATCATGAATCATGAATCATGAATCATGTATTGAATCATGAATCATGAATTGAATCATGAATCATGAATTATGAATCGAATCATGAATCATGATTTAAATCATGAGTTGAATCATGAATCATAAATTGAATCATGAATCATGATATGAATCATGAATTGAATCATGAATTGAATCATGATTCATGAATCATGAATTGAATCATGAATCATGAATCATGAATCATGAATTCAATCATGAATCATGATTTGAATCAGGAATCGAATCATGAATTGAATCATGATTTTAATTATGAATCATGAATCATGAATTGAATCATGAATCATGAATCATGAATTGAATTATGAATTGAATCATGAATCTTGAATCATGAATGGAATCACGAATCATGAATCATAAATCATGAATCATGAATCATGAATTATGAATTGAATTATGAATTGAATCATGAATCATGAATTGAATAATGAATCATGAATTATGAATTGAATCATGAATCATGAATTGAATCATGAATCATGAATCATGAATTGAATCATGAATCATGAATCGAATCATGAATCATGAATTGAATCATGAATCATGAATAATGATTTGAATCATGAATCATGAATCATGAATTGAATCATGAATCATGAATCATGAATCATGAATCATGAATTGAATCATGAATCATGAATCGAATCATGAATCATGAATTGAATCATGAGTTGAATCATGAATCATAAATTGAATCATGAATCATGAATCATAAATCATGAATCATGTATTGAATCATGAATCATGAATTGAATCATGAATCATGAATCGAATCATAAATCATGAATCATGAATCATGATTCATGAATTGAATCATGAATCATGAATTATGAATCGAATCATGAATCATGATTTAAATCATGAGTTGAATCATGAATCATAAATTGAATCATGAATCATGAAATGAATCATGAATTGAATCATGAATTGAATCATGATTCATGAATCATGAATTGAATCATGAATCATGAATCATGAATCATGAATTCAATCATGAATCATGATTTGAATCAGGAATCGAATCATGAATTGAATCATGATTTTAATTATGAATCATGAATCATGAATTGAATCATGAATCATGAATCATGAATCATGAATTGAATTATGAATTGAATCATGAATCTTGAATCATGAATGGAATCATGAATCATGAATCATAAATCATGAATCATGAATTGAATCATGAATCATGAATCATGAATCATGAATTGAATTATGAATTGAATCATGAATCTTGAATCATGAATGGAATCATGAATCATGAATCATAAATCATGAATCATGAATCATGAATTATGAATTGAATTATGAATTGAATCATGAATCATGAATTGAATAATGAATCATGAATTATGAATTGAATCATGAATCATGAATTGAATCATGAATCATGAATCATGAATTGAATCATGAATCATGAATCATGAATCGAATCATGAATCATGAATCGAATCATGAATCATGAATTGAATCATGAATCATGAATCATGAATCGAAACATGAATCATGAATTAAATCATGAATCATGAATTGAATCATGAATCATGAATTGAATCATGAATCATGAATCGAATAATGAATCATGAATTGAATCATGAATCATGAATCATGAATCATGAATTGAATAATGAATCTTGAATTTTGAATTGAATCATGAATCATGAATTGAATCATGAATCATGAATCAAGAATCATGAATCGAAACATGAATCATGAATTGAATCATGAATCATGAATCATGAATCATGAATTGAATCATGAATCATGAATCATGAATCATAAATCGAATAATGAATCATGAATTTTGAATTGAATCATGAATCATGAATTGAATCATGAATCATGGATCGAATCATGAATTTAATCATGAATCATGAATAGAATCATGAGTCATAAATTGAATCATGAATCATGAATCATGAATCATAAATTGAATCATAAATCATGAATCATGAATTGAATCATGAATCATGAATCGAATCATGAATTATGAATCATGAATTGAATCATGAATTGAATCATGAATCATGAATCGAATCATGAATCATGAATTGAATCATGAATCATGAATTGAATCATGAATCATGAATCATAAATCCAATCATGAATCATGAATTGAATCATGAATCGAATCATGAATTGAATCATTAATCATGAATTGAATCATGAATCATGAATTATGAATCATGAATTGAATCATGAATCATGAATCATGAATTGAATCATGAATCATGAATCATGAATTGAATCATGAATCATGAATCATGAATTGAATCATGAATCATGAATTATGAATCATGAATTGAATCATGAATCATGAATCATGAATCATAAATCGAATCATGAATCATGAATTGAATCATGAATCATGAATCATGAATTCAATCATGAATCATGATTTGAATCAGGAATCGAATCATAAATCATGAATTGAATCATGATTTTAATTATGAATCATGAATCATGAATTGAATCATGAATCATGAATCATGAATCATGAATTGAATTATGAATTGAATCATGAATCATGAATCATGAATTGAATCATGAATCGAATCATGAATTGAATCATTAATCATGAATTGAATCATGAATCATGAATTATGAATCATGAATTGAATCATGAATCATGAATCATGAATTGAATCATGAATTGAATCATGAATCATGAATTGAATCATGAATCATGAATTATGAATCATGAATTGAATCATGAATAATGAATCATGAATCATAAATTGAATCATAAATCATGAATCATGAATTGAATCATGAATCATGAATCGAATCATGAATCATGAATCATGAATTGAATCATGAATTGAATCACGAATCATGAATCATAAATCCAATCATGAATCATGAATTGAATCATGAATCGAATCATGAATTGAATCATTAATCATGAATTGAATCATGAATCGTGAATTATGAATCATGAATTGAATCATGAATCATGAATCATGAATTGAATCATGAATCGAATAATGAATCATGAATCATGAATCATGAATTGAATCATGAATCATGAATTGAATCATGAATCATGAATTGAATCATGAATCATGGATCGAATCATGAATCGAATCATGAATCATGAATTGAATCATGAATCATGAATCATGAATTGAATCATGAATCATGAATCATGAATTGAATCATGAATCATGAATCATGAATCATGAATCATGAATTGAATCATGAATCATGAAACGAATCATGAATCATGAATTGAATCATGATTCATGAATCATGAATTGAATCATGAATTGAATCATGATTCATGAATCATGAATTGAATCATGAATCATGAATCATGAATTGAATCATGAATCATGAATCATGAATCATGAATTCAATCATGAATCATGATTTGAATCAGGAATCGAATCATGAATTGAATCATGATTTTAATTATGAATCATGAATCATGAATTGAATCATGAATCATGAATCATGAATTGAATTATGAATTGAATCATGAATCTTGAATCATGAATGGAATCATGAATCATGAATCGAATCATGAATCATGAATTGAAACATTATTTGAATCATGTATCATGAATTGAATAAGGAATCGAATCATGAATTGAATTATGAATCATGAAATGAATCATGAGTCATGAATAATGAATTGAATCATGAATCATGAATCATGAATCATGAATTGAATCATGAATCATGAATCGAATCATGTATCATGAATCATGAATTGAATCATGAATCTAGAATCGAATCATGAATCATGAATCATGAATCATGAATTGAATCATGAATCATGAATTGAATCAGGAATCGAATCATGAATTCAATCATGAATCATAAATCGAATCATGAATCATGAATTGAATCAGAAATCGAATCATGAATTCAATCATGAATCATGAATTGAATCATGATTTTAATTATGAATCATGAATCATAAATTGAATCATGAATCATGAATCATGAATCATGAATTGAATTATGAATTGAATCATGAATCTTGAATCATGAATTGAATCATGAATCATGAATCATAAATCATGAATCATGAATCATGAATCATAAATCATGAATCATGAATCATGATTCATGAATCATGAATTAAATTATGAATTGAATCATGAATCATGAATTGAATCATGAATCATGAATCATGAAATGAATAATGAATCATGAATCATGAATTGAATTATGAATCATGAATTGTATCATGAATCATGAATCATGAATTGAATCATGAATCATGAATCATGAATTGAATCATGAATCATGAATCGAATCATGAATCATGAATCATGAATCGAATCATGAATCATGAATTGAATCATGAATCATGAATCATGAATCATGAATTGAATCATGAATCATGAATTAATGAATTGAATCATGAATCATGAATCGAATCATGAATCATGAATTGAATCATGAATCATGAATCATGAATCATGAATCGAATCATGAATCATGAATTGAATCATGAATCATGAATCATGAATTGAATCATGAATCATGAATTAATGAATTGAATCATGAATCATGAATCATGAATCGAATCATGAATCATGAATCATGAATTGAATCATGAATCATGAATCGAATCATGTATCATGAATTGAAACATTATTTGAATCATGTATCATGAATTGAATAAGGAATCGAATCATGAATTGAATTATGAATCATGAATCATGAATCATGAATTGAATCATGAATCATGAATCATGAATCGAATCATGAATCATGAATCGAATCATGAATCATGAATTGAATCATGAGTTGAATCATGAATCATAAATTGAATCATGAATCATGAATCATGAATCATGAATTGAATCATGAATCATGAATTGAATCATGAATCATGAATTATGAATCATGAATTGAATCATGAATCATGAATCATGAATTGAATCATGAATCATGAATTGAATCATGAATCATGAATTATGAATCATGAATTGAATCATGAATCATGAATCATGAATTGAATCATGAATCATGAATCATAAATCGAATCATGAATCATGAATCGAATCATGAATCATGAATTGAATCATGAATCATGAATAATGAATTGAATCATGAATCATGAATCATGAATTGAATCATGAATCATGAATCATGAATCATGAATCATGAATTGAATCATGAATCATGAATCGAATCATGAATCATGAATTGAATCATGAGTTAAATCATGAATCATAAATTGAATCATGAATCATGAATCATGAATCATGAATCATGTATTGAATCATGAATCATGAATTGAATCATGAATCATGAATTATGAATCGAATCATGAATCATGATTTAAATCATGTATTGAATCATGAATCATGAATTGAATCATGATTCATGAATCATGAATTGAATCATGAATCATGAATCATGAATCATGAATTCAATCATGAATCATGATTTGAATCAGGAATCGAATCATGAATTGAATCATGATTTTAATTATGAATCATGAATCATTAATTGAATCATGAATCATGAATCATGAATTGAATTATGAATTGAATCATGAATCTTGAATCATGAATGGAATCATGAATCATGAATCATAAATCATGAATCATGAATCATGAATTATGAATTGAATTATGAATTGAATCATGAATCATGAATTGAATAATGAATCATGAATTATGAATTGAATCATGAATCATGAATTGAATCATGAATCATGAATCATGAATTGAATCATGAATCATGAATCGAATCATGAATCATGAATTGAATCATGAATCATGAATAATGATTTGAATCATGAATCATGAATCATGAATTGAATCATGAATCATGAATCATGAATCATGAATCATGAATTGAATCATGAATCATGAATCGAATCATGAATCATGAATTGAATCATGAGTTGAATCATGAATCATAAATTGAATCATGAATCATGAATCATGAATCATGAATCATGAATTGAATCATGAATCATGAATCGAATCATAAATCATGAATCATGAATCATGATTCATGAATTGAATCATGAATCATGAATTATGAATCGAATCATGAATCATGATTTAAATCATGAGTTGAATCATGAATCATAAATTGAATCATGAATCATGAAATGAATCATGAATTGAATCATGAATTGAATCATGATTCATGAATCATGAATTGAATCATGAATCATGAATCATGAATCATGAATTGAATCATGAATCATGATTTGAATCAGGAATCGAATCATGAATTGAATCATGATTTTAATTATGAATCATGAATCATGAATTGAATCATGAATCATGAATCATGAATCATGAATTGAATTATGAATTGAATCATGAATCTTGAATCATGAATGGAATCATGAATCATGAATCATAAATCATGAATCATGAATCATGAATTATGAATTGAATTATGAATTGAATCATGAATCATGAATTGAATAATGAATCATGAATTATGAATTGAATCATGAATCATGAATTGAATCATGAATCATGAATCATGAATTGAATCATGAATCATGAATCATGAATCGAATCATGAATCATGAATCGAATCATGAATCATGAATTGAATCATGAATCATGAATCATGAATCGAAACATGAATCATGAATTGAATCATGAATCATGAATTGAATCATGAATCATGAATTGAATCATGAATCATGAATCGAATAATGAATCATGAATTGAATCATGAATCATGAATCATGAATCATGAATTGAATAATGAATCTTGAATTTTGAATTGAATCATGAATCATGAATTGAATCATGAATCATGAATCAAGAATCATGAATCGAAACATGAATCATGAATTGAATCATGAATCATGAATCATGAATCATGAATTGAATCATGAATCATGAATCATGAATCATAAATCGAATAATGAATCTTGAATTTTGAATTGAATCATGAATCATGAATTGAATCATGAATCATGGATCGAATCATGAATTTAATCATGAATCATGAATAGAATCATGAATCATAAATTGAATCATGAATCATGAATCATGAATCATAAATTGAATCATAAATCATGAATCATGAATTGAATCATGAATCATGAATCGAATCATGAATTATGAATCATGAATTGAATCATGAATTGAATCATGAATCATGAATCGAATCATGAATCATGAATTGAATCATGAATCATGAATTGAATCATGAATCATAAATCCAATCATGAATCATGAATTGAATCATGAATCGAATCATGAATTGAATCATTAATCATGAATTGAATCATGAATCATGAATTATGAATCATGAATTGAATCATGAATCATGAATCATGAATTGAATCATGAATCATGAATTGAATCATGAATCATGAATTATGAATCATGAATTTAATCATGAATCATGAATCATGAATTGAATCATGAATCATGAATCATGAATCATAAATCGAATCATGAATCATGAATTGAATCATGAATCATGAATCATGAATTCAATCATGAATCATGATTTGAATCAGGAATCGAATCATAAATCATGAATTGAATCATGATTTTAATTATGAATCATGAATCATGAATTGAATCATGAATCATGAATCATGAATCATGAATTGAATTATGAATTGAATCATGAATCATGAATCATGAATTGAATCATGAATCGAATCATGAATTGAATCATTAATCATGAATTGAATCATGAATCATGAATTATGAATCATGAATTGAATCATGAATCATGAATCATGAATTGAATCATGAATTGAATCATGAATCATGAATTGAATCATGAATCATGAATTATGAATCATGAATTGAATCATGAATAATGAATCATGAATCATAAATTGAATCATAAATCATGAATCATGAATTGAATCATGAATCATGAATCGAATCATGAATCATGAATTGAATCATGAATTGAATCACGAATCATGAATCATAAATCCAATCATGAATCATGAATTGAATCATGAATCGAATCATGAATTGAATCATTAATCATGAATTGAATCATGAATCGTGAATTATGAATCATGAATTGAATCATGAATCATGAATCATGAATTGAATCATGAATCGAATAATGAATCATGAATCATGAATCATGAATTGAATCATGAATCATGAATTGAATCATGAATCATGAATTGAATCATGAATCATGGATCGAATCATGAATCGAATCATGAATCATGAATTGAATCATGAATCATGAATCATGAATTGAATCATGAATCATGAATCATGAATTGAATCATGAATCATGAATCATGAATCATGAATCATGAATTGAATCATGAATCATGAATCGAATCATGAATCATGAATTGAATCATGATTCATGAATCATGAATTGAATCATGAATCATGAATCATGAATTCAATCATGAATCATGAATCATGAATTGAATCATGAATCATGAATCATGAATCATGAATTGAATTATGAATTGAATCATGAATCTTGAATCATGAATGGAATCATGAATCATGAATCATAAATCATGAATCATGAATCATGAATCATGAATTGAATTGTGAATTGAATCATGAATCATGAATTGAATCATGAATCATGAATCATGAATTGAATCATGAATCATGAATCATGAATTGAATCATGAATCATGAATCATGAATTGAATCATGAATCATGAATTGAATCATTAATCATTAATCGAATCATGAATCATGAATTGTATCATGAATCATGAATCATGAATTGAATCATGAATCATGAATCATGAATTGAATCATGAATCATGAATCATGAATCATGAATCGAATCATGAATCATGAATTGAATCATGAATCATGAATCGAATCATGAATCATGAATCATGAATCGAATCATGAATCATGAATCATGAATTGAATCATGAATCATGAATCATGAATCATAAATCATGAATCATGAATCATGAATCATGAATCATGAATCGAATCATGAATCATGAATTGAATCATGAATCATGAATCATGAATTGAATCATGAATCATAATTCATGAATTGAATCATGAATCATGAATCATGAATCGAATCATGAATCATGAATCATGAATCGAATCATGAATCATGAATTGAATCATGAATCATGAATCATGAATCGAAACATGAATCATGAATTGAATCATGAATCATGAATTGAATCCCGAATCATGAATCGAATAATGAATCATGAATTGAATCATGAATCATGAATCATGAATCAAGAATCATGAATCGAAACATGAATCATGAATTGAATCATGAATCATGAATCATGAATCATGAATTGAATCATGAATCATGATTCATGAATCATGAATCGAATAATGAATCTTGAATTTTGAATTGAATCATGAATCATGAATTGAATCATGAATCATGGATCGAATCATGAATTGAATCATGAATCATGAATCGAATCATGAATCATGAATGGAATCATGAATCATGAATCATGAATCATAAATTGAATCATAAATCATGAATCATGAATTGAATCATGAATCATGAATCGAATCATAAATTATGAATCATGAATCATGAATTGAATCATGAATCATGAATCGAATCATGAATCATGAATTGAATCATGAATTGAATCATGAATCATGAATTGAATCATGAATCATGAATCATAAATCCAATCATGAATCATGAATTGAATCATTAATTCGAATCATGAATTGAATCATGTATCATGAATTGAATCATGAATCATGAATTATAAATCATGAATTGAATCATGAATCATGAATCATGAATTGAATCATGAATCATGAATCATGAATTGAATCATGAATCATGAATTATGAATCATGAATTGAATCATGAATCATGAATCATGAATTGAATCATGAATCATGAATCATGAATCATAAATCGAATCATGAATCATGAATCGAATCATGAATCATGAATTGAATCATGAATCATGAATCATGAATTGAATCATGAATCATGAATCATGAATTGAATCATGAATCATGAATCATGAATCATGAATCATGAATTAAATCATGAATCATGAATCGAATCATGAATCATGAATTGAATCATGAATCATGAATCATGAATCATGAATTCAATCATGAATCATGATTTGAATCAGGAATCGAATCATGAATCATGAATTGAATCATGATTTTAATTATGAATCATGAATCATGAATTGAATCATGAATCATGAATCATGAATCATGAATTGAATTATGAATTGAATCATGAATCTTGAATCATGAATGGAATCATGAATCATGAATCATAAATCATGAATCATGAATCATGAATCATGAATTGAATTATGAATTGAATCATGAATCATGAATTGAATTATGAATTGAATCATGAATCTTGAATCATGAATGGAATCATGAATCATGAATCATAAATCATGAATCATGAATCATGAATCATGAATTGAATTATGAATTGAATCATGAATCATGAATTGAATCATGAATCATGAATCATGAATTGAATCATAAATCATGAATCATGAATTGAATCATGAATCATGAATCGAATCATGAATCGAATCATGAATCATGAATTGTATCATGAATCATGAATCATGAATTGAATCATGAATCATGAATCATGAATTGAATCATGAATCATGAATCATGAATCATGAATCATGAATCATGAATCATGAATCGAATCATGAATCATGAATCGAATCATGAATCATGAATTGAATCATGAATCATGAATTATGAATCATGAATTGAATCATGAATCATGAATCATGAATTGAATCATGAATCATGAATCATGAATTGAATCATGAATCATGAATCATGAATTGAATCATGAATTATGAATCATGAATCATGAATCGAATCATGAATCATGAATCATGAATCGAATCATGAATCATGAATCATGAATCGAATCATGAATCATGAATCATGAATCGAATCATGAATCATGAATCATGAATTGAATCATGAATCATGAATCATGAATCATGAATCGAATAATGAATAATGAATCATAAATCATGAATTGAATCATGAATCATGAATCAAGAATCATGAATCGAAACATGAATCATGAATTGAATCATGAATCATGAATCATGAATCATGAATTGAATCATGAATCAAGAATCGAATCATGAATCATGAATTGAATCAAAAATCATGAATCATGAATCATAAATTGAATCATAAATCATGAATCATGAATTGAATCATGAATCATGAATCGAATCATGAATCATGAATCATGAATTGAATCATGAATCGAATCATGAATCATGAATTGAATCATGAATCATGAATTGAATCAGGAATCGAATCATGAATTCAATCATGAATCATGAATTGAATCATGATTTTAATTATGAATCATGAATCATGAATTAAATCATGAATCATGAATCATGAATCATGATTCATGAATCATGAATCATGAATTGAATTATGAATTGAATCATGAATCATGAATTGAATCATGAATCATGAATCATGAAATGAATCATGAATCATGAATCATGAATTGAATTATGAATCATGAATCGAATCATGAATCGAATCATGAATCATGAATCGAATCATGAATCATGAATTGTATCATGAATCATGAATCATGAATTGAATCATGAATCATGAATCAAATCATGAATCGAATCATGAATCATGAATCGAATCATGAATCATGAATTGTATCATGAATCATGAATCATGAATTGAATCATGAATCATGAATCATGAAATGAATCATGAATCATGAATCATGAATTGAATTATGAATCATGAATCGAATCAGGAATCGAATCATGAATCAAGAATTGAATCATGAATCATGAATTATGAATCATGAATTGAATCATGATTCATGAATCATGAATTGAATCATGAATTATGAATCATGAATTGAATCATGAATCATGAATTGAATCATGAATCATGAATCATGAATCGAATCATGAATCATGAATCATGAATCGAATCATGAATCATGAATTGAATCATGAATCATGAATCATGAATTGAATCATGAATCATGAATTGTATCATGAATTATGAATCGAATCATGAATCATGAATTGAATCATGAATTGAATCATGAATCATGAATAGAATCATGAATCATGAATTGAATCATGAATTGAATCATGAATTGAATCATGAATTGAATCATGAATCATGAATTGAATCATGAATCATGAATCATAAATCGAATCATGAATTATGAATTGAATCATGAATCGAATCATGAATTGAATCATTAATCATGAATTGAATCATGAATCATGAATTGAATCATGAATCATGAATTATGAATCATGAATTAAATCATGAATCATGAATCATGAATTGAATCATGAAACATGAATCATGAATTGAATCATGAATCATGAATTGAATCATGAATTATGAATCATGAATCATGAATCGAATCATGAATCATGAATCATGAATTGAATCATGAATCATGAATTAATGAATTGAATCATGAATCATGAATTGAATCATGAATCATGAATCGAATCATGAATCATGAATTGAATCATGAATCATGAATCATGAATCATGAATTGAATCATGAATCATGAATTAATAAATTGAATCATGAATCATGAATCATGAATCGAATCATGAATCATGAATCATGAATTGAATCATGAATCGAATCATGAATCATGAATTGAAACATTAATTGAATCATGTATCATGAATTGAATCAGGAATCGAATCATGAATTGAATTATGAATCATCAAAATGAATCATGAGTCATGAATAATGAATTAAATCATGAATCATGAATCATGAATCATGAATTGAATCATGAATCATGAATCATGAATCGAATCATGAATCATGAATCGAATCATGAATCATGAATTGAATCATGAGTTGAATCATGAATCATGAATTGAATCATGAATCATGAATCATGAATTGAATCATGAATCATGAATCATGAATCATGAATCGAATCATGAATCATGAATTGAATCATGAATCATGAATTGAATCATGAATCATGAATCATGAATCATGAATCGAATCATGAATCATAATTTGAATCATGAATCATGAATTGAATCATGAATCATGAATCGAAACATGAATCATGAATTGAATCATGAATCATGAATCATGAATCATGAATTGAATCATGAATCATGATTCATGAATCATGAATCGAATAATGAATCTTGAATTTTGAATTGAATCATGAATCATGAATTGAATCATGAATCATGGATCGAATCATGAATTGAATCATGAATCATGAATCGAATCATGAATCATGAATGGAATCATGAATCATGAATCATGAATCATAAATTGAATCATAAATCATGAATCATGAATTGAATCATGAATCATGAATCGAATCATAAATTATGAATCATGAATCATGAATTGAATCATGAATCATGAATCGAATCATGAATCATGAATTGAATCATGAATTGAATCATGAATCATGAATTGAATCATGAATCATGAATCATAAATCCAATCATGAATCATGAATTGAATCATTAATTCGAATCATGAATTGAATCATGAATCATGAATTGAATCATGAATCATGAATTATAAATCATGAATTGAATCATGAATCATGAATCATGAATTGAATCATGAATCATGAATCATGAATTGAATCATGAATCATGAATTATGAATCATGAATTGAATCATGAATCATGAATCATGAATTGAATCATGAATCATGAATCATGAATCATAAATCGAATCATGAATCATGAATCGAATCATGAATCATGAATTGAATCATGAATCATGAATCATGAATTGAATCATGAATCATGAATCATGAATTGAATCATGAATCATGAATCATGAATCATGAATCATGAATTAAATCATGAATCATGAATCGAATCATGAATCATGAATTGAATCATGAATCATGAATCATGAATCATGAATTCAATCATGAATCATGATTTGAATCAGGAATCGAATCATGAATCATGAATTGAATCATGATTTTAATTATGAATCATGAATCATGAATTGAATCATGAATCATGAATCATGAATCATGAATTGAATTATGAATTGAATCATGAATCTTGAATCATGAATGGAATCATGAATCATGAATCATAAATCATGAATCATGAATCATGAATCATGAATTGAATTATGAATTGAATCATGAATCATGAATTGAATTATGAATTGAATCATGAATCTTGAATCATGAATGGAATCATGAATCATGAATCATAAATCATGAATCATGAATCATGAATCATGAATTGAATTATGAATTGAATCATGAATCATGAATTGAATCATGAATCATGAATCATGAATTGAATCATAAATCATGAATCATGAATTGAATCATGAATCATGAATCGAATCATGAATCGAATCATGAATCATGAATTGTATCATGAATCATGAATCATGAATTGAATCATGAATCATGAATTGAATCATGAATCATGAATCATGAATCATGAATCATGAATCATGAATCATGAATCGAATCATGAATCATGAATCGAATCATGAATCATGAATTGAATCATGAATCATGAATTATGAATCATGAATTGAATCATGAATCATGAATCATGAATTGAATCATGAATCATGAATCATGAATTGAATCATGAATCATGAATCATGAATTGAATCATGAATTATGAATCATGAATCATGAATCGAATCATGAATCATGAATCATGAATCGAATCTTGAATCATGAATCATGAATCGAATCATGAATCATGAATCATGAATCGAATCATGAATCATGAATCATGAATTGAATCATGAATCATGAATCATGAATCATGAATCGAATAATGAATAATGAATCATAAATCATGAATTGAATCATGAATCATGAATCAAGAATCATGAATCGAAACATGAATCATGAATTGAATCATGAATCATGAATCATGAATCATGAATTGAATCATGAATCAAGAATCGAATCATGAATCATGAATTGAATCAAAAATCATGAATCATGAATCATAAATTGAATCATAAATCATGAATCATGAATTGAATCATGAATCATGAATCGAATCATGAATCATGAATCATGAATTGAATCATGAATCGAATCATGAATCATGAATTGAATCATGAATCATGAATTGAATCAGGAATCGAATCATGAATTCAATCATGAATCATGAATTGAATCATGATTTTAATTATGAATCATGAATCATGAATTAAATCATGAATCATGAATCATGAATCATGATTCATGAATCATGAATCATGAATTGAATTATGAATTGAATCATGAATCATGAATTGAATCATGAATCATGAATCATGAAATGAATCATGAATCATGAATCATGAATTGAATTATGAATCATGAATCGAATCATGAATCGAATCATGAATCATGAATCGAATCATGAATCATGAATTGTATCATGAATCATGAATCATGAATTGAATCATGAATCATGAATCAAATCATGAATCGAATCATGAATCATGAATCGAATCATGAATCATGAATTGTATCATGAATCATGAATCATGAATTGAATCATGAATCATGAATCATGAAATGAATCATGAATCATGAATCATGAATTGAATTATGAATCATGAATCGAATCAGGAATCGAATCATGAATCAAGAATTGAATCATGAATCATGAATTATGAATCATGAATTGAATCATGATTCATGAATCATGAATTGAATCATGAATTATGAATCATGAATTGAATCATGAATCATGAATCGAATCAGGAATCGAATCATGAATCAAGAATTGAATCATGAATCATGAATTATGAATCATGAATTGAATCATGATTCATGAATCATGAATTGAATCATGAATTATGAATCATGAATCGAATCATGAATCATGAATCATGAATCGAATCATGAATCATGAATTGAATCATGAATCATGAATCATGAATTGAATCATGAATCATGAATTGTATCATGAATTATGAATCGAATCATGAATCATGAATTGAATCATGAATTGAATCATGAATCATGAATAGAATCATGAATCATGAATTGAATCATGAATTGAATCATGAATTGAATCATGAATTGAATCATGAATCATGAATTGAATCATGAATCATGAATCATAAATCGAATCATGAATTATGAATTGAATCATGAATCGAATCATGAATTGAATCATTAATCATAAATTGAATCATGAATCATGAATTGAATCATGAATCATGAATTATGAATCATGAATTAAATCATGAATCATGAATCATGAATTGAATCATGAAACATGAATCATGAATTGAATCATGAATCATGAATTGAATCATGAATTATGAATCATGAATCATGAATCGAATCATGAATCATGAATCATGAATTGAATCATGAATCATGAATTAATGAATTGAATCATGAATCATGAATTGAATCATGAATCATGAATCGAATCATGAATCATGAATTGAATCATGAATCATGAATCATGAATCATGAATTGAATCATGAATCATGAATTAATAAATTGAATCATGAATCATGAATCATGAATCGAATCATGAATCATGAATCATGAATTGAATCATGAATCGAATCATGAATCATGAATTGAAACATTAATTGAATCATGTATCATGAATTGAATCAGGAATCGAATCATGAATTGAATTATGAATCATCAAAATGAATCATGAGTCATGAATAATGAATTAAATCATGAATCATGAATCATGAATCATGAATTGAATCATGAATCATGAATCATGAATCGAATCATGAATCATGAATCGAATCATGAATCATGAATTGAATCATGAGTTGAATCATGAATCATGAATCGAATCATGAATCATGAATCGAATCATGAATCATGAATTGAATCATGAATCATGAATCATGAATTGAATCATGAATCATGAATCATGAATCATGAATCGAATCATGAATCATGAATTGAATCATGAATCATGAATTGAATCATGAATCATGAATCATGAATCATGAATCGAATCATGAATCATAATTTGAATCATGAATCATGAATTGAATCATGAATCATGAATCATGAATCATTAATCGAATCATGAATCATGAATTGAATCATGAATCATGAATTGAATCATGAATCATGAATCATGAATTGAATCATGAATCATGAATCATGAATTGAATCATGAATCATGAATCGAATCATGAATCATGAATTGAACCATGAATCATGAATCATGAATCGAAACATGAATCATGAATCGAATAATGAATCATGAATTGAATCATGAATCATGAATCATGAATCAAGAATCATGAATCGAAACATGAATCATGAATTGAATCATGAATCATGAATCATGAATCATGAGTCATGAATCATGAATCATGAATCATGAATCGAATAATGAATCATGAATCATGAATCATGAATTGAATCATGAATCATGAATTGAATCATGAATCATGAATCGAATCATGAATCGAATCATGAATCATGAATCGAATCATGAATGATGAATTGAATCATGAATCATGAATCATGAATCATAAATTGAATCATAAATCATGAATCATGAATTGAATCATGAATCATGAATCGAATCATGAATCATGAATTGAATCATGAATTATGAATCATGAATCATAAATTGAATCATAAATCATGAATCATGAATTGAATCATGAATCATGAATCGAATCATGAATCATGAATCATGAATTGAATCATGAATTGAATCACGAATCATGAATCATAAATCCAATCATGAATCATGAATTGAATCATGAATCGAATCATGAATTGAATCATTAATCATGAATTGAATCATGAATCGTGAATTATGAATCATGAATTGAATCATGAATCATGAATCATGAATTGAATCATGAATCATGAATCATGAATCGAATAATGAATCATGAATCATGAATCATGAATTGAATCATGAATCATGAATTGAATCATGAATCATGGATCGAATCATGAATTGAATTATGAATCATGAATCGAATCATGAATCATGAATTGAATCATGAATCATGAATCATAAGTTGAATTATAATACATGAATCATGAATCATGAATCGAATCATGAATCATGAATCATGAATTGAATCATGAATCATGAATCGAATCATGAATCATGAATCGTATCATGAATCATGAATTAAATCATGAATTGAATCATGAATCATTAATTGAATCATGAATCATGAATCATAAATCCTATCATGAATCATGAATTGAATCATGAATCGAATCATGAATTGAATCATTAATCATGAATTGAATCATGAATCATGAATTATGAATCATGAATTGAATCATGAATAATGAATCATGAATTGAATCATGAATCATGAATCATGAATTGAATCATCAATTATGAATCATGAATTGAATCATGAATCATGAATCATGAATTGAATCATGAATCATGAATCATGAATCATAAATCGAATCATGAATCGAATCATGAATTGAAACATTAATTGAATCATGTATCATGAATTGAATCAGGAATCGAATCATGAATTGAATTATGAATCATCAAAATGAATCATGAGTCATGAATAATGAATTAAATCATGAATCATGAATCATGAATCATGAATTGAATCATGAATCATGAATCATGAATCGAATCATGAATCATGAATTGAATCATGAGTTGAATAATGAATTAAATCATGAATCATGAATCATGAATCATGAATTGAATCATGAATCATGAATCATGAATCGAATCATGAATCATGAATTGAATCATGAGTTGAATCATGAATCATAAATTGAATCATGAATCATGAATCATGAATCATGAATTGAATCATGAATCATGAATCATGAATTGAATCATGAATCATGAATCATGAATCATGAATCGAATCATGAATCATGAATCGAATCATGAATCATGAATTGAATCATGAATCATGAATCATGAATTGAATCATGAATCATAAATCATGAATCATGAATCGAATCATGAATCATGAATTGAATCATGAATCATGAATCATGAATCATGAATTGAATCATGAATCATGAATTGAATCATGAATCATGAATCATGAATCATGAATCGAATCATGAATCATGAATTGAATCATGAATCATGAATTGAATCATGAATCATGAATCATGAATTGAATCATGAATCATGAATCATGAATTGAATCATGAATCATGAATCGAATCATGAATCATGAATTGAATCATGAATCATGAATCATGAATCGAAACATGAATCATGAATTGAATCATGAATCATGAATTGAATTATGAATCATGAATCATGAATCTAATAATGAATCATGAATTGAATCATGAATCATGAATCATGAATCAAGAATCATGAATCGAAACATGAATCATGAATTGAATCATGAATCATGAATCATAAATCATGAGTCATGAATCATGAATCATGAATCATGAATCGAATAATGAATCATGAATCATGAATCATGAATTGAATCATGAATTGAATCATGAATCATGAATCGAATCATGAATCGAATCATGAATCATGAATTGAATCATGAATGATGAATTGAATCATGAATCATGAATCATGAATCATAAATTGAATCATAAATCATGAATCATGAATTGAATCATGAATCATGAATCGAATCATGAATCATGAATTGAATCATGAATTATGAATCATGAATCATAAATTGAATCATAAATCATGAATCATGAATTGAATCATGAATCATGAATCGAATCATGAATCATGAATCATGAATTGAATCATGAATTGAATCACGAATCATGAATCATAAATCTAATCATGAATCATGAATTGAATCATGAATCGAATCATGAATTGAATCATTAATCATGAATTGAATCATGAATCGTGAATTATGAATCATGAATTGAATCATGAATCATGAATCATGAATTGAATCATGAATCATGAATCATGAATCGAATAATGAATCATGAATCATGAATCATGAATTGAATCATGAATCATGAATTGAATCATGAATCATGGATCGAATTATGAATTGAATTATGAATCATGAATCGAATCATGAATCATGAATTGAATCATGAATCATGAATCATGAATCATAAGTTGAATCATAATACATGAATCATGAATCGAATAATGAATCATGAATCATGAATTGAATCATGAATTGAATCATGAATAATGAATCATGAATTGAATCATGAATCATGAATCATGAATTGAATCATCAATTATGAATCATGAATTGAATCATGAATCATGAATCATGAATTGAATCATGAATCATGAATCATGAATCATAAATCGAATCATGAATCATGAATCGAATCATGAATCATGAATTGAATCATGAATCATGAATCATGAATTGAATCATGAATCATGAATCGAATCATGAATCATGAATTGAATCATGAGTTGAATCATGAATCATAAATTGAATCATGAATCATGAATTATGAATCATGAATTGAATCATGAATCATGAATCGAATCTTAAATCATGAATCATGAATCATGATTCATGAATTGAATCATGAATCATGAATTATGAATCATGAATTATGAATCGAATCATGAATCATGAATTAAATCATGAGTTGAATCATGAATCATAAATTGAATCATGAATCATGAAATGAATCATGAATTGAATCATGAATTGAATCATGATTCATGAATCATGAATTGAATCATGAATCATGAATCATGAATCATGAGTCATGAATCATGAATTCAATCATGAATCATGAATCATGAATCATGAATTAAATCATGAATTGAATCATGAATCATGAATTGAATCATAAATCATGAATTGAATCATGAATTGAATCATGAATCAAGAATCGAATCATGAATCATGAATTGATTCAAGAATCATGAATCATGAATCAAAAATTGAATCATAAATCATGAATCATGAATTGAATCATGAATCATGAATCGAATCATGTATCATGAATCATGAATTGAATCATGAATCATGAATCGAATCATGAATCATGAATCATGAATTGAATCATGAATCATGAATTGAATCAGGAATCGAATCATGAATTCAATCATGAATCATAAATCGAATCATGAATCATGAATTGAATCAGAAATCGAATCATGAATTCAATCATGAATCATGAATTGAATCATGATTTTAATTATGAATCATGAATCATGAATTGAATTATGAATTGAATCATGAATCTTGAATCATGAATTGAATCATGAATCATGAATCATAAATCATGAATCATGAATCATGAATCATAAATCATGAATCATGAATCATGAATTGAATTATGAATTGAATCATGAATCTTGAATCATGAATTGAATCATGAATCATGAATCATAAATCATGAATCATGAATCATGAATCATAAATCATGAATCATGAATCATGAATTGAATTATGAATTGAATCATGAATCATGAATTGAATCATGAATCATGAAATGAATCATGAATCATGAATTGTATCATGAATCATGAATCATGAATTGAATCATGAATCATGAATCATGAATTAAATCATGAATCATGAATCATTAATCATGAATCGAATCATGAATCATGAATCATGAATCGAATCATGAATCATGAATTGAATCATGAATCATGAATCATGAATTGAATCATGAATCATGAATTAATGAATTGAATCATGAATCATGAATCATGAATCGAATCATGAATCATGAATCATGAATTGAATCATGAATCATGAATCGAATCATGAATCATGAATTGAATCATGAATCATGAATCATGAATTGAATCATGAATCATGAATTAATGAATTGAATCATGAATCATGAATCATGAATCGAATCATGAATCATGAATCATGAATTGAATCATGAATCATGAATCGAATTATGAATCATGAATTGAAACATTATTTGAATCATGTATCATGAATTGAATAAGGAATCGAATCATGAATTGAATTATGAATCATGAAATGAATCATGAGTCATGAATAATGAATTGAATCATGAATCATGAATCATGAATCATGAATTGAATCATGAATCATGAATCGAATCATGTATCATGAATCATGAATTGAATCATGAATCTAGAATCGAATCATGAATCATGAATCATGAATTGAATCAGGAATCGAATCATGAATTCAATCATGAATCATAAATCGAATCATGAATCATGAATTGAATCAGAAATTGAATCATGAATTCAATCATGAATCATGAATTGAATCATGATTTTAATTATGAATCATGAATTGAATCATGAATCATGAATCATGAATTGAATTATGAATTGAATCATGAATCTTGAATCATGAATTGAATCATGAATCATGAATCATAAATCATGAATCATGAATCATGAATCATAAATCATGAATCATGAATCATGAATCATAAATCATGAATCATGAATCATGATTCATGAATCATGAATTGAATTATGAATTGAATCATGAATCATGAATTGAATTATGAATCATGAATTGTATCATGAATCATGAATCATGAATTGAATCATGAATCATGAATCATGAATTGAATCATGAATCATGAATCATGAATTGAATCATAAATCATGAATCATGAATCATGAATCGAATCATGAATCATGAATCATGAATCGAATCATGAATCATGAATTGAATCATGAATCATGAATCATGAATTGAATCATGAATCATGAATTAATGAATTGAATCATGAATCATGAATCGAATCATGAATCATGAATTGAATCATGAATCATGAATCATGAATCATGAATCGAATCATGAATCATGAATTGAATCATGAATCATGAATTGAATCATGAATCATGAATTAATGAATTGAATCATGAATCATGAATCATGAATCGAATCATGAATCATGAATCATGAATTGAATCATGAATCATGAATCGAATCATGTATCATGAATTGAAACATTATTTGAATCATGTATCATGAATTGAATAAGGAATCGAATCATGAATTGAATTATGAATCATGAAATGAATCATGAGTCATGAATAATGAATTGAATCATGAATCATGAATCATGAATCATGAATTGAATCATGAATCATGAATCATGAATCGAATCATGAATCATGAATCGAATCATGAATCATGAATTGAATCATGAGTTGAATCATGAATCATAAATTGAATCATGAATCATGAATCATGAATCATGAATTGAATCATGAATCATGAATTGAATCATGAATCATGAATTATGAATCATGAATTGAATCATGAATCATGAATCATGAATTGAATCATGAATCATGAATCATGAATCATAAATCGAATCATGAATCATGAATCGAATCATGAATCATGAATTGAATCATGAATCATGAATAATGAATTGAATCATGAATCATGAATCATGAATTGAATCATGAATCATGAATCATGAATCATGAATCATGAATTGAATCATGAATCATGAATCGAATCATGAATCATGAATTGAATCATGAGTTGAATCATGAATCATAAATTGAATCATGAATCATGAATCATGAATCATGAATCATGTATTGAATCATGAATCATGAATTGAATCATGAATCATGAATTATGAATCGAATCATGAATCATGATTTAAATCATGAGTTGAATCATGAATCATAAATTGAATCATGAATCATGAAATGAATCATGAATTGAATCATGAATTGAATCATGATTCATGAATCATGAATTGAATCATGAATCATGATTTGAATCATGAATCATGAATCATGAATTGAATCATGAATCGAATCATGAATCATGAATTGAATCATGAATCATGAATAATGATTTGAATCATGAATCATGAATCATGAATTGAATCATGAATCATGAATCATGAATCATGAATCATGTATTGAATCATGAATCATGAATTGAATCATGAATCATGAATTATGAATCGAATCATGAATCATGATTTGAATCATGAATCATGAATCATGAATTGAATCATGAATTGAATCATGAATCATGAATTGAATCATGAGTTGAATCATGAATCATAAATTGAATCATGAATCATGAATCATGAATCATGAATCATGTATTGAATCATGAATCATGAATTGAATCATGAATCATGAATCGAATCATAAATCATGAATCATGAATCATGATTCATGAATTGAATCATGAATCATGAATTATGAATCGAATCATGAATCATGATTTAAATCATGAGTTGAATCATGAATCATAAATTGAATCATGAATCATGAAATGAATCATGAATTGAATCATGAATTGAATCATGAATCATGAATCATGAATCATGAATTGAATTATGAATTGAATCATGAATCTTGAATCATGAATGGAATCATGAATCATGAATCATAAATCATGAATCATGAATCATGAATTATGAATTGAATTATGAATTGAATCATGAATCATGAATTGAATAATGAATCATGAATTATGAATTGAATCATGAATCATGAATTGAATCATGAATCATGAATCATGAATTGAATCATGAATCATGAATCATGAATCGAATCATGAATCATGAATCGAATCATGAATCATGAATTGAATCATGAATCATGAATCATGAATCGAAACATGAATCATGAATTGAATCATGAATCATGAATTGAATCATGAATCATGAATTGAATCATGAATCATGAATCAAATAATAAATCATGAATTGAATCATGAATCATGAATCATGAATCATGAATTGAATAATGAATCTTGAATTTTGAATTGAATTATGAATCATGAATTGAATCATGAATCATGAATCAAGAATCATGAATCGAAACATGAATCATGAATTGAATCATGAATCATGAATCATGAATCATGAATTGAATCATGAATCATGAATCATGAATCATAAATCGAATAATGAATCTTGAATTTTGAATTGAATCATGAATCATGAATTGAATCATGAATCATGGATCGAATCATGAATTTAATCATGAATCATGAATCGAATCATGAATCATAAATTGAATCATGAATCATGAATCATGAATCATAAATTGAATCATAAAACATAAATCATGAATTGAATCATGAATCATGAATCGAATCATGAATTATGAATCATGAATTGAATCATGAATTGAATCATGAATCATGAATCGAATCATGAATCATGAATTGAATCATGAATTGAATCATGAATCATGAATTGAATCATGAATCATGAATCATAAATCCAATCATGAATCATGAATTGAATCATGAATCATGTATTGAATCATGAATCATGAATTGAATCATGAATCATGAATCGAATCATAAATCATGAATCATGAATCATGATTCATGAATTGAATCATGAATCATGAATTATGAATCGAATCATGAATCATGATTTAAATCATGAGTTGAATCATGAATCATAAATTGAATCATGAATCATGAAATGAATCATGAATTGAATCATGAATTGAATCATGATTCATGAATCATGAATTGAATCATGAATCATGATTTGAATCATGAATCATGAATCATGAATTGAATCATGAATCGAATCATGAATCATGAATTGAATCATGAATCATGAATAATGATTTGAATCATGAATCATGAATCATGAATTGAATCATGAATCATGAATCATGAATCATGAATCATGAATTGAATCATGAATCATGAATCGAATCATGAATCATGAATTGAATCATGAGTTGAATCATGAATCATAAATTGAATCATGAATCATGAATCATGAATCATGTATTGAATCATGAATCATGAATTGAATCATGAATCATGAATCGAATCATAAATCATGAATCATGAATCATGATTCATGAATTGAATCATGAATCATGAATTATGAATCGAATCATGAATCATGATTTAAATCATGAGTTGAATCATGAATCATAAATTGAATCATGAATCATGAAATGAATCATGAATTGAATCATGAATTGAATCATGATTCATGAATCATGAATTGAATCATGAATCATGAATCATGAATCATGAATTGAATTATGAATTGAATCATGAATCTTGAATCATGAATGGAATCATGAATCATGAATCATAAATCATGAATCATGAATCATGAATTATGAATTGAATTATGAATTGAATCATGAATCATGAATTGAATAATGAATCATGAATTATGAATTGAATCATGAATCATGAATTGAATCATGAATCATGAATCATGAATCGAATCATGAATCATGAATCGAATCATGAATCATGAATTGAATCATGAATCATGAATTGAATCATGAATCATGAATTGAATCATGAATCATGAATCGAATAATGAATCATGAATTGAATCATGAATCATGAATCATGAATCATGAATTGAATAATGAATCTTGAATTTTGAATTGAATTATGAATCATGAATTGAATCATGAATCATGAATCAAGAATCATGAATCGAAACATGAATCATGAATTGAATCATGAATCATGAATCATGAATCATGAATTGAATCATGAATCATGAATCATGAATTGAATTATGAATTGAATCATGAATCTTGAATCATGAATGGAATCATGAATCATGAATCATAAATCATGAATCATGAATCATGAATTATGAATTGAATTATGAATTGAATCATGAATCATGAATTGAATAATGAATCATGAATTATGAATTGAATCATGAATCATGAATTGAATCATGAATCATGAATCATGAATTGAATCATGAATCATGAATCATGAATCGAATCATGAATCATGAATCGAATCATGAATCATGAATTGAATCATGAATCATGAATCATGAATCGAAACATGAATCATGAATTGAATCATGAATCATGAATTGAATCATGAATCATGAATTGAATCATGAATCATGAATCGAATAATGAATCATGAATTGAATCATGAATCATGAATCATGAATCATGAATTGAATAATGAATCTTGAATTTTGAATTGAATTATGAATCATGAATTGAATAATGAATCATGAATCAAGAATCATGAATCGAAACATGAATCATGAATTGAATCATGAATCATGAATCATGAATCATGAATTGAATCATGAATCATGAATCATGAATCATAAATCGAATAATGAATCTTGAATTTTGAATTGAATCATGAATCATGAATTGAATCATGAATCATGGATCGAATCATGAATTTAATCATGAATCATGAATCGAATCATGAATCATAAATTGAATCATGAATCATGAATCATGAATCATAAATTGAATCATAAATCATGAATCATGAATTGAATCATGAATCATGAATCGAATCATGAATTATGAATCATGAATTGAATCATGAATTGAATCATGAATCATGAATCGAATCATGAATCATGAATTGAATCATGAATTGAATCATGAATCATGAATTGAATCATGAATCATGAATCATAAATCCAATCATGAATCATGAATTGAATCATGAATCGAATCATGAATTGAATCATTAATCATGAATTGAATCATGAATCATGAATTATGAATCATGAATTGAATCATGAATCATGAATCATGAATTGAATCATGAATCATGAATCATGAATTGAATCATGAATCATGAATTATGAATCATGAATTGAATCATGAATCATAAATCATGAATTGAATCATGAATCATGAATCATGAATCATAAATCGAATCATGAATCATGAATCGAATCATGAATCATGAATTGAATCATGAATCATGAATCATGAATTGAATCATGAATCATGAATCATGAATTGAATCATGAATCATGAATTGAATCATGAATCATGAATTGAATCATGAATCATGAATCATGAATTGAATCATGAATCATGAATCATGAATCATGAATCATGAATTGAATCATGAATCATGAATTGAATCATGAATCATGAATCATGAATTGAATCATGAATCATGAATCATGAATCGAATCATGAATCATGAATCGAATCATGAATCATGAATTGAATCATGAATCATGAATCATGAATCGAAACATGAATCATGAATTGAATCATGAATCATGAATTGAATCATGAATCATGAATTGAATCATGAATCATGAATCGAATAATGAATCATGAATTGAATCATGAATCATGAATCATGAATTGAATAATGAATCTTGAATTTTGAATTGAATTATGAATCATGAATTGAATCATGAATCATGAATCAAGAATCATGAATCGAAACATGAATCATGAATTGAATCATGAATCATGAATCATGAATCATGAATTGAATCATGAATCATGAATCATGAATCATAAATCGAATAATGAATCTTGAATTTTGAATTGAATCATGAATCATGAATTGAATCATGAATCATGGATCGAATCATGAATTTAATCATGAATCATGAATCGAATCATGAATCATAAATTGAATCATGAATCATGAATCATGAATCATAAATTGAATCATAAATCATGAATCATGAATTGAATCATGAATCATGAATCGAATCATGAATTATGAATCATGAATTGAATCATGAATTGAATCATGAATCATGAATCGAATCATGAATCATGAATTGAATCATGAATTGAATCATGAATCATGAATTGAATCATGAATCATGAATCATAAATCCAATCATGAATCATGAATTGAATCATGAATCGAATCATGAATTGAATCATTAATCATGAATTGAATCATGAATCATGAATTATGAATCATGAATTGAATCATGAATCATGAATCATGAATTGAATCATGAATCATGAATCATGAATTGAATCATGAATCATGAATTATGAATCATGAATTGAATCATGAATCATAAATCATGAATTGAATCATGAATCATGAATCATGAATCATAAATCGAATCATGAATCATGAATCGAATCATGAATCATGAATTGAATCATGAATCATGAATCATGAATTGAATCATGAATCATGAATCATGAATTGAATCATGAATCATGAATTGAATCATGAATCATGAATTGAATCATGAATCATGAATCATGAATTGAATCATGAATCATGAATCATGAATCATGAATCATGAATTGAATCATGAATCATGAATTGAATCATGAATCATGAATCATGAATTGAATCATGAATCATGAATCATGAATCGAATCATGAATCATGAATCGAATCATGAATCATGAATTGAATCATGAATCATGAATCATGAATCGAAACATGAATCATGAATTGAATCATGAATCATGAATTGAATCATGAATCATGAATTGAATCATGAATCATGAATCGAATAATGAATCATGAATTGAATCATGAATCATGAATCATGAATCATGAATTGAATAATGAATCTTGAATTTTGAATTGAATTATGAATCATGAATTGAATCATGAATCATGAATCAAGAATCATGAATCGAAACATGAATCATGAATTGAATCATGAATCATGAATCATGAATCATGAATTGAATCATGAATCATGAATCATGAATCATAAATCGAATAATGAATCTTGAATTTTGAATTGAATCATGAATCATGAATTGAATCATGAATCATGGATCGAATCATGAATTTAATCATGAATCATGAATCGAATCATGAATCATAAATTGAATCATGAATCATGAATCATGAATCATAAATTGAATCATAAATCATGAATCATGAATTGAATCATGAATCATGAATCGAATCATGAATTATGAATCATGAATTGAATCATGAATTGAATCATGAATCATGAATTGAATCATGAATCATGAATTGAATCATGAATTGAATCATGAATCATGAATTGAATCATGAATCATGAATCATAAATCCAATCATGAATCATGAATTGAATCATGAATCGAATCATGAATTGAATCATTAATCATGAATTGAATCATGAATCATGAATTATGAATCATGAATTGAATCATGAATCATGAATCATGAATTGAATCATGAATCATGAATCATGAATTGAATCATGAATCATGAATTATGAATCATGAATTGAATCATGAATCATAAATCATGAATTGAATCATGAATCATGAATCATGAATCATAAATCGAATCATGAATCATGAATCGAATCATGAATCATGAATTGAATCATGAATCATGAATCATGAATTGAATCATGAATCATGAATCATGAATTGAATCATGAATCATGAATCATGAATCATGAATTGAATCATGAATCATGAATCGAATCATGAATCATGAATTGAATCATGATTCATGAATCATGAATTGAATCATGAATCATGAATCATGAATTCAATCATGAATCATGATTTGAATCAGGAATCGAATCATGAATCATGAATTGAATCATGATTTTAATTATGAATCATGAATCATGAATTGAATCATGAATCATGAATCATGAATCATGAATTGAATTATGAATTGAATCATGAATCTTGAATCATGAATGGAATCATGAATCATGAATCATAAATCATGAATCATGAATCATGAATCATGAATTGAATTATGAATTGAATCATGAATCATGAATTGAATCATGAATCATGAATCATGAATTGAATCATGAATCATGAATTGAATCATGAATCATGAATCATGAATTGAATCATGAATTATGAATCGAATCATGAATCATGAATCGAATCATGAATCATGAATTGTATCATGAATTATGAATCATGAATTGAATCATGAATCATGAATCATGAATTGAATCATGAATCATGAATCATGAATCATGAATCGAATCATGAATCATGAATCATGAATCATGAATCGAATCTTGAATCATGAATTGAATCATGAATCATGAATTATGAATCATGAATTGAATCATGAATCATGAATCATGAATTGAATCATGAATCATGAATTGAATCATGAATCATGAATCATGAATTGAATCATGAATTATGAATCATGAATCATGAATCGAACCATGAATCATGAATCATGAATCGAATCATGAATCATGAATCATGAATTGAATCATGAATCATGAATCATGAATCATGAATCATGAATCATGAATCGAATCATGAATCATGAATTGAATCATGAATCATGAATTGAATCATGAA
This sequence comes from Mixophyes australis, assembly GCA_036250195.1. Lineage (NCBI taxonomy): Eukaryota > Metazoa > Chordata > Amphibia > Anura > Limnodynastidae > Mixophyes > Mixophyes australis. The sequence continues at coordinate 628,870 of JAVHZZ010000043.1, read as the reverse complement.
TCATAATTCATGAATTGAATCATGAATCATGAATCATGAATCGATACATGAATCATGAATCATGAATCGAATCATGAATTATGAATTGAATCATGAATCATGAATCATGAATCGAAACATGAATCATGAATTGAATCATGAATAATGATTTGAATCATGAATCATGAATTGAATCATGAATCATGGATCGAATCATGAATTGAATCATGAATCATGAATCGAATCATGAATCATGAATCGAATCATGAATCATGAATCATGAATCATAAATTGAATCATAAATCATGAATCATGAATTGAATCATGAATCATGAATCAAATCATGAATTATGAATCATGAATTGAATCATGAATTGAATCATGAATCATGAATCGAATCATGAATCATGAATTGAATCATGAATCATGAATTGAATCATGAATCATGAATCATAAATCCAATCATGAATCATGAATTGAATCATGAATCGAATCATGAATTGAATCATTAATCATGAATTGAATCATGAATCATGAATCATGAATTGAATCATGAATCATGAATCATGAATTGAATCATGAATCATGAATTATGAATCATGAATTGAATCATGAATCATGAATCATGAATTGAATCATGAATCATGAATCATGAATCATAAATCGAATCATGAATCATGAATCGAATCATGAATCATGAATTGAATCATGAATCATGAATTGAATCATGAATCATGAATCATGAATTGAATCATGAATCATGAATTAAATCATGAATCATGAATTATGAATCATGAATTGAATCATGAATCATGAATCATGAATTGAATCATGAATCATGAATCATGAATCATAAATCGAATCATGAATCATGAATCATGAATCATGAATCATGAATTGAATCATGAATCATGAATTGAATCATGAATCATGAATCGAATCATGAATTGAATCATGATTCATGAATCATGAATTGAATCATGAATCATGAATTCAATCATGAATCATGATTTGAATCAGGAATCGAATAATGAATCATGAATTGAATCATGATTTTAATTATGAATCATGAATCATGAATTGAATCATGAATCATGAATCATGAATCATGAATTGAATTATGAATTGAATCATGAATCTTGAATCATGAATGGAATCATGAATCATGAATCATAAATCATGAATCATGAATCATGAATCATGAATTGAATTATGAATTGAATCATGAATCATGAATTGAATCATGAATCATGAATTATGAATTGAATCATGAATCATGAATCATGAATTGAATCATGAATCATGAATCGAATCATGAATCGAATCATGAATCATGAATTGTATCATGAATCATGAATCATGAATTGAATCATGAATCATGAATCATGAATTGAATCATGAATCATGAATCATGAATCATGAATCGAATCATGAATCATGAATTGAATCATGAATCATGAATTATGAATCATGAATTGAATCATGAATCATGAATCATGAATTGAATCATGAATCATGAATCATGAATTGAATCATGAATTATGAATCATGAATCATGAATCGAATCATGAATCATGAATCATGAATTGAATCATGAATCATGAATTGAATCATGAATTATGAATCATGAATCATGAATCGAATAATGAATAATGAATCATAAATCATGAATTGAATCATGAATCATGAATCAAGAATCATGAATCGAAACATGAATCATGAATTGAATCATGAATCATGAATCATGAATCATGAATTGAATCATGAATCAAGAATCGAATCATGAATCATGAATTGAATCAAGAATCATGAATCATGAATCATAAATTGAATCATAAATCATGAATCATGAATTGAATCATGAATCATGAATCGAATCATATATCATGAATCATGAATTTAATCATGAATCATGAATCGAATCATGAATCATGAATCATGAATTGAATCATGAATCGAATCATGAATCATGAATCGAATCATGAATCATGAATCGAATCATGAATCATGAATTGAATCATGAATCATGAATCATGAATTGAATCATGAATCATGAATCATGAATTGAATCATGAATCATGAATCATGAATTAAATCATGAATCATGAATTATGAATCATGAATTGAATCATGAATCATGAATCATGAATTGAATCATGAATCATGAATCATGAATCATAAATCGAATCATGAATCATGAATCATGAATCATGAATCATGAATTGAATCATGAATCATGAATTGAATCATGAATCATGAATTGAATCATGATTCATGAATCATGAATTGAATCATGAATCATGAATCATGAATTCAATCATGAATCATGATTTGAATCAGGAATCGAATAATGAATCATGAATTGAATCATGATTTTAATTATGAATCATGAATCATGAATTGAATCATGAATCATGAATCATGAATCATGAATTGAATTATGAATTGAATCATGAATCTTGAATCATGAATGGAATCATGAATCATGAATCATAAATCATGAATCATGAATCATGAATCATGAATTGAATTATGAATTGAATCATGAATCATGAATTGAATCATGAATCATGAATTATGAATTGAATCATGAATCATGAATCATGAATTGAATCATGAATCATGAATCGAATCATGAATCGAATCATGAATCATGAATTGTATCATGAATCATGAATCATGAATTGAATCATGAATCATGAATCATGAATTGAATCATGAATCATGAATCATGAATCATGAATCGAATCATGAATCATGAATTGAATCATGAATCATGAATTATGAATCATGAATTGAATCATGAATCATGAATCATGAATTGAATCATGAATCATGAATCATGAATTGAATCATGAATCATGAATTGAATCATGAATTATGAATCATGAATCATGAATCGAATCATGAATCATGAATCATGAATTGAATCATGAATCATGAATTGAATCATGAATTATGAATCATGAATCATGAATCGAATAATGAATAATGAATCATAAATCATGAATTGAATCATGAATCATGAATCAAGAATCATGAATCGAAACATGAATCATGAATTGAATCATGAATCATGAATCATGAATCATGAATTGAATCATGAATCAAGAATCGAATCATGAATCATGAATTGAATCAAGAATCATGAATCATGAATCATAAATTGAAATATAAATCATGAATCATGAATTGAATCATGAATCATGAATCGAATCATATATCATGAATCATGAATTTAATCATGAATCATGAATCGAATCATGAATCATGAATCATGAATTGAATCATGAATCGAATCATGAATCATGAATTGAATCATGAATCATGAATTGAATCAGGAATCGAATCATGAATTCAATCATGAATCATGAATTGAATCATGATTTTAATTATGAATCATGAATCATGAATTAAATCATGAATCATGAATCATGAATTGAATTATGAATTGAATCATGAATTTTTAATCATGAATTGAATCATGAATCATAAATCATAAATCATGAATCATGAATCATGATTCATGAATCATGAATCATGAATTGAATTATGAATTGAATCATGAATCATGAATTGAATCATGAATCATGAATCATGAAATTAATCATGAATCATGAATCATGAATTGAATTATGAATCATGAATCGAATCATGAATCGAATCATGAATCATGAATCGAATCATGAATCATGAATTGTATCATGAATCATGAATTGAATCATGAATCATGAATCATGAAATGAATCATGAATCATGAATCATGAATTGAATTATGAATCATGAATCGAATCAGGAATCGAATAATGAATCAAGAATTGAATCATGAATCATGAATTGAATCATGAATTATGAATCATGAATTGAATCATGAATCATGAATTGAATCATGAATCATGAATCATGAATCATGAATCGAATCATGAATCATGAATCATGAATCGAATCATGAATCATGAATCATGAATCATGAATTGAATCATGAATCATGAATCATGAATTGTATCATGAATTATGAATCGAATCATGAATCATGAATCGAATCATGAATCATGAATTGAATCATGAATTGAATCATGAATTGAATCATGAATCATGAATTGAATCATGAATCATGAATCATAAATCGAATCATGAATTATGAATTGAATCATGAATCGAATCATGAATTGAATCATTAATCATGAATTGAATCATGAATCATGAATTGAATCATGAATCATGAATTATGAATCATGAATCATGAATTAAATCATGAATCATGAATCATGAATTGAATCATGAATCATGAATCATGAATTGAATCATGAATCATGAATTGAATCATGAATTATGAATCATGAATCATGAATCGAATCATGAATTTTTAATCATGAATTGAATCATGAATCATAAATCATAAATCATGAATCATGAATCATGATTCATGAATCATGAATCATGAATTGAATTATGAATTGAATCATGAATCATGAATTGAATCGTGAATCATGAATCATGAATTGAATCATGAATTATGAATCATGAATTGAATCATGAATCATGAATTGAATCATGAATCATGAATCATGAATCATGAATCGAATCATGAATCATGAATCATGAATCGAATCATGAATCATGAATCATGAATCATGAATTGAATCATGAATCATGAATCATGAATTGTATCATGAATTATGAATCGAATCATGAATCATGAATCGAATCATGAATCATGAATTGAATCATGAATTGAATCATGAATTGAATCATGAATCATGAATTGAATCATGAATCATGAATCATAAATCGAATCATGAATTATGAATTGAATCATGAATCGAATCATGAATTGAATCATTAATCATGAATTGAATCATGAATCATGAATTGAATCATGAATCATGAATTATGAATCATGAATCATGAATTAAATCATGAATCATGAATCATGAATTGAATCATGAATCATGAATCATGAATTGAATCATGAATCATGAATTGAATCATGAATTATGAATCATGAATCATGAATCGAATCATGAATCATGAATCATGAATTGAATCATGAATCATGAATTAATGAATTGAATCATGAATCATGAATCATGAATTGAATCATGAATCATGAATCGAATCATGAATCATGAATTGAATCATGAATCATGAATCATGAATCATGAATCATGAATCATGAATTGAATCATGAATCATGAATTAATAAATTGAATCATGAATCATGAATCATGAATCGAATCATGAATCATGAATCATGAATTGAATCATGAATCGAATCATGAATCATGAATTGAAACATTAATTGAATCATGTATCATGAATTGAATCAGGAATCGAATCATGAATTGAATTATGAATCATCAAAATGAATAATGAGTCATGAATAATGAATTAAATCATGAATCATGAATCATGAATTGAATCATGAATCATGAATCATGAATCGAATCATGAATCATGAATTGAATCATGAGTTGAATCATGAATCATAAATTGAATCATGAATCATGAATCATGAATCATGAATTGAATCATGAATCATGAATCATGAATTGAATCATGAATCATGAATCATGAATTGAATCATGAATCATGAATCATGAATTGAATCATGAATCATGAATCATGAATTGAATCATGAATCATGAATCATGAATTGAATCATGAATCATGAATTGAATCATGAATCATGAATCATGAATCATGAATCGAATCATGAATCATGAATTGAATCATGAATCATGAATTGAATCATGAATCATGAATCATGAATCATGAATCGAATCATGAATCATGAATTGAATCATGAATCATGAATTGAATCATGAATCATGAATCATGAATTGAATCATGAATCATGAATCATGAATTGAATCATGAATCATGAATCGAATCATGAATCATGAATTGAATCATGAATCATGAATCGAAACATGAATCATGAATTGAATCATGAATCATGAATTGAATCATGAATCATGAATCATGAATCGAATAATGAATCATGAATTGAATCATGAATCATGAATCATGAATCAAGAATCATGAATCGAAACATAAATCATGAATTGAATCATGAATCATGAATCATGAATCATGAGTCATGAATCATCAATCATGAATCATGAATCGAATAATGAATCATGAATCATGAATTGAATCATGAATCATGAATTGAATCATGAATCATGAATCGAATCATGAATCGAATCATGAATCATGAATCGAATCATGAATGATGAATTGAATCATGAATCATGAATCATGAATCATAAATTGAATCATAAATCATGAATCATGAATTGAATCATGAATCATGAATCGAATCATGAATCATGAATTGAATCATGAATTATGAATCATGAATCATAAATTGAATCATAAATCATGAATCATGAATTGAATCATGAATCATGAATCGAATCATGAATCATGAATCATGAATTGAATCATGAATTGAATCACGAATCATGAATCATAAATCCAATCATGAATCATGAATTAAATCATGAATCGAATCATGAATTGAATCATTAATCATGAATTGAATCATGAATCGTGAATTATGAATCATGAATTGAATCATGAATCATGAATCATGAATTGAATCATGAATCATGAATCATGAATTGAATCATGAATCATGAATTATGAATCATGAATTGAATGATGAATCATGAATCATGAATTGAATCATGAATCATGAATTGAATCATGAATTGAATCATGAATCATGAATTGAATCATGAATCATGAATCATGAATCGAATCATGAATCATGAATTGAATCATGAATCATGAATTGAATCATGAATCATGAATCATGAATTGAATCATGAATCATGAATCATGAATTGAATCATGAATCATGAATCGAATCATGAATCATGAATTGAATCATGAATCATGAATCGAAACATGAATCATGAATTGAATCATGAATCATGAATTGAATCATGAATCATGAATCATGAATCGAATAATGAATCATGAATTGAATCATGAATCATGAATCATGAATCAAGAATCATGAATCGAAACATAAATCATGAATTGAATCATGAATCATGAATCATGAATCATGAGTCATGAATCATCAATCATGAATCATGAATCGAATAATGAATCATGAATCATGAATTGAATCATGAATCATGAATTGAATCATGAATCATGAATCGAATCATGAATCGAATCATGAATCATGAATCGAATCATGAATGATGAATTGAATCATGAATCATGAATCATGAATCATAAATTGAATCATAAATCATGAATCATGAATTGAATCATGAATCATGAATCGAATCATGAATCATGAATTGAATCATGAATTATGAATCATGAATCATAAATTGAATCATAAATCATGAATCATGAATTGAATCATGATTCATGAATAGAATCATGAATCATGAATCATGAATTGAATCATGAATTGAATCACGAATCATGAATCATAAATCCAATCATGAATCATGAATTAAATCATGAATCGAATCATGAATTGAATCATTAATCATGAATTGAATCATGAATCGTGAATTATGAATCATGAATTGAATCATGAATCATGAATCATGAATTGAATCATGAATCATGAATCATGAATTGAATCATGAATCATGAATTATGAATCATGAATTGAATGATGAATCATGAATCATGAATTGAATCATGAATCATGAATCATGAATCATAAATCGAATCATGAATCATGAATCGAATCATGAATCATGAATTGAATCATGAATCATGAATCATGAATCATAAATCGAATCATGAATCATGAATCGAATCATGAATCATGAATTGAATCATGAATCATGAATCATGAATTGAATCATGAATCATGAATTGAATCATGAATCATGAATCATGAATCATGAATCATGAATCATGAATTGAATCATGAATCATGAATCGAATAATGAATCATGAATTGAATCATGAGTTGAATCATGAATCATAAATTGAATCATGAATCATGAATCATGAATCATGAATTGTATCATGAATCATGAATTATGAATCGAATCATGAATCATGAATTGAATCATGAGTTGAATCATGAATCATAAATTGAATCATGAATCATGAAATGAATCATGAATTGAATCATGAATCATGAATCATGAATCATGAATTCAATCATGAATCATGATTTGAATCAGGAATCGAATCATGAATCATGAAATGAATCATGATTTTAATTATGAATCATGAATCATGAATTGAATCATGAATCATGAATCATGAATCATGAATTGAATTATGAATTGAATCATGAATCTTGAATCATGAATTGAATAATGAATCATGAATCATAAATCATGAATCATGAATCATGAATCATGAATTGAATTATGAATTGAATCATGAATCATGAATTGAATCATGGATCATGAATCATGAATTGAATCATGAATCATAAATTATGAATTGAATCATGAATCATGAATTGAATCATGAATCATGAATTGAATCATGAATCATGAATCATGAATCATGAATCATGAATTGAATCATGAATCATGAATCGAATCATGAATCATGAATTGAATCATGAGTTGAATCATGAATCATAAATTGAATCATGAATCATGAATCATGAATCATGAATTGAATCATGAATCATGAATTGAATCATGAGTTGAATCATGAATCATAAATTGAATCATGAATCATGAATCATGAATCATGAATTGAATCATGAATCATGAATTATGAATCGAATCATGAATCATGAATTGAATCATGAGTTGAATCATGAATCATAAATTGAATCATGAATCATGAAATGAATCATGAATTGAATCATGAATCATGAATCATGAATCATGAATTCAATCATGAATCATGATTTGAATCAGGAATCGAATCATGAATCATGAATTGAATCATGATTTTAATTATGAATCATGAATTGAATCATGAATCATGAATCATGAATCATGAATTGAATTATGAATTGAATCATGAATCTTGAATCATGAATTGAATAATGAATCATGAATCATAAATCATGAATCATGAATCATGAATCATGAATTGAATTATGAATTGAATCATGAATCATGAATTGAATCATGGATCATGAATCATGAATTGAATCATGAATCATAAATCATGAATTGAATCATGAATCATGAATCAAAACATGAATCATGAATTGAATCATGAATCATGAATCATGAATTGAATCATGAATCATGAATCATGAATCATGAATCGAATCATGAATCATGAATTGAATCATGAATCATGAATTATGAATCATGAATTGAATCATGAATCATGAATTGAATCATGAATCATGAATCATGAATTGAATCATGAATCATGAATTGAATCATGAATCATGAATCATGAATTGAATCATGAATCATGAATCATGAATCGAATCATGAATCATGAATCACGAATCGAATCATGAATCATGAATTAAATCATGAATCATGAATCATGAATTGAATCATGAATCATGAATCATGAATTGAATCATGAATCATGAATCGAATCATGAATCATGAATTGAATCATGAGTTGAATCATGAATCATAAATTGAATCATGAATCATGAATCATGAATCATGAATTGAATCATGAATCATGAATTATGAATCGAATCATGAATCATGAATTGAATCATGAGTTGAATCATGAATCATAAATTGAATCATGAATCATGAAATGAATCATGAATTGAATCATGAATCATGAATCATGAATCATGAATTCAATCATGAATCATGATTTGAATCAGGAATCGAATCATGAATCATGAATTGAATCATGATTTTAATTATGAATCATGAATCATGAATTGAATCATGAATCATGAATCATGAATCATGAATTGAATTATGAATTGAATCATGAATCTTGAATCATGAATTGAATAATGAATCATGAATCATAAATCATGAATCATGAATCATGAATCATGAATTGAATTATGAATTGAATCATGAATCATGAATTGAATCATGGATCATGAATCATGAATTGAATCATGAATCATAAATCATGAATTGAATCATGAATCATGAATCAAAACATGAATCATGAATTGAATCATGAATCATGAATCATGAATTGAATCATGAATCATGAATCATGAATCATGAATCGAATCATGAATCATGAATCATGAATCGAATCATGAATCATGAATTGAATCATGAATCATGAATTATGAATCATGAATTGAATCATGAATCATGAATTGAATCATGAATCATGAATCATGAATTGAATCATGAATCATGAATTGAATCATGAATCATGAATCATGAATTGAATCATGAATCATGAATCATGAATCGAATCATGAATCATGAATCACGAATCGAATCATGAATCATGAATTAAATCATGAATCATGAATCATGAATTGAATCATGAATCATGAATCATGAATTGAATCATGAATCATGAATCATGAATCATGAATCGAATCATGAATCATGAATTGAATCATGAATCATGAATCGAATCATGAATCATGAATCAAGAATCATGAATCGAAACATGAATCATGAATTGAATCATGAATCATGAATCATAAATCATGAATTGAATCATGAATCATGAATCATGAATCGAAACATGAATCATGAATCATGAATTGAATCATGAATCATGAATCATGAATCGAATAATGAATCATGAATTGAATCATGAATCATGAATCATGAATCAAGAATCATGAATCGAAACATAAATCATGAATTGAATCATGAATCATGAATCATGAATCATGAGTCATGAATCATCAATCATGAATCATGAATCGAATAATGAATCATGAATCATGAATTGAATCATGAATCATGAATTGAATCATGAATCATGAATCGAATCATGAATCGAATCATGAATCATGAATCGAATCATGAATGATGAATTGAATCATGAATCATGAATCATGAATCATAAATTGAATCATAAATCATGAATCATGAATTGAATCATGAATCATGAATCGAATCATGAATCATGAATTGAATCATGAATTATGAATCATGAATCATAAATTGAATCATAAATCATGAATCATGAATTGAATCATGAATCATGAATCGAATCATGAATCATGAATCATGAATTGAATCATGAATTGAATCACGAATCATGAATCATAAATCCAATCATGAATCATGAATTAAATCATGAATCGAATCATGAATTGAATCATTAATCATGAATTGAATCATGAATCGTGAATTATGAATCATGAATTGAATCATGAATCATGAATCATGAATTGAATCATGAATCATGAATCATGAATTGAATCATGAATCATGAATTATGAATCATGAATTGAATGATGAATCATGAATCATGAATTGAATCATGAATCATGAATTGAATCATGAATCATGAATCATGAATCATGAATCGAATCATGAATCATGAATTGAATCATGAATCATGAATTGAATCATGAATCATGAATCATGAATCGAATCATGAATCATGAATTGAATCATGAATCATGAATTGAATCATGAATCATGAATCATGAATTGAATCATGAATCATGAATCATGAATTGAATCATGAATCATGAATCGAATCATGAATCATGAATTGAATCATGAATCATGAATCGAAACATGAATCATGAATTGAATCATGAATCATGAATTGAATCATGAATCATGAATCATGAATCGAATAATGAATCATGAATTGAATCATGAATCATGAATCATGAATCAAGAATCATGAATCGAAACATAAATCATGAATTGAATCATGAATCATGAATCATGAATCATGAGTCATGAATCATCAATCATGAATCGAATAATGAATCATGAATCATGAATTGAATCATGAATCATGAATTGAATCATGAATCATGAATCGAATCATGAATCGAATCATGAATCATGAATCGAATCATGAATGATGAATTGAATCATGAATCATGAATCATGAATCATAAATTGAATCATAAATCATGAATCATGAATTGAATCATGAATCATGAATCGAATCATGAATCATGAATTGAATCATGAATTATGAATCATGAATCATAAATTGAATCATAAATCATGAATCATGAATTGAATCATGAATCATGAATCGAATCATGAATCATGAATCATGAATTGAATCATGAATTGAATCACGAATCATGAATCATAAATCCAATCATGAATCATGAATTAAATCATGAATCGAATCATGAATTGAATCATTAATCATGAATTGAATCATGAATCGTGAATTATGAATCATGAATTGAATCATGAATCATGAATCATGAATTGAATCATGAATCATGAATCATGAATTGAATCATGAATCATGAATTATGAATCATGAATTGAATGATGAATCATGAATCATGAATTGAATCATGAATCATGAATCATGAATCATAAATCGAATCATGAATCATGAATCGAATCATGAATCATGAATTGAATCATGAATCATGAATCATGAATTGAATCATGAATCATGAATTGAATCATGAATCATGAATCATGAATCATGAATCATGAATTGAATCATGAATCGAATCATGAATCATGAATTGAATCATGAGTTGAATCATGAATCATAAATTGAATCATGAATCATGAATCATGAATCATGAATTGTATCATGAATCATGAATTATGAATCGAATCATGAATCATGAATTGAATCATGAGTTGAATCATGAATCATAAATTGAATCATGAATCATGAAATGAATCATGAATTGAATCATGAATCATGAATCATGAATCATGAATTCAATCATGAATCATGATTTGAATCAGGAATCGAATCATGAATCATGAATTGAATCATGATTTTAATTATGAATCATGAATCATGAATTGAATCATGAATCATGAATCATGAATCATGAATTGAATTATGAATTGAATCATGAATCTTGAATCATGAATTGAATAATGAATCATGAATCATAAATCATGAATCATGAATCATGAATCATGAATTGAATTATGAATTGAATCATGAATCATGAATTGAATCATGGATCATGAATCATGAATTGAATCATGAATCATAAATCATGAATTGAATCATGAATCATGAATTGAATCATGAATCATGAATTGAATCATGAATCATGAATCATGAATCATGAATCATGAATTTAATCATGAATCATGAATCGAATCATGAATCATGAATTGAATCATGAGTTGAATCATGAATCATAAATTGAATCATGAATCATGAATCATGAATTGAATCATGAATCATGAATTATGAATCGAATCATGAATCATGAATTGAATCATGAGTTGAATCATAAATTGAATCATGAATCATGAAATGAATCATGAATTGAATCATGAATCATGAATCATGAATCATGAATTCAATCATGAATCATGATTTGAATCAGGAATCGAATCATGAATCATGAATTGAATCATGATTTTAATTATGAATCATGAATCATGAATTGAATCATGAATCATGAATCATGAATCATGAATTGAATTATGAATTGAATCATGAATCTTGAATCATGAATTGAATAATGAATCATGAATCATAAATCATGAATCATGAATCATGAATCATGAATTGAATTATGAATTGAATCATGAATCATGAATTGAATCATGGATCATGAATCATGAATTGAATCATGAATCATAAATCATGAATTGAATCATGAATCATGAATCAAAACATGAATCATGAATTGAATCATGAATCATGAATCATGAATTGAATCATGAATCATGAATCATGAATCATGAATCGAATCATGAATCATGAATCATGAATCGAATCATGAATCATGAATTGAATCATGAATCATGAATCATGAATCGAATCATGAATCATGAATTGAATCATGAATCATGAATTATGAATCATGAATTGAATCATGAATCATGAATTGAATCATGAATCATGAATCATGAATTGAATCATGAATCATGAATCATGAATCGAATCATGAATCATGAATCACGAATCGAATCATGAATCATGAATTAAATCATGAATCATGAATCATGAATTGAATCATGAATCATGAATCATGAATTGAATCATGAATCATGAATCGAATCATGAATCATGAATTGAATCATGAGTTGAATCATGAATCATAAATTGAATCATGAATCATGAATCATGAATCATGAATTGAATCATGAATCATGAATTATGAATCGAATCATGAATCATGAATTGAATCATGAGTTGAATCATGAATCATAAATTGAATCATGAATCATGAAATGAATCATGAATTGAATCATGAATCATGAATCATGAATCATGAATTCAATCATGAATCATGATTTGAATCAGGAATCGAATCATGAATCATGAATTGAATCATGATTTTAATTATGAATCATGAATCATGAATTGAATCATGAATCATGAATCATGAATCATGAATTGAATTATGAATTGAATCATGAATCTTGAATCATGAATTGAATAATGAATCATGAATCATAAATCATGAATCATGAATCATGAATCATGAATTGAATTATGAATTGAATCATGAATCATGAATTGAATCATGGATCATGAATCATGAATTGAATCATGAATCATAAATCATGAATTGAATCATGAATCATGAATCAAAACATGAATCATGAATTGAATCATGAATCATGAATCATGAATTGAATCATGAATCATGAATCATGAATCATGAATCGAATCATGAATCATGAATCATGAATCGAATCATGAATCATGAATTGAATCATGAATCATGAATTATGAATCATGAATTGAATCATGAATCATGAATTGAATCATGAATCATGAATCATGAATTGAATCATGAATCATGAATTAAATCATGAATTGAATCATGAATCATGAATTGAATCATGAATCATGAATCATGAATCGAATCATGAATCATGAATCACGAATCGAATCATGAATCATGAATTAAATCATGAATCATGAATCATGAATTGAATCATGAATCATGAATCATGAATTGAATCATGAATCATGAATCATGAATCATGAATCGAATCATGAATCATGAATCATGAATCATGAATTGAATCATGAATCATGAATCGAATCATGAATCATGAATCAAGAATCATGAATCGAAACATGAATCATGAATTGAATCATGAATCATGAATCATAAATCATGAATTGAATCATGAATCATGAATCATGAATCGAATAATGTATCATGAATCATGAATCATGAATTGAATCATGAATCATGAATCAAGAATCATGAATCGAAATATGAATCATGAATTGAATCATGAATCATGAATCATGAATCATGAATTAAATCATGAATTATGAATCATGAATCAAATAATGAATCATGAATCATGAATCATGAATTGAATCATGAATCATGAATTGAATCATGAATCATGAATTGAATCATGAATCATGAATTGAATCATGAATTGAATCATGAATCAAGAATCGAATCATGAATCATGAATTGAATCAAGAATCATGAATCATGAATCATAAATTGAATCATAAATCATGAATTATGAATTGAATCATGAACCATGAATCGAATCATGAATCATGAATCATGAATTGAATCATAAATTGAATCATGAATCATGAATCGAATCATGAATCATGAATCATGAATCATGAATTGAATCATGAATCGAATCATGAATCATGAATTGAATCATTAATCATGAATTGAATCATGAATTGAATCATGAATCATGAATTATGAATCATGAATTGAATCATGAATCATGAATCGAATCATGAATTATGAATCATGAATTGAATCATGAATCATGAATCGAATCATGAATCATGAATTAAATAATAAATTGAATCATGAATCATGAATCATGAATCATGAATCATGAATTGAATCATGAATCATGAATCATGAATCGAATCATGAATCATGAATCGAATCATGAATCATGAATTGAATCATGAGTTGAATCATGAATCATAAATTGAATCATGAATCATGAATCATGAATCATGAATTGAATCATGAATCATGAATCATGAATTGAATCATGAATCATGAATCATGAATCATGAATCGAATCATGAATCATGAATCGAATCATGAATCATGAATTGAATCATGAATCATGAATTGAATCATGAATCATGAATCATGAATTGAATCATGAATCATGAATCATGAATCATGAATCATGAATCGAATCATGAATCATGAATCATGAATTGAATCATGAATCATGAATTGAATCATGAATCATGAATCATGAATTGAATCATGAATCATGAATCATGAATTGAATCATGAATCATGAATCGAATCATGAATCATGAATTGAATCATTTATCATGAATCATGAATCGAAACATGAATCATGAATTGAATCATGAATCATGAATTGAATCATGAATCATGAATCATGAATCGAATAATGAATCATGAATTGAATCATGAATCATGAATCATGAATCATGAATCAAGAATCATGAATCGAAACATGAATCATGAATTGAATCATGAATCATGAATCATGAATCATGAGTCATGAATCATGAATCATGAATCATGAATCGAATAATGAATCATGAATCATGAATTGAATCATGAATCATGAATTGAATCATGAATCATGAATCGAATCATGAATCGAATCATGAATCATGAATCGAATCATGAATCATGAATTGAATCATGAATCATGAATCATGAATCATAAATTGAATCATAAATCATGAATCATGAATTGAATCATGAATCATGAATCGAATCATGAATCATGAATTGAATCATAAATCATGAATCATGAATCATAAATTAAATCATAAATCATGAATCATGAATTGAATCATGAATCATGAATCGAATCATGAATCATGAATCATGAATTGAATCATGAATTGAATCACGAATCATGAATCATAAATCCAATCATGAATCATGAATTGAATCATGAATCGAATCATGAATTGAATCATTAATCATGAATTGAATCATGAATCGTGAATTATGAATCATGAATTGAATCATGAATCGAATCATGAATTGAATCATTAATCATGAATTGAATCATGAATCGTGAATTATGAATCATGAATTGAATCATGAATCATGAATCATGAATTGAATCATGAATCATGAATCATGAATTGAATCATGAATCATGAATTATGAATCATGAATTGAATCATGAATCATGAATCATGAATTGAATCATGAATCATGAATCATGAATCATAAATCGAATCATGAATCATGAATCGAATCATGAATCATGAATTGAATCATGAATCATGAATCATGAATTGAATCATAAATCATGAATCATGAATTAAAGCATGAATCATGAATCATGAATCATGAATCATGAATTGAATCATGAATCATGAATCGAATCATGAATCATGAATTGAATCATGAGTTGAATCATGAATCATAAATTGAATCATATATCATGAATCATGAATTGAATCATGAGTTGAATCATGAATCATGAATTATGAATCGAATCATGAATAATGAATTGAATCACGAGTTGAATCATGAATCATAAATTGAATCATGAATCATGAAATGAATCATGAATTGAATCATGAATCATGAATTATGAATCGAATCATGATTAATTAATTGAATCATGAGTTGAATCATGAATCATAAATTGAATCATGAATCATGAAATGAATCATGAATTGAATCATGAATCATGAATCATGAATTCAATCATGAATCATGATTTGAATCAGGAATTGAATCATGAATCATGAATTGAATCATGATTTTAATTATGAATCATGAATCATGAATTGAATCATGAATCATGAATCATGAATCATGAATTGAATTATGAATTGAATCATGAATCTTGAATCATGAATTGAATAATGAATCATGAATCATAAATCATGAATCATGAATCATGAATCATGAATTGAATTATGAATTGAATCATGAATCATGAATTGAATCATGGATCATGAATCATGAATTGAATCATGAATCATAAATCATGAATTGAATCATGAATCATGAATCAAAACATGAATCATGAATCGAATCATGAATCATGAATTGTATCATGAATCATGAATCATGAATTAAATCATGAATCATGAATCATGAATTGAATCATGAATCATGAATCATGAATTAATGAATCGAATCATGAATCATGAATCATGAATCGAATCATGAATCATGAATTGAATCATGAATCATGAATTATGAATCATGAATTGAATCATGAATCATGAATTGAATCATGAATCATGAATTGAATCATGAATCATGAATCATGAATTGAATCATGAATCATGAATCGAATCATTAAATCATGAATCACGAATCGAATCATGAATCATGAATTGAATCATGAATCATGAATCATGAATTGAATCATGAATCATGAATCATGAATCGAATAATGTATCATGAATCATGAATCATGAATTGAATCATGAATCATGAATCAAGAATCATGAATCGAAATATGAATCATGAATTGAATCATGAATCATGAATCATGAATCATGAATTAAATCATGAATTATGAATCATGAATCGACTAATGAATCATGAATCATGAATCATGAATTGAATCATGAATCATGAATTGAATCATGAATCATGAATTGAATCATGAATTGAATCATGAATCAAGAATCGAATCATGAATCATGAATTGAATCAAGAATCATGAATCATGAATCATAAATTGAATCATAAATCATGAATTATGAATTGAATCATGAACCATGAATCGAATCATGAATCATGAATCATGAATTGAATCATAAATTGAATCATGAATCATGAATCGAATCATGAATCATGAATCATGAATCATGAATTGAATCATGAATCGAATCATGAATCATGAATTGAATCATGAATTGAATCATGAATTGAATCATTAATCATGAATTGAATCATGAATTGAATCATGAATCATGAATTATGAATCATGAATTGAATCATGAATCATGAATCGAATCATGAATCATGAATCATGAATTGAATCATGAATCGAATCATAAATCATGAATTGAATCATGAATTGAATCATGAATCATGAATCGAATCATGAATCATGAATTAAATAATAAATTGAATCATGAATCATGAATCATGAATCATGAATCATGAATTGAATCATGAATCATGAATCATGAATCGAATCATGAATCATGAATCGAATCATGAATCATGAATTGAATCATGAGTTGAATCATGAATCATAAATTGAATCATGAATCATGAATTGAATCATGAATCATGAATTGTATCATGAATCATGAATTGAATCATGAATCATGAATCATGAATTGAATCATGAATCATGAATCATGAATTGAATCATGAATCATGAATCATGAATTGAATCATGAATCATGAATTGAATCATGAATCATGAATCATGAATTGAATCATGAATCATGAATCATGAATTGAATCATGAATCATGAATCGAATCATGAATCATGAATTAAATAATAAATTGAATCATGAATCATGAATCATGAATCATGAATCATGAATTGAATCATGAATCATGAATCATGAATCGAATCATGAATCATGAATCGAATCATGAATCATGAATTGAATCATGAGTTGAATCATGAATCATAAATTGAATCATGAATCATGAATTGAATCATGAATCATGAATTGTATCATGAATCATGAATCATGAATTGAATCATGAATCATGAATCATGAATTGAATAATGAATCATGAATCATGAATCATGAATTGAATCATGAATCATGAATTGAATCATGAATCATGAATTGAATCATGAATCATGAATCGAATCATGAATCGAATCATGAATCATGAATCGAATCATGAATCATGAATTGAATCATGAATCATGAATCATGAATCATAAATTGAATCATAAATCATGAATCATGAATTGAATCATGAATCATGAATCGAATCATGAATCATGAATTGAATCATAAATCATGAATCATGAATCATAAATTGAATCATAAGTCATGAATCATGAATTGAATCATGAATCATGAATCGAATCATGAATCATGAATCATGAATTGAATCATGAATTGAATCACGAATCATGAATCATAAATCCAATCATGAATCATGAATTGAATCATGAATCGAATCATGAATTGAATCATTAATCATGAATTGAATCATGAATCGTGAATTATGAATCATGAATTGAATCATGAATCGAATCATGAATTGAATCATTAATCATGAATTGAATCATGAATCGTGAATTATGAATCATGAATTGAATCATGAATCATGAATCATGAATTGAATCATGAATCATGAATCATGAATTGAATCATGAATCATGAATTATGAATCATGAATTGAATCATGAATCATGAATCATGAATTGAATCATGAATCATGAATCATGAATCATAAATCGAATCATGAATCATGAATCGAATCATGAATCATGAATTGAATCATGAATCATGAATCATGAATTGAATCATGAATCATGAATCATGAATTGAAGCATGAATCATGAATCATGAATCATGAATCATGAATTGAATCATGAATCATGAATCGAATCATGAATCATGAATTGAATCATGAGTTGAATCATGAATCGTAAATTGAATCATATATCATGAATCATGAATTGAATCATGAGTTGAATCATGAATCATGAATTATGAATCGAATCATGAATCATGAATTGAATCATGAGTTGAATCATGAATCATAAATTGAATCATGAATCATGAAATGAATCATGAATTGAATCATGAATCATGAATTATGAATCGAATCATGATTAATGAATTGAATCATATGTTGAATCATGAATCATAAATTGAATCATGAATCATGAAATGAATCATGAATTGAATCATGAATCATGAATCATGAATCATTAATTCAATCATGAATCATGATTTGAATCAGGAATCGAATCATGAATCATGAATTGAATCATGATTTTAATTATGAATCATGAATCATGAATTAAATCATGAATCATGAATCATGAATTGAATTATGAATTGAATCATGAATCTTGAATCATGAATTGAATAATGAATCATGAATCATAAATCATGAATCATGAATCATGAATTGAATTATGAATTGAATCATGAATCATGAATTGAATCATGGATCATGAATCATGAATTGAATCATGAATCATAAATCATGAATTGAATCATGAATCATGAATCAAAACATGAATCATGAATCGAATCATGAATCATGAATTGTATCATGAATCATGAATCATGAATTGAATCATGAATCATGAATTGAATCATGAATCATGAATCATGAATCATGAATCATGAATCATGAATCATGAATCGAATCATGAATCATGAATTGAATCATGAATCATGAATTATGAATCATGAATTGAATCATGAATCATGAATTGAATCATGAATCATGAATCATGAATTGAATCATGAATCATGAATCGAATCATGAATCATGAATCACGAATCGAATCATGAATCATGAATTGAATCATGAATCATGAATTGAATCATGAATCATGAATTGAATCATGAATCATGAATCATGAATCGAATCATGAATCATGAATCATGAATCGAATCATGAATCATGAATCTTGAATCATGAATTGAATCATGAATCATGAATCGAATCATGAATCATGAATCAAGAATCATGAATCGAAACATGAATCATGAATTGAATCATGAATCATGAATCATAAATCATGAATTGAATCATGAATCATGAATCATGAATCGAATAATGTATCATGAATCATGAATCATGAATTGAATCATGAATCATGAATCAAGAATCATGAATCGAAATATGAATCATGAATTGAATCATGAATCATGAATCATGAATCATGAATTGAATCATGAATTATGAATCATGAATCGAATAATGAATCATGAATCATGAATTGAATTATGAATCATGAATTGAATCATGAATCATGAATTGAATCATGAATTGAATCATGAATCAAGAATCAAATCATGAATCATGAATTGAATCAAGAATCATGAATCATGAATCATAAATTGAATCATAAATCATGAATTATGAATTGAATCATGAACCATGAATCGAATCATGAATCATGAATCATGAATTGAATCATAAATTGAATCATGAATCATGAATCGAATCATGAATCATGAATCATGAATCATGAATTGAATCATGAATCGAATCATGAATCATGAATTGAATCATGAATTCATTCATGAATTGAATCATTAATCATGAATTGAATCATGAATTGAATCATGAATCATGAATTATGAATCATGAATTGAATCATGAATCATGAATCGAATCATGAATCATGAATCATGAATTGAATCATGAATCGAATCATAAATCATGAATTGAATCATGAATTGAATCATGAATCATGAATCGAATCATTAATCATGAATTAAATAATAAATTAAATCATGAATCATGAATCATGAATCATGAATTGAATCATGAATCATGAATCATGAATCGAATCATGAATCATGAATCGAATCATGAGTTGAATCATGAATCATAAATTGAATCATGAATCATGAATCATGAATCATGAATTGAATCATGAATCATGAATTGTATCATGAATCATGAATCATGAATTGAATCATGAATCATGAATCATGAATCATGAATCGAATCATGAATCATGAATCGAATCATGAATCATGAATTGAATCATGAATCATGAATCATGAATTGAATCATGAATCATGAATCACGAATTGAATCATGAATCATGAATTGAATCACGAATCATGAATCATGAATCATGAATCGAATCATGAATCATGAATCATGAATTGAATCATGAATCATGAATTGAATCATGAATCATGAATTATGAATTGAATCATGAATCATGAATCATGAATTGAATCATGAATCATGAATCGAATCATGAATCATGAATTGAATCATGAATCATGAATCATGAATCGAAACATGAATCATGAATTGAATCATGAATCATGAATTGAATCATGAATCATGAATCATGAATCGAATAATGAATCATGAATTGAATCATGAATCATGAATCATGAATCATGAATCAAGAATCATGAATCGAAACATGAATCATGAATTGAATCATGAATCATGAATCATGAATCATGAGTCATGAATCATGAATTGAATCATGAATCATGAATTGAATCATGAATCATGAATCGAATCTTGAATCGAATCATGAATCATGAATCGAATCATGAATCATGAATTGAATCATGAATCATGAATCATGAATCATAAATTGAATCATAAATCATGAATCATGAATTGAATCATGAATCATGAATCGAATCATGAATCAAGAATTGAATCATAAATCATGAATCATGAATCATAAATTGAATCATAAATCATGAATCATGAATTGAATCATGAATCATGAATCGAATCATGAATCATGAATCATGAATTGAATCATGAATTGAATCACGAATCATGAATCATAAATCCAATCATGAATCATGAATTGAATCATGAATCGAATCATGAATTGAATCATTAATCATGAATTGAATCATGAATCGTGAATTATGAATCATGAATTGAATCATGAATCGAATCATGAATTGAATCATTAATCATGAATTGAATCATGAATCGTGAATTATGAATCATGAATTGAATCATGAATCATGAATCATGAATTGAATCATGAATCATGAATCATGAATTGAATCATGAATCATGAATTATGAATCATGAATTGAATCATGAATCATGAATCATGAATTGAATCATGAATCATGAATCATGAATCATGAATCAAGAATCATGAATCGAAACATGAATCATGAATTGAATCATGAATCATGAATCATGAATCATAAATCATGAATCATGAATTGAATCATGAATCATGAATTGAATCATGAATCATGAATCGAATCTTGAATCGAATCATGAATAATGAATCGAATCATGAATCATGAATTGAATCATGAATCATGAATCATGAATCATAAATTGAATCATAAATCATGAATCATGAATTGAATCATGAATCATGAATCGAATCATGAATCAAGAATTGAATCATAAATCATGAATCATGAATCATAAATTGAATCATAAATCATGAATCATGAATTGAATCATGAATCATGAATCGAATCATGAATCATGAATCATGAATTGAATCATGAATTGAATCACGAATCATGAATCATAAATCCAATCATGAATCATGAATTGAATCATGAATCGAATCATGAATTGAATCATTAATCATGAATTGAATCATGAATCGTGAATTATGAATCATGAATTGAATCATGAATCGAATCATGAATTGAATCATTAATCATGAATTGAATCATGAATCGTGAATTATGAATCATGAATTGAATCATGAATCATGAATCATGAATTGAATCATGAATCATGAATCATGAATTGAATCATGAATCATGAATTATGAATCATGAATTGAATCATGAATCATGAATCATGAATTGAATCATGAATCATGAATCATGAATCATAAATCGAATCATGAATCATGAATCGAATCATGAATCATGAATTGAATCATGAATCATGAATCATGAATTGAATCATGAATCATGAATTGAAGCATGAATCATGAATCATGAATCATGAATCATGAATTGAATCATGAATCATGAATCGAATCATGAATCATGAATTGAATCATGAGTTGAATCATGAATCATAAATTGAATCATATATCATGAATCATGAATCATGAATTGAATCATGAATCATGAATTATGAATCGAATCATGAATCATGAATTGAATCATGAGTTGAATCATGAATCATAAATTGAATCATGAATCATGAAATGAATCATGAATTGAATCATGAATCATGAATCATGAATCATGAATTCAATCATGATTTTAATTATGAATCATGAATCATGAATTGAATCATGAATCATGAATCATGAATTGAATTATGAATTGAATCATGAATCTTGAATCATGAATTGAATAATGAATCATGAATCATAAATCATGAATCATGAATCATGAATCATGAATTGAATTATGAATTGAATCATGAATCATGAATTGAATCATGAATCATGAATCATGAATTGAATCATGAATCATAAATCATGAATTGAATCATGAATCATGAATCAAAACATGAATCATGAATCGAATCATGAATCATGAATTGTATCATGAATCATGAATCATGAATTGAATCATGAATCATGAATCATGAATTGAATCATGAATCATGAATCATGAATCATGAATCGAATCATGAATCATGAATCATGAATTGAATCATGAATCATGAATTATGAATCATGAATTGAATCATGAATCATGAATTGAATCATGAATCATGAATCATGAATTGAATCATGAATCATGAATCATGAATTGAATAATGAATCATGAATCATGAATCGAATCATGAATCATGAATCACGAATCGAATCATGAATCATGAATTGAATCATGAATCATGAATCATGAATTGAATCATGAATCATGAATCATGAATTGAATCATGAATCATGAATCATGAATTATGAATCGAATCATGAATCATGAATCATGAATCATGAATTGAATCATGAATCATGAATCGAATCATGAATCATGAATCAAGAATCATGAATCGAAACATGAATCATGAATTGAATCATGAATCATGAATCATGAATCATGAATTGAATCATGAATTATGAATCATGAATCGAATAATGAATCATGAATCATGAATTGAATCATGAATCATGAATTAAATCATGAATCATGAATTGAATCATGAATTGAATCATGAATCAAGAATCAAATCACGAATCATAAATTGAATCAAGAATCATGAATCATGAATCATAAATTGAATCATGAACCATGAATCGAATCATGAATCATGAATCATGAATTGAATCATAAATTGAATCATGAATCATGAATCGAATCATGAATCATGAATCATGAATCATGAATTGAATCATGAATCGAATCATGAATCATGAATTGAATCATGAATTGAATCATGAATTGAATCATTAATCATGAATTGAATCATGAATTGAATCATGAATCATGAATTATGAATCATGAATTGAATCATGAATCATGAATCGAATCATGAATCATGAATCATGAATTGAATCATGAATCGAATCATAAATCATGAATTGAATCATGAATTGAATCATGAATCATGAATCGAATCATGAATCATGAATTAAATAATAAATTGAATCATGAATTATGAATCGAATCATGAATTGAATCAGGAATCATGTATTGAATCATTAATCATGAATTGAATCATGAATCATGAATCATGAATCATGAATCGAATCATGAATCATGAATCATGAATCAAATCATGAATCATGAATCATGAATCGAATCATGAATCATGAATTGAATCATGAATCATGAATCATGAATCATGAATCGAATCATGAATCATGAATCATGAATCAAATCATGAATCATGAATCATGAATCGAATCATGAATCATGAATTGAATCATGAATCATGAATCATGAATTGAATCATGAATCATGAATCATGAATCATGAATTGAATCATGAATCATGAATCAAATCATGAATCATGAATCGAATCACGAATCATGAATTGAATCATGAATCATGAATCATGAATCATGAATTGAATCATGAATCATGAATCATGAATTGAATCATGAATTGAATCATGAATCATGAATCATGAATCGAATCATAAATCATGAATTATGAATCATGAATTGAATCATGAATCATGAATCATGAATCAAATCATGAATCATGAATCATGAATCGAATCACGAATCATGAATTGAATCATGAATCATGAATCATGAATTGAATCATGAATCATGAATCATGAATTGAATCATGAATTGAATCATGAATCATGAATCATGAATCGAATCATGAATCATGAATCATGAATCATGAATTGAATCATGAATCATGAATCATGAATCAAATCATGAATCATGAATCGAATCACGAATCATGAATTGAATCATGAATCATGAATCATGAATTGAATCATGAATCATGAATCATGAATTGAATCATGAATTGAATCATGAATCATGAATCATGAATCGAATCATGAATCATGAATTATGAATCATAAATTGAATCATGAATCATGAATCGAATCATAAATCATGAATCATGAATCATGATTCATGAAATGAATCATGAATCATGAATCATGAATTGAATCATGAATCATGAATCAAGAATCATGAATCAAAACATGAATCATGAATTGAAACATGAATCATGAATTGAATCATGAATCATGAATCATGAATCGAATAATGAATCATGAATCATGAATCATGAATTGAATCATGAATCATGAATTGAATCATGAATCATGAATTGAATCATGAATCATGAATTGAATCATGAATTGAATCATGAATCAAGAATCGAATCATGAATCATGAATTGAATCATGAATCATGAATTGAATCATGAATCATGAATCGAATCATGAATCATGAATCGAATCATGAATCATGAATCATGATTCATGAATCATGAATCATGAATCGAATCATGAATCATGAATTGAATCATGAATCATGAATCATGAATTGAATCATGAATCATGAATCATGAATCGAATCATGAATCATGAATCATGAATCGAATCATGAATCATGAATTGAATCATGAATCATGAATCATGAATTGAATCATGAATCATGAATCATGAATTGAATCATGAATCATGAATCATGAATCATGAATCGAATCATGAATCATGAATCATGAATTGAATCATGAATCATGAATCGAATCATGAATCATGAATCAAGAATCATGAATCGAAACATGAATCATGAATTGAATCATGAATCATGAATCATGAATCATGAATTGAATCATGAATCATGAATCATGAATCGAATAATGAATCATGAATCATGAATCATGAATTGAATCATGAATCATGAATTAAATCATGAATCATGAATTGAATCATGAATTGAATCATGAATTGAATCATGAATCAATAATCGAATCATGAATCATGAATTGAATCATGAATCATGAATCATGAATTGAATCATGAATCATGAATCATGAATCATAAATTGAATCATAAATCATGAATCATGAATTAAATCATGAATCATGAATCGAATCATGAATCATGAATCATGAATTGAATCATGAATTGAATCATGAATCATGAATCGAATCATGAATCATGAATTGAATCATGAATTGAATCATTAATCATGAATTGAATCATGAATTATGAATCAGGAATAGAATCATGAATCATGAATCGAATCATGAATCATGAATCATGAATTGAATCATGAATCGAATCATAAATCATGAATTGAATAATGAATTGAATCATGAATCATGAATCGAATCATGAATCATGAATTAAATAATAAATTGAATCATGAATCATGAATCGAATCATGAATTGAATCAGGAATCATGAATTGAATCATGAATCATGAATTGAATCATGAATCATGAATCATGAATCGAATCATGAATCATGAATCAAATCATGAATCATGAATCATGAATCGAATCATGAATCATGAATTGAATCATGAATCATGAATCATGAATTGAATCATAATTCATGAATCATGAATTGAATCATGAATCATGTATCATGAATCATGAATCGAATCATGAATCATGAATCATAAATCATGAATTGAATCATGAATCATGAATTGAATCATGAATCATGAATTGAATCATGAATCATGAATCAAGATTCATGAATCGAATCATGAATCATGAATCAAGATTCATGAATCGAAACATGAATCATGAATCATGAATCATGAATTGAATCATGAATCATGAATCGAATCATGAATCATGAATCAAGATTCATGAATCGAAACATGAATCATGAATCATGAATCATGAATT